>OX376189.1:0-5000 GCA_947363905.1 Lithophane semibrunnea
GTGGCGGGATTTGCTTTGTGGGGATAGGCAAACTCTTGTCTTGCTATTGAACTGAATTTCAGGCATTTTCAGGAGCAAAAACTTTTTCAGCCTGAAAGATATATCACTATATAGATCTCGTCGAGCACAGTGGAATAAGCCCAAGCACGGTGTGAATCGGTCTTCTGGTTGCGGAGCAGTAGGGTCTTAACCACATTCAGGCCGCCATCTTGGATGGTAACCAGAATATTCAAACTGCAATTGCTCCGGAACCCTTAGAGCTGGGTGCCCCGTGTTTGGACTTTTTGAAACGGGCTCCGCGGGCTCTATCTAGTGATTGCACCGGATGGACTCTACATAGAGCCATTCTGGAAAAAAGCAAAAAATTGGTTATTGACATCTTAAATTGACTCTTGGGATCTTTTTAGAGCCACTTATTACCACCCAGCATATTTTACCCTGGGTAGAGCTTTAGTAGAGATAGCTTGAAATTTTTGCTTCAGCTATACTATAGTTTTTAAGATTTCTTTTGTGCGGTTTTATCTCGTTGCTGTGTTTTATTTTGATTTCTTGTTGCTTGTGTGTTATTTGAATTTTATTTCTCTTTACCTTATTACGTCCCTATTGACGTTTCTTTTAATTGACGCATACCTTGCAACATGTTTGGATTTAGGACGCCATTAAAGGCAACCGATGGTGATAAGTCACCATTGAAAACGGGGGCAGTTGTCCCCCCAAGTGTTAGACGCAGCATAGGGGAGTGGGAAGCCACGGGAAGCAGCCCCATCCATTCCTTAGACGTAAAGACGTCGCAGGCTGGCCCTGCAAAAACTAACCTAAAGCCCGCCTTGTCGCAGGAGACCAAAGCAGGTACAACAACAAGAAAGTCTCTTGACTCACCGCCAAAATCAAAGTACGCAGACCGAACAGCGGAAGCTAAAGCGTGCTTAATCAAGGCTAAACAGCACCTTGGCAGCTCCCGTAATACCAAAACGGAGATAAAGACAGGTATTACGGAGGCTGCTGATCGGCTATACCAATTGGTCAAGGAAGCCGAAATGGAGCTAAAAGGGCAAAAACAACAAAAAATAACCAGGGATGGGCCAGCACAAACGTCAGTAGCCGAGAAGCCAACCACGCCAACCACTCTAGCCCTCTCTCAAGACATAGACGTATGCAAAATCATACATAGTCTAGAAAAACATACAAAGCTCCTTGAAGAAAGCAACAAGAAAATAGAGGAGCTCAAGGAAACTATCGACCACCAGATGGATAGCATAGAGAAGGGAAACACGTACGCCAGCGTGGCCGCAGCCAGGGGCCTAGGGTCACTGCCAAAGCGTAGTACCCTGCACTCGATTGTGGTCACGTCCAAGGACGAGACAGAGACTGGTGATGAGGTCCTTGATAAGGTGAGAAAGGCGGTAAACGCTAAGGACGGATGGATCAAGGTTGAAAGAGTAAGGAAAGGCAAGGACCGAAAAGTCATTATAGGACTGGAATCAGAACAGGAAAGAGCCAAGATAAAAGAGCGACTCCGAAAAGAAGGATCTGCCCTCACTGTCGAGGAGGTTAAAAATAAGGACCCACTCCTGATCTTGAAGAACGTCTTGGTAATGAATACCGACGAAGACGTTCTTAAAGGCCTCAGAAATCAGAATCAGAGTATCTTTAACGGCCTCGACAGTGAGGAAAACAGAGTGGTGGTCAAGTACAGAAGAAGGACAAGAAACCCTCATATCGGCCACGTTATCGTATGCGTCTCGCCCACCATCTGGCGACGAGCAATTGACATCGGGACTGTACACATTGATCTCCAGCGTATAAGGGTCGAAGATCAGACCCCGCTGGTCCAATGTACTCGCTGTCTGGGCTTCGGACACGGCAAGCGGTTCTGCCAAGAGCCCGCGGACCTGTGCAGTCACTGCGGTGGCCCACACATGCGGGCAGAGTGCCCGGACTGGCTCGCGAACTTACCACCCGCCTGTCGAAACTGCTCGAAGGCAAGGTTGGAGCACGGTACGCCACACAATGCCTTCAGCCACGACTGTCCGGTACGAGTGAAATGGGATGACGTGGCCAGATCAACCGTTGCTTATTGCTAAGGGCACCCCAGCAGAAAACACCCATTATGGCATTATACAGGCCAACCTCCAACGCAAGAAGCTTGCCACCAATGAACTACTAATAGAGGCAACAAAGCGCGGAATAGCGGTGGCACTTCTGCAGGAGCCGTACGTGGCCGGAGCCAAAGAAATGAGGAGTCACAGGGGCGTAAGGATCTTCCAAAACACTGGCATAGGAGAAGGGACTGTCAAATCGGCAATAGCCGTATTTAACAGCGACCTTACAGTCAAACAGTACCCGAAACTCACCACAAATAACATCACTGTGGTGGGAATCCTGACCAGTGCCTGGGAGATCACGCTTGTCTCCTTCTATTTTGAACCAGACCAGCCCATTGAGCCTTACCTAGAAGAACTCAAACAAATAAGGCTCGCAGTCGGCTCCGGAAAACTGATCGTAGGAGGGGACGCCAATGCAAAAAGCATATGGTGGGGTAGCCCAACTGGCGATTATAGGGGGGAAGAGATGGCAGGAACTCTCGGTGAGCTAAACCTAAATATTCTGAACCGAGGGGAAATTCCGACCTTCGACACAATCCGAGGAGGGAAGCGGTACAGCAGTCACGTAGATGTCACCGCTTGCTCCAATGACATCCTGGACATGGTGGACGACTGGAGGGTTGACGAAGCTCTCACGAGCTCGGACCACAACGGCATCAGGTTTAGGATCCTCCTGCAAAAATCCAGAGGAGTAAAAATAGAAAGGACTACTAGAAAATTCAATACTAAAAAAGCCAATTGGTCCAATTTTCATGAGAAGCTTGGCCAATTGAAAATAGATTTTAAATTCACTGCGGCTGAAATTGACAAAACTATAGAAACAGAGAAAATTGACACATTAGCAAGAAATTTTACAAAAGCAATAACCGAAGCATGCAAGCAGTCAATACCAAACAAAAAAGTCCAGGAGGAACTTACCTTGCCGTGGTGGTCCGAGAAACTCGCCGAGATGAAGGGGACCGTCGCCACAATGAAGCGCAGGATCCGCTGCGCCGCTGAAATCCGGAAGTCAAAGGTTATAGAAGAGTATCTGAAACAGAAGGAAGAGTATGAGTTAGAAGCGGCCAAAGCTCAGACCGAGAGCTGGAAGGAATTCTGTGGGAAGCAGGATAGGGAGGGGGTCTGGGAGGGAATTTATAGGGTGATAGGTAGGACGAAGCGAAGAGAGGAAGACCTGCCTTTGGAAAGAAATGGTGAAGTGCTGGATGCAAAAGGCTCCGTTAAGCTATTAGCGGAAACATTTTACCCAGAAGACTCCGTAGAATGCGACAACGCTTATCACCGATCCATTCGAGTTAGAGCCGAAAACGTAAACTGGGGCGAACAAAATGATCCTTGCGACCCCCCGTTTACGTTGGCAGAATTGAAGAATTCGATGGAATCCTTCAATCCGAAGAAGGCACCGGGTTCAGATGGCCTCACCGCCGACATCTGCTGTCACGCCGTGGTCAACGACCTGGACTTGTTCCTGAGGTTCTTGAACAAATGCTTGGAACACCATCACTTCCCCACTCCCTGGAAGGAGGCAACGGTAGTTATACTGAGGAAGCCAGGGAAAGATAATTACCTATCTCCCAAATCGTATAGGCCGATTGGGCTTTTGCCTATACTGGGGAAGATATACGAAAAGATGCTAGTGGCCCGCCTAAAATACCATCTTTTGCCAAGGATGAGCACACGTCAGTACGGATTCATGCCGCAGAGGAGCACCGAGGACTCCCTCTATGCTCTTATGCAGCACATAAACCGAAAACTTGCTTTGAAAAGGATTGTTACTCTCGTATCCTTAGACATAGAGGGAGCATTCGACAGCGCCTGGTGGCCAGCGATAAGAGTTCGACTGGCGGAGGAAAACTGTCCGGTAAATCTTCGGCGGGTCATTGACAGCTACCTCGGGGACAGAAAAGTTTCAGTCAGGTACGGTGGGGAAGTATATAGTAAGGCCACAAGCAAGGGCTGTGTCCAGGGCTCAATTGGTGGGCCAATCCTTTGGAATTTGGTCTTAGATCCCCTCCTAAAAGCAGCAGAGAACAGGGGAGACTACGTCCAGGCGTTTGCGGACGATGTCCTGTTGGTCTTTGATGGAGAGACCGCACTAGAGGTTGAGGAACGTGCCAATGCCGCTCTCAACCATGTCCTGGCGTGGGGTGTCGAGAATAAGCTGAAATTTGCCCCGCACAAAACCACCGCTATGGTTATAACCAAAAAATTAAAATACGACACACCACGCCTGAGCATGGGGGGGATTGACATTGGCATGTCAAAGGAGATGAAGCTTCTGGGAATAACCCTAGACTACAAGCTGACGTTCAACACCCACGTATCACTGGTTTGCAGAAAGGCGATCGGCATCTACAAGCAGCTATGTAGAGCCGCAAAGGTCAGTTGGGGGCTGCATCCGGAAGTTATACGGCTAATGTACATAGCATGTGTAGAGCCCATAATTCTTTACGCCGCGAGCGTCTGGGCACCAGCCGCAAAAAAGTTGGGCATTGTCAAACAGCTAGGGACCGTCCAACGCGGAATCGCCCAGAAAATGTGCAGAGCATACCGCACTGTCTCCCTGAACTCAGCGTTGGTGCTGTCTGGGGTGCTCCCCCTTGATCTCCGAGTTCGTGAGGCGGCTTCACTATATGAAGCCAAGAGGGGAGTCCCCCTGGCATCACTGGGGGGCAGGGAGGTCGAGCGAATGACCGCCGCAACGGCGGGTCCCCATCCCGCGGCGCGCGTTATCTTGCAATTCGACAGCCTGGTAAACCAAGAACAATTAGACAACAACTGCAATTTTGACGTCCGCATCTTTACGGACGGGAGTAAGATCGGAGGAGGGGTTGGCGCATCATTGTCCGTATGGAATGGTGACGTTGAGACCAGAGCCCTCAAACTTGTTCTATC
>OX376189.1:1810000-2233055 GCA_947363905.1 Lithophane semibrunnea
GTGTGGAATAAAATTAGATGTCATGAACTAAAATTCAAACCGACGTGTCGGTTTGAATTGATTTTTTCGGTACTGTATCTTTTTTTTATTTTCTTTTGCTTATATCTCGAAAACGGTGTGTCCTATCGCAAAAATAATGAAAATTTTGACCCCCTTTGCAACCGCCATACCCGTAATACTTTACATTTTGGTGATTTAATTTTTTTGTTTTCTTCCAAAAAGTGAAAAATTCCATATAAAAATACGTCGAGACGGCCACATTGCGCGCCTCTCCGGCTCAAAAAAAATCACGTGGTAGGCAAACAAGTAGGTACCAAGTGGAGTCGCGATTGTCAAATTCGATTTTAGTTCTGTCAAAATAATTTTTAAATTTAGAGATTTTTTTTGGCAGAATAGCTCTAAGATTCTCATAGTAAAAAGTAAGGAATTTTAGTGTTAGTTTAGTTAGTTTAGTTCGGTGTACAAGAGAATCGGCACCATTGACGAAATTTGGGTCTCCAATACAAGCGTAATGTTACGCTACTACGCAAGAACTTCATGAGTTTTGGAGCCCCCCCCGCTTGTCACAGGTCGTCATATTTGTGTCCTCATGTCCTCTGGTGTGTGTGACGTCACATTTTTCGTGCTTAGTGGCTTACATTTTCATACGAAGCGAAGATCCTCCTCTGATTTTGTATTACTGTCAAAATAGCAGTGATTTGATCTTTATTCTGGTTATAATAAGGTTGTTGTTAGGTTTCTGCTGTCAGAGGTAAAATAACAGCTTGAAACGACTGTAAGGCCGCGTAATATCATTTCCGCGTCCTATTTAAAAGCAATCGTCGCGTGAATACGCGATCGGTCGCGTGCATATGTCACTTTTTTTTCGGAAAACTGGAAACCTCTGTCGGCGCGACCCGCTTTTAGGCCTTAGTGGCCTTAGTGCGACTTTCTTTTAACTACCTTCACTTTACGCATCGACCGCGTTCGGCGCTCCGATAGGCCCTTCGCTGGCCTTCATTGATGAAGGGCCAATCGGAGCGCCGAACGCGGTCGATGCGTAAAGTGAAGGTAGTTAAAAGAATCTCGCACTAAGGCCTCCGAACCACAACCGAACAAAAACCTCGAACGATCGTGTACTAGCTGTGGGCCGCTGTGGAGCGACCCCTATTGAGAATATATTAAACCACATTCCCGCGTCTATTGTCTATTCCTTACGAGATAAAGCCTTTTTTCTGGTCCAATACCTACACTTAATTATTTTCTTGCCAACGACAGTGGAAGACAAGTCTTCATCCCTATTCAAGTCTGTATACAAGACGTCCGGAGCCCTGCGGCGTGCGTTGGAGCGTCACCAGTGTCTGCTGGAGGCCTCGGCTGACCCTGGCAAGAACCTGGTCAACACTCTGCAGTGTACAGTTGAAGAGTACGTAATAATAAGAATAAGATCTCATTTTTACCCAACTGCGGCAAACCCAAAGGAAGGTTATGGTTTTTATAGGCTACGAAGGTTAATTTAAAAAAATAGAAATAATTAAATATATAACATCGATATATGTTTAATCACACGTAGGTATTCTGATAATTATTAAAAAAACTTACGTAAGTAAAGGTCTTTCTTGCGCGCGACTGGCGGCGCTGGTAATATTTAAAATATTAAATCTAAATATATTAATCATTTTATTAATCTTATAATTAATTCTAGTACTTAATTTTCCCTTACAAGGACAAGACGGCGGCTTACCTACTTATTAGTTCAAATTTCTTCCGCGCGCAGACTTATCTGGCGAAAACGTCAATATTTTTTCTGACTATACACACTAGGTATGCTTTGTCCGATCGTTTTTGCGTAATTACATTTGGTGTGTTATGTGTATACAGGTTGCTCCACAAAGAGCTAAACGAGTGGCGCACAAAAGTGGCAGACTTGTTGTCGGCCGGGTCCCATCCGAAGCCCCGGATTGAAGCGGAGACCCCTGCGCCTCCGCTCGACTATGGACCGGACACTCCACCGCAACCGGCGGGGCCTGAGGTGTCTGTCATAGATCAGCTAGTGAGTATTTTATCAAACTGGGCAACGCCATTTAGTTCATACTATCCATACTAATATTATAAATTCGAAAGAATCTCTGTCTGTCTGTCTGTATGTTACCTTTGCACGCCAAAACCACTGAACGGATTTCGATATTTGGCAAGGAGATAGATGGCATCCCGGGGAAGGACATAGGCTACTTTTTATCGACATACCACGCGGGCGAAGCGGCGGGCGGAAGCTAGTTAACTATATTTCTGCCTCGTTGGTAAAAAAAACAGGTGTTCCCTACATTTATGTTCGCATAGCACGTCAAAATGTAGGGGAACAGCTGATTTTTTTTCACGATTTCAGATTTCAGTTTATATTGATGAGTACAATGATTTCGTGTATGAAAAGATACACCTTATATGTATTTAGGTGCATACAACCGTGATTTTATATGAGGTCTTCTTTCCTAGATGCAAATAGCGCTGATCAACAAGCAGATTGCAGAAGGCGACGTGAACGGTTCGTTCGAGCGCGCGCTGACTGCTGGCGACCTTTCCCTTGTGATGGCTGCTTGTCGCACCGTGGACCCTGACCAGGTGTTTGCAGCACCCTGTAGCTTGCAGCAACATGTGCTCCTGTCACTCGTACAGCAGCTCGCTACGGACATGCTGCATGAAACGCAGCTCAAGTGCAGGTTAAACTTTTAGTTGTGTTTTGTTTTAACTAAATAAAAAAATACAATAGACGTAGATGTATTTAGTAACCTATTCGGCATAACTATTCTTCAATAAGAGTCATAAAAAATCCTGTCAGAAATCGACACGTGTTTCACCTCTCAGGCAGCCTCAGGATGACGATTGACCAGTTGCAAACCAGAACACGACGGGGGTGACGAGTGAAGGAAGCACAAGCTTATTAGTCAATCGTATTTTTTACTTGCAGATACATAGAGGAAGCTATAATAAACCTGGACATCGCGAATCAGGACACCCGCGGGCATCTCCCGCTGGTGGTAGGCGAGGTTCGCAAGCACCTGTCAAAGTTCCTGGTGGCCTACCCCAACCACGTCGCAGGACGCAGGATTACGTTGATCGTGATGGCTGCTAGCAATTTGTTGAAATAAACTGTTATAAACGTGTACTGAAGCGGGTTTTTGTTCAAATATTTTTCTAGGCCTAATCTTACATCGTTCTTATCCTTAAATTACACTAAATACATCATCGATGCTGTTAAACTGCTACGGCCATCTGTTTAATACCGAATGTGCTCTGTTCTTTCTGCAGAAGAACGAGATTCCATCGTCTAGTCGAATCGTGATTGATCATTAGTATGTCGGATTATAATCAACAAACGTGAGATCTGCCCAATCAGTGGATAGAATTTAAACTAATAAAATACACTCTAGAATACATCGTGCATCCGCTCACCCATCGTTCATTTCCCAAGGCCTCGACCCCATTTAAAGTTTAGCCATGCCATGATGTGTCCGGCCTGTATAAAGAATCTACGTATTCTGGTAAAAGATTCGTGATAGTGAAGTTCTTTTATTATTCATTCATTTTTTATATTATGCATATTTCATGCCATACTTTGAAATGACTACTGTATACAAGCCATAAAAAAAAGATGTAATTTTTTTTCAGATAAAAACCTATTGAATACCTAAGTCAAAAGTCAATGCGTAAATATTCGAATGGCAACACCACTAAATCAAGTGTCATCAATCAAAATTGCATGATCTCTTTTTTTCTCCGTCAATGGTTTTAGAAAAATAAACAATTTAAGAAATTTGAATAATAAATAAAGTCGTAAAGCAGGGTTATTTTATAATAAAATTTGTAGCGGAGTGCAATAAAATGGCTTTGAAGT
The DNA here is from genome assembly GCA_947363905.1 of Lithophane semibrunnea. Classification (NCBI taxonomy): domain Eukaryota; kingdom Metazoa; phylum Arthropoda; class Insecta; order Lepidoptera; family Noctuidae; genus Lithophane; species Lithophane semibrunnea. The sequence goes on from OX376189.1 coordinate 1,813,872, forward strand.
ATTTCTTGAGTGTTCTTTTGACTTACAACATGTTGTTGTACTGTGCATCGGCGGCGGTGCACGGGCACAGCGTGGACAACCTGGAGCGGGAGACCGACGGGAGCTTCCGTGCGAGGGACTACGAGCACTACGGCGACTCCGGACATAACTCCGAGTTCGACCACGAGGCCATTTTAGGTACAACAGTTTTTCTTTACTGCATCTATGTTATGACGTCGACCGGCGGCTGGACTCACTAGATTTTGCAACACCTCGCTCAGTTGATAAGGAATGCGATAGCGGTCGGCGCGCGCCGACATGTCGCTTAAGGAAGCGTTGTTTATTTTGGTGCCTCTAGTGTTGGGCTTAACTTATTACTTCTCAATAGGGAGCGTGCGGGAGGCCGAGGAGTTTGACAAGCTGAGCGTGGAGGAGTCCAAGCGGCGCTTAGCGCTGCTGCTGCCCCAGATGGATTTGAATGGTGACCAGGACATAGACAGAAATGAACTCAAAAATTGGATTTTGAAATCATTCATGTGAGTTGTTATGAATTAAGTTTTCATTAGTCTGTGTGACTTTTTCTAAGACGACCCACTGACCGACTTTTTCTATTTGTTGTGAAGAAGAAACAAAACGAAATAATATTAGAATAAATGATAAATCAATAAAACAAAATAATATTTTTGCGGAAGCCTTTTACAGTAATATTTTCATTGTTTTGTTCTGCTGTAGCTATAAACTTAGCCGGTATTTTAATCTTGAAAAACATAATTTTATTCCCTACAATAAATGAAAAACAAACAACTGTACTTATGATATCTTCAGTCATTTAATTAAAATGGTTGTTGATGGAAGGGTTTATCTATCTAATGAAGAAAATAATCTTGGGTCCATTTTCATGTCTCAAGATAAACTAAAAGGTGTAAGTAATACTAAGAAATCTTCAATTTTATAGTCACTAACGTTATGTCATTATGGGCAACATAAAAAAATCCCCCAGTGCATCGGTTTATTTATTTATCAGGAACAATTTATATTGTGTTTGATATGTTACATACTTACATCATAATTAATATAAATTCTAAAAGTGAACATGCAGCAATAATAATAGTATGTTTTTTTCTATACTTAAAGGCAATTGGAATATTAATATTAAATTACAGATCATCCATTGAATACAAGTTTTTATCTAACAGTAGTTAACAAAATTTTCAGATCCGCTGGCAGTCTATTAAATATTTGTACAGCTTGGTAATGACGGCTATACTTGACAATGTAAAAATTTGGTACAACTTTAATTTTAAAATTCTTTCTACAAGTGTTTTCCCGGTTAAAAGTATGATGAATACCTATGATAATGAAATAAGACATAATAATTATAATTATGTCAATTAAAAATCATCAAAATTGAAATCATTATATGAAATATTAGGTATTAGGAGTTCTTCTTCTGAAGAAAAATAACTGTGCTAAAATCATGTAAATATTGATTTTTTTTTTAAACATTAATAATGATTTTTCTAATGATTCTAACCATAACATGATTTTATTGGTCATGATATGACAGATTAGCAATAGTTTACAAGATTACTCCTTACATATTATAAAACAAAGTCCTCCGCCGCGTCTGTCTGTCGTCCTGTTCGCAATAAACTCAAAAACGACCTCACCGATTTTCATGCTGTTTTCACCAATGAATAGAGTGGTTCTCGAGGAAGGTTTTAGTATATAATAACCGACGTCCACGCGGGCGAAGCCGCGGGCATCAGCTAGTTATTAAATAAAAATCTCAGTCTGCTAAAATCCTGTCCGGAACTGTCCATCCCTCCTCCAGCAATCTGTCGCGCGAGGAGGCGCAAGAGCGTCTGATGGAAGCCGACGAGGATCGTGACGGCGCCGTGACGTGGCACGAGTACCTGCACGACGCCTTCGGAGTAGACTCGGAGGACGATGTGGGGCCTGACGATGCTGGGGATTCGGGCCTGGTAGGTATACCATGTCTACTGTTAGTAGGTCTAATAGGATGGATGGATTTTGTGTTTTTTTGGAAAGTGCCGTGTGTTCTTATTATAAGGGCAACATTTTGATTACTATTTAGAAATAATAAGGTAAGGAGCTCCTGGCTAAGTAATAACAACCGGACGAGTTGATCCATGAGGTTAAGCTACGCTTGCCGTAGTTGATCCGTGGATGGGTACTATACCGAGACTCCTCCGTGCCTGGGAAAGCACGTTAAGCATTCATTCGCGGCTCTTTGACAATCGTTACAGGTCGTCAGAAACCCGAAAGTCTGATAACCTGTAGTCTTACCAAGGGGTATCATATTACCCAGTTACTGGGTTGTGGAGGTCAGATAGGCAGTCGCTCTATGTAAAATACATTCAGCTACATCCGGTTAGACTGGAAGCCCACCCCAACATAGTTGGGAAAAGGCTAGACAGAGGGGTGATAACACTGTATAGACTACTGAACATTGCAGTGAAACTGTTAGATGTTTTATCATTGTCATGAGAACTGGGTCTTCAACAGATCAATTGAAAAGTTTAATTGGGACTATAAATCTTTGTTCATTATTATGATGAATGTCAACAGACTGATTATTTTGTAGCTACTGCAAGAGGAGAAGGCGATGTGGAGTGTAGCTGACGCCAACAGCGACGGTTTGTTGGAACTGGAGGAGTTTCAGGTCAGTTCACATGCTACTCAAAATATTTGAGTCCATGCTAATCTTTATATTAATTTATTGAATGCCATAATTATTATCGTATTTATAATTGCATTTTAGTTTTTTATTATTAATTATACAAGTGCTGTGCACGCCTATAAGTGACGAATTCACCGCAAAACTGTCGAAATACAAAATATTTATAATGTAATGATTCAAAATCAAAATATTTTATTTCATATAAGCCTACATGGGCACTTATGAAACGTCAGAAGCTAGGTGCACGGTTCCAATTGGTCGTTTCTTATGGAGAAGAGCCGACAAGAAACTTCATGGTTACTCTTTTAAAATATAATTGGCTTTTACAATATTTTTGAATTTAGTGAATAAGTCGTTGGTGTGTCAATAAATAAATAAATAAGATGTAACAAAAAGCTTAAAGCTAGGTACAAATTATGGATCCTGTTAAGGATAAAAATGAACAAAGAACAAAATAAAAGTAATTCCACATAAAACAAAGGAACTTATTTGAATTAAAATTTAACTATAAAAAATAAGTTTCAAAACCTGTAACGGTACGGAAAAATAAAAGTGATCTAAAAAGTACGAACCACGAAAATGTTTCAGACAGAAATCAAGATAATAGGTACAAAAATGGTCATGGTAAAGCCGTCGTGGCATGCCATTATAATTGTGTAGGTGTTCCTGGCACCCGCATGGTATACATAGGCATACGGCTTTACGTTGACCATTGTTTATTATTTCGCTAGTTAATTAAAACAGTCCTTGTAAAACGTTACTCTTCTTAGCACTCTCTGACCGATACCTTATCTCCAGGTGTTCACCAACCCTGAGGAGCATACAGACATGCACCGGTTCCTCATTAACCAGACATTGAGAGAGAAGGACACCAACAAGGACGGACGGATCGACTTCAACGAGTATATTGGCGAGAGAGGTGAGTACGCCATATCGATAGTTGCTCCATGTAAGATATATATATAGAAGGTATTCAGCTACATCCGGTTAGACTGGAAACCGACTACAACATAATTGGGAAAAGGCTAGACAGATGATTTTGCAATTACCTAAACTAGCAAGCAATTACCTAAACTATTCGAGGCTTGGAGCCGCCAGCACCCCACTCCGTCTCGCTCTCCGGCCGCGAGTAGTATGGTGCGAGCGAGATAAAATTTGAGGTTGGGTAGGCCCTCACTGGGAGCATTCGCATTGATGTCACAAGTTGTATCAAAATATTACAGATATTATACAAAAATAAACAAATATGTATTTTTGTTTGTAATGAATAAACTTTAAAAATATTAAACAGATTTTTTAAATTCTTTTACCAGTAGAATGATATATTACCACTGAGTAACATAGGATATCACGCGGGCGAAGCCGCTGGCGGAAGCTAGTCCTAATCCTAATTGATATTATAAATGCGAAAGTGATTTTGTTGGTTTATTTGTTACGGTTTCACGTTAAAACGGCTGAACGGATTTGGATGAAATTTGGCACATAGGTTGACCGAAAGTGTAGAAGGGAAGAGGATACCTTTCCCACAAGAGCGAGACTTACGCAGGTGAAACCGCGGGGCGCAGCTATTTATTAATATTTCAGTTACATTTGTTTCCTATTCATTTATTGTGTGTACATAATTATGTAGTAAATAAATAACAAGTTCTCTTTGTTTTTAAACATACGAATGGCCAAAACACAAAGACGCATGCGCATGTATTGTGTAAACATAGGCGTTACTGTTTCATTACCTCAGTTGCTCCTAGTAACTATTGTGTGGAGACCAGCTTGTAGAACAATACCAAAGGACCGTTAACGTGTTAAATAATAGGGAGTCAACAAATTCTATCCGTCTAATTACAAAAGGACTCTTTAGAGTTTACCCCAAACTCAAAATTTCGCGCCTGTATTTTGAATTTTATTTCGAAGACAGTCAATCTACCTAGCCTTGTAGCCTTTTCCCAACTATGTTGGAGTCGGCTTCCAGTCTAACCGGATGCAGCTGAATACCAGTATTTTACATGGTGCGACTGCCTATCTGAGCCTCTGTGGCAAGGCTAGACAGACATACCGGTATTTAAAGAAAGTAATAGTCCGAATCAGGGGGCCTGTTCTCTAAGTCCATCAACGAAGATCCCGGCCCGTCCGAAAGTAGTTGATCCGTCAATATAATTGTAAAATTCAATTCGGACGGGCAAAATCGCATTGGCTTAAGGGACAACAGTCAAATCCTGTTGTCTTTCATTCTTAGTTCGGAAACCGAAATAATCTTATGTCCGGGCAGAAAATGCGCGTAACTTCAACCGAAATAACGGACTCCGTGGTTAGGTACTTTAGGTAGTAGACCCCCTGCAGGCGTAGCATGAGCACCGTTTTGTCGACGGAAGAGTAGACAAAAATGACGTTTCCTGTAGACAGTAGACAGTACGAGACGGCAGCAAAATAGAAAGAGTCAACTGCACTTTTTACGAAATTCACTCTTTTACATAATTCGACTCAGAATTCTTTGTTTTATCATAGGATTTATCGGTTGTCAGTGTGATTTTGACAGTAAGGATAGAAAACTTTCTTCCGAAATAGTCTACATATAAAAAGACCTAGACAAAGATCGTTAGAAATGAAAGACAAAATGACAGATTGTAGAAAGATTTCTGCGGTGGATGTCAAAAATGAAGAAACGAACTGTCACTTTGTATAGAAAAAGCTATGTCTATTCTTCGTAGAGATAGAAAGCGCCATGCTACGCCTGCTGGTACTTACGGAACGAAAAAAATGAAAGTTTCCGGGAAAATTTAAAAAATTTGGGTAAACTGAAAGTGTATTTTCAATGGAAATTTTGTATGAATTATTGAAATTTGAACAGGCCAATGTCAGTCGGGTCAGCATGTTTTAAATACAATGCGATTCCATTATTCAATCGGCGACACATCAGTCGCCTCTATTATAATGTATTATTATTCCGATCCAAGTATAACAGAACACTGACGAATTAATAACGATTAGGTCAATTATACGATTCTATCTCGTTTAGCAGTTGACACACTTTTGGAGGCACGCATTTTGTACTTGCATTGATTGATATTTAAGTATTTGAATACGAACTCGAATGAATTGAGTTTAAAAGTGTCCCTTGAGTTTCTTGACCGTTCTCCATGGGTACCTACTACGCTTTGGAATGGCAACTAGCTTCATCTTTCTGACTGATCGACTCCTTATATGGTTTAAGGGCCTACCCAACCTGTGAAAGTTGAGCATTGATGCTAGGTCCTATGCTTGACGAAAACACGATCACATAAAATTTTCTTTATAGAAAAAAAATCGAAAGTTACCTCTAAACCGAACTGTAAACCGCTGGTATTCAAAAATATGTATGTATGTTTGTGTTTTTCCCTAATAGGCGAGAAAAAAATTTAGGAAAAAAAAAAAAAACTAATAATTAATTAGACAGCAAAGTAGGGTGTGTGGGTGTGTAGTAAGTGTGATGTATGACTGTGTATGTGCAAGGATGACGCAATCGTTCGTAGAACATGCAAGTAAATTAACGTGGTAATTCACTTATCCCAACAGGTAACCAGCAGGACAAGACCTGGCTGATATCGGAGAAGGACAAGTTCGACAACGACCTGGACCTCAACAAGGACGGGGTCATTGACATCGTAGAAATACATAACTGGATCATACCTAACAATGAGTAAGTATATTGCATAACTACTACGAATCGAATTTTTCTTGAATCAATCAATTTGCCGAGCCTTTTCCAAACCTATTTTGGGTCGGCTTCTATTTGGATGTAGCTGAATACCAGTATTTTACATGGAGCGACTTCCTATCTGATCTCCACAACACAGTTACTAGGTAATACGATACTACTTGGTGACTTTCGGGCTTCGGACGACCCGTAACGACTGGCAATGATCCACGAATAACAGCCCGGAGAATTTTTCTTGAATATTGCCCATGAAATCAGAGTAAATAGAATAGGCATTCTTTGTGTGCACATAATCAAATCTGATTGTTGTGATAGCCCAGTGGTTAAGATCTCGCCTCTCATGCACAAGGTTTTATGGATTCAAAACCGGACAAATGCCAATGTGACAATGTGACAAATATATTTTTTGAGTTAACTCGGACATCCGTGAAGGAAAACACCGTGAGGAAACCTGGACTAACCTATAAGTCCAGGTTACGGTTCACCGTCCAGGGTACAGGTCCGGGTTAAATTCCAACCAGTATTTATTTTATTTTCTGGGTTTCGCAACCGCTCACTGGTACAGGTAAAATTGCGCAAAGAAGCCCTTACCATAGGAAAGTGCCATGCAAAAAAAAATTGTTTCAAGTCCAGATGTTTGTTTCACAGCCAATTTGATTTTATTCGCTAGTACCTTATTTAAAATGAACATGCAGTACACAGTTTATATTATTTTTTCACGCCGTAATTCAGGGCCGTGTTGCCACCTGCATCTTGTTTTAAACAGTTTATTTTTAATGTTGTTAAAATTATTACAGGGAACGGTACGTAACACATTACTTTCTATCCGACTTGATTTCCGTACGTCTTTTTTTTCGGGTGACCACTGAAAATCAGCGCTGTGCTGTGGGTCCACATAGCGCAGCATCATGCTGAGTGGAAGCCTTCTTGTCACAGTCATGACGTGCAGCTGCCGATTATTTATCTATACTCGTGATCTCATGTTTTTTTTTTTAATTTTTAATGGTATTTAGATATATTGTGGTAAATATTGCTGATTACTGTTATCTTTTTGTATGCACGTGTTTCTGTGACAATTAAACCTATTTTTCTTCTTTCTTTCTTTCTTTCTATCGATAGCAAACTACTATTTAAAAAAAAATTTAGCTAATAACTAAAATATAGGTCTAAATATTTTCATCTTATTTTCTTTTTTTATAAACTAAACTAACTAATAAACTAGCCTCTGCCCAAGACTTCGTCTACGTAAAATTTTAATATAAATTACTTACTTACTAATTATTACTTAAAATAAAAATATATCCTGTGACACTTGGAAATACCGTAGCTTCCCACCAGTGAATGAATATTCGAAATCAGATGGTCTAGTGATCGCAACTGCTACTGTTTAGCATGGGGTCCTGTGTTCGATTCCCATGAGGGGCAAATTATCGGATTTTTCCATCTGGAATTTCTCAGTAGCAGCCCGGGTTTGTGCCCGGTTGTTGGCAATAGGCTCTCCCATAGGGGGCGAGCCTATTGCATGGGCTTTGCATGCTAAACATAATTGGTGAAATGTGGGTGTACTATAGGTACACCTCTGCCTAACCCTTCAGGGAAACAAGGCGTTATGTTATGGATCAGTCGTTCCGAAGATTATCCCCTACAAATAAACTCACAAATTTTACTTCTTTATAATATTATAAGTATAGATTCAGTCAAGGTATAGTATAGAGGCAGTTCCTCATCCTCCATGCAAATATATGAATCTGAATAGAAAAGGGAAGATCGTCTGACCAGGTGGGTGTTGTGTCTGATAGGCTACTGCCCGACACGGTTGTTGTGTGCATAACACTTTTTTTTGTATTGTTAATTATCAAATGACTTCTCCCGCTCTGAGCGGAGCTGGAGGGCGTGTCAGACTCTTACTGACTAAAGCCCACCCGTGTTCCTTCAGTTGCCTGTAAGTTGCCAGAGGCCACGGTATCCCTTTCGGACTTTCCCGTGACCCCGACAGGTCTGGATAACCCAGCTTGCGCGATGTAGTATTTGCCTGACGTCAAGCTTGTATTTGTCGTTATAGAAGCCGCCGCAAAGGTAAATGTGGCCTTTACAACACCAAAGTGCAAAGAACAAGAGAATGATATGAATGATTGTCCAATTAGTCTAAAAACCGCAGTTTTCATTAAATAACATAACATCACGCCAGTTTGCCCTGCAGGATTAGGCAGAGGTGTACATATAGTAGGTACGCACACATTTCGCCAGTTATGTTAAATTACTGTGGAAAATCTCTTCAATCTTTCTTATCAGCTTGATATACCAATAGTGGAACGTCCTTGCAACTATTAAACATCGCTTACCGAATCCAATTGCTTTAGCGCTCAGGATTATATACTAGTATTTAACCACTATGCTAGAGCGTGTTTTCCGTTCAATTGAATATTAGTGATTAGGCAATTTACTGAAACTGTACAGAGGGGTAATTGCGTAGCACACTACCAGTAGCTGTCTTTCATTTCCACAGTTCAACAACATTCTTTGGCTTGTGTTATTTACGTTGTTGAGCAGACAATTTTTTGCAAACATTATGAAGGATTAGACTTAATGGCGGCTTGGTAGTTAGCTACTCGCTGCGCAGTACCCGATCCCTCACCCCCGCTGACCCATGAAATTGCTACTGCGCAGAGAATAGCCTCATGTTCGACTCAAACTCAAAGCATTTATTTCAATTAAACCATTTACTTTTGAATTGTCAAGGATCGGTCAGTCAGAAATATGAAGCTAGTTGCCCGTTCCATAGCGTAGTAGGTACCTATGGAGTAGAACTGACCAGAAACTCTACGGACAAACTTTTAAATAAATAAAAATATACAAACAATTGGTTACATCATTCATGTTTAAATTATACATGTGAGAACAATGTACCCTAGCAACTTAAAAGCGTCCGCAATTATAAAATAAAAACAATAAACTATTCAAAATAAGCCATGGCAGCTAAGAGATGACCAGTCACAACTGACGGCGCCCGTTCACGAACATGACGCATGGTCATCATGGTTCCGAGTTGCCATTAAGTTTCAATCGAACTGTACAAGAAAAACATTTATCTCCGAGGGCTATCTGAATCACCGTCCGTGTGTTTTCAGCGATTAATCATGGTTTATGAGCTAAGATTATCTACAATGGTTTATTTCAAATAAATGCTTTGAGCTTGAGATATCAAAACACGATACAAAAAACAAAACTCGAAAGTTGCTTCATCATTCCCATAACCTTGAATAAATGATTGGAAAATTTTCATCGGGTAGTTTAATTTCTTCTATTCCTGTATTTTTTTGTCTTTCGCGTCTTCCTCATTAACTAGTTTAATTTTTAAATGTACAGTCAAAAAAAAATAATTCTGACCCACCATAAGCTTATTTTCTTGTCATCTGCCATTTAATTACACAGAGAATTATCTGTTGCAGTCTCCATCTTTGTTAAGCTTTAAAAAAAATATTATTTGCCACCAATTTCTGAGTGACTTTTTGACTCTTTGTCCTTTTATAATCGAACATGGTTTTGGAAAAGAAAAAAACATTTGTTCTGAGTTATAGTTAATTCCAAAGAGTTGAGATTCAAAATATGATTATTAAGTATGCTTTATCTAAAATATGATCTATTGCAGTGATGACAAAGGTTAAAATTGCATAGATCTCCTACCCGTATTGACATAGAGTCCGGCATGCACTGTATAGGAGGGAAACCTTTTTTATTTTGACGGTTTCAACCGATTTATCGTCAAAGTGGGTCATGATTCACTTAGCCTGACTAACTTAGTTCTTAAGTCGTTCTACTAACAATATTATGGGCCAAGTATGTCTGAAATAAAAGATTTTTTTTATTTTTATTAACCTCACCTCATCTTTCCAGTGAAATAGCGGAAGAGGAAGTAGCCCATCTGTTCGCGGCAGCAGATGACGACCACAACAACCTACTGACGTTCGAGGAGATCCTGCTGCATCACGACGTGTTCGTCGGCAGTGAGGCCACGGATTACGGCGGCGACCTCATGCGCGACCACTTTGATGACGAGCTCTGAAGACTCGGCTTGTTGTTCCTTTACTTCGGCATCACTGTACGTTGAAACATCTGGTTGAAACTGTAGCCGTTTTATTCGGTAAAATTCTCACCGTGAAAACTTAATGCGAAAGCTACAGGGTAGCCCGCGAAATTCAAATTTTCTTACGTTTTTTGCAATTTGCAGGTCCGACAGATCCAACAAAATCAGAATGCAATCGTTATTCAAGTCAAATCATAAAGTTAAAATTACTATATTAAATGCAATTTCTAACTTAGAGAGTTGTAATTCTGGAAATAAATATTTTTAAGGTGGCGAATCATATTTTAATCAACATACAACCTGAAACTGACCTGCGAATTGCAATTGAAGCTTTCGCCTTAAAAATCGAAAGAAAATTGAATTTCGCGGGCTGCCTTTGCGCATCTGGGCGGCACCTCAGATACCACCTCAGTTAAACGGTAGATAAGTAGTACTTCTTTCACTGTAAAGACTTCGCGAGGGTAAATCTACGATTTCTACGAAAGGTGATTGGGTCAGACTACTTAGGTATATAATCAGTTTCAATTTCAATCACTGTTTGGTAGCTCAAGTATGTAAAGGATACTTATGATCAGGCGGTTCTAACGCATCGAGGTTTAAAAAGTTGGTGGAGTAAATGCGGAGTTTACGCACAATATACTTAATAATCAATAAGTCTTCAGCCATTCTCGATTGTATCGGTGTGGTAATTCATGGGGAAAATGTACTTTAATACACATCATGTTCAATAGTACTAGCCGACCAAGTTAATCAGACGATCTTAAGCCGGTATCGGACGCTTCACTTTCTTTCACTTGAAGAGAAACATCTGAACACAAAATGAATCGAAAGAGAAAAATAATTGATTAGTGAACGGATTCAACGATGTTGGATTTCGGCACTTGGCCGAATTGAAATCTGTATCTTTCTATATTATAGCGTATATTCGTTATAGCGGCAACAGATATACATCATCTGTGAATTTCAACTGTCTAGCTATCACGGTTCATGAGATACAGCCTGCTGACAGACGGACAGACAGACAGCTGAGCCTTAGTAATAGGGTCCCGTTTTACCCTTTGGGTACGGAACCCTAAAAATGAAATGAAAGGAGAGCAGATGAACGTTCATATTTTTTCGGCGTCGTGTAAAGTAGAATGAAACAAAACCGGTCAAGTGGGAGTCGAACTCGCCCACCAAGGGTTCCGTAACACCGTACAATATTTAGCAAAAATCGCCGTAAAAAACACGTTTCATGTATACTTAAATTTTGAACTTATTTTTATTATTTGTTGTTATAGCGGCAATAGAAATAAACAATCTATCGATTTCAACTGTCTACTGTTCATTACAGCTCGCTGATAGACAGTTGGACGGACAGCGTAGGGTCCCATTTGGCAACCTTCGGAGACGGAAACTCCAAAAATGAACTTTCACTTGAGTGAAGCGACTAATATGTGCTTTAGCAGTCTTATCATATATCATTTGACGCGACGCCATCGTGGGATTGGTAGGGCTGAATGACATCCAGTTGTCTAAATGTCTTGGTCGATTAGTATAATTATTAAATTTGTAAACAGTTCACTAAAAATCAGTGATAGTTGGCATAAACCGCTATCAAATGGTCGTGACGTCACATCGTCGGTGACCAATGACAATTTTTTTTAGCCCCGAGCAATATGCCTATTTTTTATTTACTACTAAATGCTGGTATATGCTTGTTAAACTAAAGAACTATTTTAGTCTGATTGTGAACTCGAGTTTTATTTAGAAATAATGCTGCTTTTAAATTGTTTTCTACATTAAATATTTTGTGTTATAGATTTATAAAATAATAATGTTAATGACCTATTTCGATATTTAGTCGTTTCATCAAACGTGTTGTGTCGTGTACGAACTAGATCTAATTTATAAATTAATTGCTATTTAATTAAATGTTATTTTAGTTTTACATAAAGGCCTAATTTTAATGCTGTTTTTTGGTGCTCGTCATCTCTATCATGCTTTATTTAAATGAAGTATAAATCAATCATGTAAGGCAGACATTGCACGATGAGATCAGGTCAGTCAATAACATTTTATTTTAAACGACAACTAGCGCTATTTTTCCACTGGCGGAAACTAACAGAACTAAGTACCAACTTTAGTGTTGCCATGAGCACAGAATAATACAGAAGATTCACTCCGCAAAATCATTTGAATAAAAAGCGACTCTTGATCCCACACAATAAAGTGAAATTCAGGTCGCGCAGCGCTTATTACCTACAGTTATATTCATCGAGAAGTTGACTCTCTTTGTATCGCGTAACTCATATCTTGAATGAACTGGCCCGGCAAGACGACGAGCCCGCCGCCGCGAACTTGTAGCTTCATACCTAAAATCCTGAGTGCGCCTTCTGTACTATTCTGTGCCATGGGACCGACCATTGTAAAAATGTAAATGTAACTTCTCCAATATTGTACAAAGATATTCAATAATATCGAATAGATTAATTACGTTTATATTATTCTTCACATAACATGCATTATGTAATTCAAAACATAGACTAGTCATAAAATTATTAATATATTTTAAGATATGCATTTACATGGATAAACATTGTTTAAAAAGTTTTTGGCCCGTGTTAGAACATGTTGAACACATTAAATTAATTAACACAAGCAATAATCAAATTTATGTCAAGGAAAGCTTAATAAACAATGTTTACAAATTAATCTTTAATTTCTCTCGAAAAAGGAATCTCGGAACTTGAAAAACATTTATAACAAACAAATAAATATAAAACGTGGCTGCTAAAAATAATATCCACTAGCTAGATCCTGTTGGCTTCAACTCATGAACCATACTCACGCGTTGGTCCGCTCGATCCTACAATAAATTTTCACTTTTTAACTGTAATACTTTCTTGCAACACTAGAAAGTGCCATAAGTGTTGATGTATCGTACTTACTGCGACCGACTGTCTTAGTGCGTATAAATGTTCAACTTAATTAAATAAACTGTAATTTATTGTACTGGCTTTTTAATATAGCTCCTGGGAAACTACGTTTCTAATTTAAAAATCTTTAAGATGAGTTGATTGAAGTTAGTAGTCAACCAGCATTGGCCGTTTTCACACTGCGACGATAAGGGTCACTTCACACCGAGACGCGACGCGACGCGCACTTTTTTATGATCCGATACAATATCGAATTAATTCCCTACTCAATAAGGTACACGCGCTGCCCAGCACGCGCATCCCGTGTCAACGTTCGCACCGAAATTATACGAAGAAAATAAGTTCTATAAAGTGCGCGCTGCGTCATGTCGCGTTCTGAACAACGACACCGCCATATCGTTAGGACGGACGATATCGGATAAGATGTAACCAACAGCTTATTGCTATGCGGTATACGTATGCCACAGCAGTCTCGAATAGTCTCATTGCGCCAGCAAAAGGTTTACATCGCCACGCGATTCCCAGCGTAAGGCACACACTATTGCTGTAAAAGCACTGTTTTTTATTCTTTATCTTTTTATTTGTATTTTGTGTTTCATGAACTGTGTCCAAATAAACGCCTGCAGATATCGATATCAGCACGACGATCAATGTCAGCGACAATACCGTTGACTACACCGAAATGTCCCGAGTGAGCGGGCGACATAATAACAATCTATACAAGTCAGAAAGAGATGAGATAGTGCGAAAGCGTTTAGTAGTAATTGTATGAAACTACCAGTCCGACGATATCGTGTCGTTATCGTTCAAAGTCAAATAATTTATTTCATAGGCACATAAAAGGCACTTTTGAACGTCAAAATGTCCAATGTGAAAACGGCCATTAGATGAGCCGATGCAACAAAGTTGTAGTTTTAGTCCATGCACTGGGTCTGATCGTTGGTTCTTTGGAAACATACTGTACGTAGTTTCTTTGCTAGGATGTGATATTTCTGATGTGTTGGTTGAACCAGGAGAAGGGAAAATAAAAATAAAACGCCCAAAACTCGTCCATTTACAATGTTTTTTTAATCAATATAATAATATTCTTAATAAATCCAAAATATTTACACAATACAAAAAACATACAATACGACCATGATCGGCGTCCGTGGCCAGCCGAGGCGGCCGGTGCTATTACTAACCAATTTCGGGGAACTGCTTGCAACAACTACTCTATTGCGTTGGTTTAAAGTTCAATATTGACTGCCGCTTCCTATGTCGCGATAACTCCACAAGACAATAGATCGATTAAAACAAGTAGTTTGTCAAACAAAGAACTGCATATATCGAGTACTACTGAACTTGTGGCGACGTGATACAAGTATTAAGATATTTATAAGTGCTATAGTGTGAGGAAGCGGCGCGATCAACGCTGTCCTTAACACTGCTCCATTCCATGGTACGCCATGACTGTAACCATACACGAAAATGAAAACATTTTCAAATGACGGAAACACGACGACGGCATACCACGAAACGATTTCAAATTCATCTATAAGCTTTGATTAATATACAATAGTTGACACGTACGTACCAACAATTTTATTCCCAACAACAAGACAGACTTGGGTTGTTATAATCTCATAGAGTTACAAAACTGAAGCGTCAGGACCTGTTCCATTCTTGCAGGTGTTACACGGTACCTATCCTTCTTAGAGATAAATAATAAATTGCTAAGTAAGGAGTGATGCAAGCCTTTAAAGGAAATTCACGTGTTCTTATAACAAGCGACAACTGACTGCGTTCACACAGTAATACATAATATGTTAATATTGCTAATATATAATTATAGCGACATTCTAAATCAGTATTTAGCTGTTGGAAACTGGATTTAAGAACGATCAGGCAAACTGGCGAACGCTACAAGTACTTGCAATATATCGACAAATAGAGGTGTGAACTATCGGAGAAATTATCGATGTCAATTCTACAGCCTACAATTATCGACATCATTTACTTTCGGGTTCCGCAGGCCCCAGTGAGTCCTCCCTGTATGGAATGCGATTATAAAAAAAGGATACGACATTAATGACCCCACCGTTTACATTTTACTTATAAAATATAAATTATACAAGACAATATACATAATAATTAATAATATGTATAGAACAATTTATCCATCGAATAATTAGTGTTTTAAAAATAACTATATAACTTCCTAACTGAGAAGTGTAAATCTATTTCATTAAATAACTATGCCATATTATATTATTTTGAACTAAAATAATGTATGGATGAATGTAACTACACATTTCAACGAGAATTGAATTGATTTTATTATTAGTACTATTAAGGGCTTCCCATTTATTCTCGACTTATTCCCAACCGATACACTTCAATGGTTCCCGATACACGCATGAGGGAATACCTCGCTCGGAATTGTAGTGAAACATCCGGGGACGATCGTTTAGTGAGTGAGGTGTCAGACTCTAGCCTACTACGACACTTGGAGATGAACGAGTAGCGAGCGAAGCTTACATGGAAGGGCGTCGGGTTACATGGAACCATCATCGTACGACAATGACTACCTAAGGAAAAACTCCTTACTTATAAATGTTACTCTATATTTATATAAAATTACAATATTTCACGAAGCGTAACGGTTTTCGTATTGTAGACATGTTGTCATCCTAACCTCTTAACCCATTTTCGATCTCTCAAACGTAAACAAAAAAAAAAAATATATATATTTTTAGAATATTTCACTAAACAGTGCAGACACAAATTATAACATTTATAAGTAAAAGAACATTGAGACGCAAGCTTTTGTGGCAAACAACAACACATTGGTTTCTCACAAAAAAGATGTTTTTTATTATTTTATTTGCGACACTGAGATTGTTTTTGAAAACAGTATTTTTGTTAGTTGCCACACTGGAGTGAACAGATGATTAAAATAATATTAAATGTATATATAACGATACACGAATGTAAATGCACCTTCACCAATAAATTTTGACATTAAACACTTCTATTTCCAACGCAATATACTTTAGCTGGAGAAATCGTAATACAAATAAATAATAGTCATACTTTTCGATGTTTTTAAACAAACATTTTAATTGTGAAAGATGTTTTTTTTTCTAGATGGTAGCTGAATCTAAAGTGTATATTTTCGTGTACACAGTACCCCAACTGAAGTATATTGTGTAATATTTTATTATTGTTTAACACATGCTCAATTACTGCTAAACGAAGGAATCTCGTTAAGTAACCCTACGGCACAGTGCACTGCTAACTTGATACAAACGAAAGTAAATATAATCATTTTTATTACATTTTCATTACAGTTACAAATAAGTTTTAAAACTAGTTATCATTTTTTTATAATTAGCTTGTTTTTTTATTAATATTATATAATGTTTTAATGCGGCCCGCGTGGACGTACAACACACACTTTATATAAATATATAAGAGGCGAGGCAGGCCCGCGAGGCAAGTCAGTATTAAAGACAAATATTGCAAGAAATAAGTAGATATACATATGTATACAGCTATAACCACCTCGCGAGGCTTATCTCGATAACAATTCGCTAATTTTTTGAGGAAACAAAATATGTGTATAACACACGAGGCGCATACGAATTTATGGAAAACAGCGAAACAAATTTTATACTCAACGAGACAATCTCAACCAAATAATAATGAATGTCACTGCCTCGTCCAGCATATAAATTTATTACACTCGCCTGGGTCAATACACAGCGAGGCACAAACACGAATGTGCCTCGTTCCATACAACAGTGTGACAGCTGCCTCGTATGATATAAGCTGGGTAGTGGTGTGTCCGTCCGTCCGGCGCGGGCGCGGGTACGAGCAGGCCGGAGTGGGACTTCGTGTGCCGGCTGTTGTGTCGTTACCTACTACGTACCTCTACCCGCGCGCACGCCCTCACCAATCGGCGGTTTTGTCTGGAATATTGAGAAAGTTGTGTTTTAGATACGGCATCAGTAAGAATATTTAACGACCGAAACTCTATGGCACAATATCGCACGCTGAGAACGAAAGTGACTCAAGTCAAAATTTACGATTTTTGGGAATCGAATAAAATGTGTTCGACTGATTGAACATTTTCTATACTTTCTAAAATAACTTTGAAATATGAAAACGAAAGTTACGAATTTATTTTGTATAATATTATTTGGCTTTATAATTTTAAATATATTAAAAAAAAAAATAAAAAAAATTTTTTGTATATAAAATAACTTCTGGAAAAATAGTGTCAGAAATGAGTCCATGAGTTTAACTCGTGCTTAAATAAATAAGTGACCGAATTTGATTTTATGTCACCAAGGTTGTCAATATTAGAAATAAGAAAGTGACCTGTACACTAAATTGGTCACTTAATAATTATAAATTGTACGCAAAACTTACGCCCACAAATTGGCACAAAACTGACAAAAAGTGTAATCGGTCGCTACGGTACTAAACTTAAAACGTTGTGCTACATCCACTCGCGGTGCAGTACTGATTGCGTCCCTTTCACTATGGTGCGGGGAGTGTGAAGCGCTCAAAAACAAAGAGACCGAAAAGCCCTCTATCCCTCCCTGACCATTAATGGTCTATTTTTAAATATAAGTGTGATAAAGTGTACCTTTTTGAGTTATTTTGTATATTTAACTCATTTTACTAAAATTTTGAGATAGGTCACTTTCGTTCTCAGCGTGCGATAAGTTATGTAATCTACATTAAAAAAAAAAACTTAATATCACTGATAGACAACGCACAGCCTCAGCCGCTGGGCCTTTTATAACGAAGGTGAGTACTAAGGAAGGATTTTCTAAATGAACAGACAGCTGTGCTGCTGGGGAGTTTGTTGCGCCACTTCTTCCCTGCTAAAGCACTAGGAAGTGGTGAAGGGTGGGCGTTTTGGGGGAGTGTCTTATGTAATTTTGACGTTCGAAAAGTGCTGATTCCCAGCCTAGTTTGAATAAATGACTTCTGATTAGATTTTTTTTAAACATGCATCCCCTAAACGGGTGTTTGTATGTAGGTTCTTTATTTTTGCCGCTGGGATATCCCATCAGGCTTTAACAATATTTTATACAGGCTGTAAGGGTAAACACTCTTGTCATTCAAACCATGGGTAGTTGACTTAAATATAAAAATAAATGACAGAATACAACAAAAAAAAAACGTTATTTTCATTAAAAGATTTTAAAAAGTTTCTATCCGACACCGTGCTTTCTAGCGAAACAGCTGACTGACTGAGGGAGAGATCGCGCTCGCGGCCGGTCAGGTCACATCCCGCACCCACCGCCCGTGTTGAGACGCAAGTTCATTGCCCTAGCGCATAGGGCAACGAACTTTCGTCTCTTGTGGTAAAATGTAGATAGAAAAAAAAGTTGTAATTTTCCATTGATTTTACGTTCTATAAATGAAACCAAACCACTGGTTGCAAGGATAACGGTGTTCACCCTAATACCCTGTATTATTTAAATTAGGGCAAGTAATCATAGCAAATTCAAAGCATTTGTGTACCCATACCTATAGCAGGACTATAATAATAACAGTAGCCGCTCCGTAAAGTTCAAAACACGGTGGGTGCGGGTCGGGACAGCAGTACGGCGGGTTTGTATACAATTGTAATTCCTTTTATATCACATGAGACGCGTGCGCGGGTCGGGGGCTGGAGCCGCGCACGCTTTTGTGTGCTGACATCCATATAATACAAGGAATTAAAATATATTGAAGCCCGCCGTACTCCCGTCCCGACACGCGCCCGCCTTGTGTGTGTTGAGCCTAATAGTAGCCTCGAGTTTTGACTCTTGTCAGATTGTGTGCAAAGTAGAGTTCGCGTTAACGCGACAACGTAACCCCAGCATAAAGTATCTTAATTATTAGTGATAAGGTGTGGGCAGGCTAGGCTACTGACCAGACGCGCTATCACTTGCAGCAGGAGCCCTGGCGCGCCTGCTCGGCGTCGCCCAGACGCCGCGCTCCGCCCGCCGCCGCCGCGCCGCCGCCCTCGCTCTTTGGTAACTTGTTCGCTGGAGGACAGTCATACAAATTTTCAAAAGGGCTCGTATCGTATTCATTTATAGAACAGTTTACAGGTGGTGCCTACAGATTTGCTCGATTTTTGGCTATCGACTGATCGACAAATGTGATCAAACAAAATCGAGTAAATCTCCTATAGATTTACTCGATTTTGTTTGATCACATTTACCTTTTAAGTCAGTCAAGTTAAATTGACAGACATACTGGCCGTACATTGTTGGCACGATTGCTTGTCAAGCTTAGTTTCTATACTAATAGAGTTCAAAATCGCTTGAAAAGCAATGGTCCAACAGGACGGCAAGGTACAAGCTAAAATGAACGGTCTTTAGTTCAAAATCACTTGTCAAGTTGCCACTTCGCATGACACTTCACTTTCTATCAAACAGTAAGTACATGATAATGATAACTCATCAGAAGTTCTGCCAGGCACTAAATTATACAAAAGTTCTAAGACTTTAAAACCCTCGACACTTTTACTTCTACTCACCGATAGCTAAGAATATGTCGTTAACGTTCATGGCGGTCTTGGCGCTGGTCTCCATGAAGAGCAGGCCGTTCTCGTCGGCGTAGGCCTGCGCCTCCTCGAACTCCACCATGCGCTTGGCCGCCAGGTCACTCTTGTTGCCGGCCAAGGCTATGACTATGGAAGGTGACGCTTGCCGCTGGAGCTCTTTTACCCAGTTCTTGGCGCGCCCAAATGTGTCCTGGAAAAGATAAAAGTTCAATTAGGAGGTAGGTATATTAAAAAAAATCTGAAGTTGATGACAAAGTAAACTGCTACAAGAATCTTTGTATATATTTTCTTGCAAATAAACAATTTGAATTTGATTTTTTTTGGCGCTCGAATGACGTTAACAGGGTGGCGCTGTTGGTAAACATTTGTGCAAATGTTTTGTGAAATGTATTGAAAAAACAAAATGGCGGCATTAGTTCAGATTATGGCCACGCGCCAAAAGAACCTTGTAGCGCTGTAAATATCTATACATTTTTATTACATAACATTATGTTTGTATTCCGGGAACGGGCTTAGCCAGAGATGTTTAGTACCTGTAGCATATCGCGAGTTATTTTAAGTCCCATGTAAAAGGTGAATGTCATTCCCATGAAATGAGTCAATTGCCATTTATTTGGTACAAATCCAGACTCCACGCTGCTATTCAGGATTTCCTTATGACTATTTCCAGTAAATAGTAATTTATTTTTACCCAGTAAATGGGAGTTAGCTCGTTATCTAACACTAAGTAAGTAGGTACCCAAGTAACACTACCCAGCCCGAAATCATCAAATTAAACTGCGTTTGCGACGCTGAAATAAACAAAAAATATTTTCTGGTTACATAGTTAGGTCATAATCGCCTGAATTAACAAACATTAACATAGTTCGAATTTAGTACAAGCGGTAATTTTGTAAACGTTTGAGGATTTTTTCTTATTGAGCAATAATATTTGGCTATCTCTTACACGCTTTCCCACAAGTTTATCAATGTGATAGGCGATTTGAGATGATAACCTATATACTATCAGTCTACAATAAAATTGACTGTTTTATTTTATAAAAGTTTACCTCGGACTCTGTTATGATATAAATAAATCATTATAAGAAATAAGTAGATTTATTGATTTCCGGATTACAGTAGGAATTACGCACAGTTACAGTTCAACTTCTACGTACGATATATATAGCCGTTAAGTATCGAACGATGCTCATTCATATAAGTACAGAATAATTACTAGTAGGTACTAGCTTTTATTTTTGACTAGCTGCGCTCCGTGGTTTCAAACATAAAGCATTTATTTCAATTAAACCATTTACAGGCACTTTTGGAGTCGGTCAGTCAAAAACTTCACTCGCGTAAGTCTCGATCCCGTGGAAATACTGGAATAAAAAGTATATAGGCAATGTCCAAATGTAACGTCTAGCAAACCACCGACCGCAACCACCCGGCAGTGGGCGCTCTGCCGACCGACCGCTACCAATAACTGGCTGCGTGGCTAATATTTTGACTATGAGAGTCAAGAGAACTCAGTAACAAACATCGAATAAAAAAGAGACGTGATTAAACATGGCATATAATTAAAAAACAAATCCCAATACAAACTTGTTTTTCTTAAGATTCCGGTCATTACACTTGTATACCATTACCCAAGTAATCTCCTATACTTACATAGTTCATTCACTTGTGTGCAGTAAATATTCATAGCACATACGTATGACAGTTATGTACGTTCGTTATCTTTGTCGGTCTGTCTGTCGCCCTTGAACTCGCGAAGACTTACTTGTTTAATGCCATTTGCACAGCATCGTATTGACCGCAACCAAAATAACTAGTTGAATGCCTATTGATGTGTGAAATAGAAAGTATGATAACTTGCTGATTTATATATGTATTTATTATTTATATATGTATTTTTTTTGTTTTTTGGGTGGGCAACTTCTCATGGTATGTTTTCACTAGATATAAATCTACAACTCAAAGTCAAATAATTTATTTCAATCACACAATCACAAACCTTACAAAAAAATTGAATTGATTCTAGTCTCCCCTTCCAAAAGATAGTTTTCGTATGAAGAAGAATCTCTTTGAAAACGTTTTAAAATATTTTGTATAAGTTAATTATATAATTAAACATTACTATACCACAATAGGTAACCATAATTAAAAATGAAGCAATGACAGATCAATTAACTATGTGATAGATACATGGTGCTCACTTAATAACAAACATTGTAAAAGTATACATATTCCTAAAGTCAGTGTGTGAGTTAAAGTAATCACAAAGGATTGCTAAATCGATGAAGAATAAAAAAAGTAGTACAGAATAGGCACGAGCATTTATCACCTCGACCTCTAGACTCCTAAAACCCTACTACGCTACAATTACCAGATGACGTAATGCAGAGACAAAATAAAATCTACGAGAGAGTTGACCAAAACCTTGAAATTCTTTAGGCATACAAGATCTAGTTTCGATTGTGTTAAATACCAGGTTTCGATCTCCTGAGTATTTCAGGATCAGGACCCTGATTTTATCATTATACGTACCCATACATAAACTCACGCCTTCTTCCCATAGGGGTTGGTAGAAACAACAGAACACCACCTGCTACGATCCTTACATACTCCTTTTGCTTAGTTTTATCATTATTTGCGGCACAAATTAGTCATCGTAGTAGCCATTGGTGGTGACGCAGTGATTTCCCATAACTGCGGGTAATCCCACGATTCATTAACATGTATGCCAACTAAAACATTGATAACGAATTAGATATTTTTATTATCTGTTTGCCTGTTGATTATCACTAGTTCACTACGGAAATAACTGGACAGTAATAAATTATGTAGTTTTTATGTATTGTAAGCGTCGGTTAGTCCTACAAAGTCAGTAACAAACAAAATAGATATATTTTACTTGTTAATAAAACACAAATATATTTAGGCTTTAAAAGGCTTGGAGTCCACTGATTGTACATGTTTATTTCAGTGTTTTACTGTGTGAATATTGATATATAAATGCGTAAAACTGAAATATAATTTCTGCAATCCTAATTAACATTATCAATGCGAAAATGAGTTTGTTTGTTTGTGTCAAGCTAAAACGGCTGAACAGATTTGGTTGAAATTTGGCACATGGATAGACCATGACCTAGAGATGGAGATAGGCTACTTTTCATCCTGGATCGCAGGCGAAGTCGCGGACAACAGCTAGTATTTTTTATTATTTATGCTTTTCTTCAAATAATAATGAATGCAAATTTTTCTGGCGTAAAATCATTATGTCAGTGATTGAATGCCATGGCGAATTATTTATGATTATAAATAGGTGTAAGTACTACATTTCACAGTATACCTTTTTGTATTCAGATATAATTCGCCATGGTATTCAATCAGATAAACAGATGTATGAACGTAAACGAAGCAAAAGGAGTATGTAAGGATCGAAGTAAGGAATCGAATGTAAGGAAGATGGCGTGAGTTTATATATGTATAAACATTTCACAATTGTATAATTTTTGCGAGAGAGAAAGTCACAAATACAATACAAAAGATAACATTCTGACAGGATAAGATATTGATTCAGTACCATCAGAACAACTATGATTAAATACCAAATAATCCATACATAATATAACATCACGCTTGTATTCCCCGAAGGTTAGCAGAGGTGCACCTATAGTACACCCCCATTTGGCCTGTTATGTTTGTAATACCAAACATTTTGGTACAAATATCAGGCATCAATAAAACTAATATTATGTATTTTAATTTATTTAGGGGGTTTTATTTTAGCTTACTTGTTTTTATTTATTTAAGTATAAGAAAATTTATTCAAAATAATTTTAGTATTTATTTAAATAAAATTATTAATTATATATATATAATAAAAATAATAATGTTGGTATAGGTAAAACAGAACGCTGAAAAACAGAATTTTCTAAAACAAAATACTAGGCTCCAATCAAACATAGGACATGATAATTTTGACGACGAATAGAGACAATCAACCAGCCGGGCAACCAATGTACCAAACTCCTAAAAACAAATACCAGGCAGCTATGAAACATAGGAGATAAATATAAATAAGTTCGCGAGGCTCGGCGAGGGATCTTGCCGTATAATTGCCTGATAATATAATTATCTGATAACTTGATAACCGTCTGCTATCAGAACGATTGTGTTGCATTTCTTCGACTGAGCTACCACTTAGCTCTGAACCTGATATAATTTTTGTTTACTTTTTTAGCGATATCATAGAATTCTACACGAGGTAGGTTGCTTTCATGCGAAATGCAGACCTAGCCAAGACTGTCTTGACTATCGCTCTATGATAACAAATAACAACGCACGTTCGCAACGCACACAGCCTAAGAGAGCCACTGTATTGTGAAATCTCCGTTTTTTTCTGAACTATGAAATTATCAGCATCGTTCTCCTTATCCCAATTTATTAGGGGTCGTAGCTTCTTTTTTTTTCATACGCCTCTACTTCTCGAGAGTCACTCCCTTTCTAGTCATATCATCTTTCAGACAGTCCATCCATCGTTTCTTTGGCCATCCACATTCATACTCAGAACTTTCCGGACCACGTTTTCCTCATTCCTCCGCATCACATGCCTAGACTTCCAGTCTCGACATAACGGGACTCGACATAACGGGACTCGACATAAAGGGAATAAATCCTAATTCAAAGTCAAAATATTACAGACATAACATAAAGTTGAAACCTTCTAAATACAGATTAATTTGTTACTAATTGACTTTAGTGAGTGACTGCGTTAGAATTTAAACTGAACAAGGTTTGTTTACACTTTTATCTGACACTTTTGGAATCCATCCTTCCTTACTAATCCATACTAATATTATAAATTCGAAAGTAACTCTGTCTGTACTATACATACAAGTATCGTTACTAGTGGAAGCACCCTGGGCAGCCCCACTAATATTTATATCACACAATGAGCTATTATTGCATAGTTCTTGTCGATACCAGAGAAATAAATAAAAGTAGCCACATCTCCCCCATGGGCGAAGCCACGGGGGGCTAACTAGGTTACCAGTGGATTCAATTTCACCTATAGAGCATTCGATATCTATGGTTAGTTAGCTACAAGGAAAAGTATGACTTGCTATGTTGCGTATTGCGTACATTATGGTTAAGAAACGATTGTCGTCCTTTTTGTCACATAATATATCCATACTAATATTATAAATTCGAAAGTAACGCTGTCTGTCTGTATGTTACCTTTTCACGCCTAAACCACTGAACAGATTACGACAAAATTTTGCAAGGAGATAGATGGCACCCTGGGGAAGGACATAGGCTTACTTTTTATCGACATACCGCGCGGGCAAAGCCGCGGGCGGAAGCTAGTAAAAAATAAAAAGTTAATAATTAAAGAGGGCCTATTAAATGGGACTTAAACTAACTAAATGTGGCTGTGACTAACTGGCTAAATTTGGGTGTACCATAGGTACACCTCTGCCCAAACCTTCTGGGATTACAGTGTATTATGTTATGTTAAAAATATTGAGGGCAAGGGAAGCATCGGCCTGCAGTGTCCGCAAAAGTGAATATAAATTTCATAAGAAGTCGTGTCTAGTAGCATATTGTTAATATACTTAGCATATGCGCAAATATGTGAAATAATCCAATTGGCATAGTAGCTGTATTGCTCGCTCCAATGCCGCTAAAGGACTACGCCCACTGGCGTGTAAGTATTAATAAAAATAAAGTTGGGATGTTCATGAACATATGAAATCCTAACTAATATTATAAACGCGAAAGTTTGTAAGTATGGATGGATGGATGTTTGTTACTTTTTCACGTAAAAACTACTGAATGGATTTGGATGAAATTTGGCAAACAGATAGTTTATAACCTGGATTAACACATAGGATACTTTTTATCCCGATATTCCCACGGGATCGAGACTTACGCGGGTGAAACCGCAGGGCGCAGCTAGTACGTCGTATTACTATCAATGATGATGGTCCCAAGTCACGTTACCCGTAGACAGAGAATTTATAACATATCCTTCTTAGACCTAAAGTTACAATGGACGCTCTTCGTTTAGTGAATATTAAACTCTGCTGGGGAGTTTGTTGCGCCAGTTCTTCTTCCCAGCTAAAGCACTAGGAATTGGTGAAGGGCGGGCGTTTTGGTGGACTGTCTTATGTAATTTTGACCTTCGAAAAGTGCTGATCCTCGGCCTAGTTTGAATAAATGACTTTTGATTTTGAAACTCAAAGCAATTATTTTATTATTAAACCATTTACAGGCACTTTTGAAGTGTCAAGGAGTCTATCAGTCAGGAATTTGAAGCTAGTTGCCCCTTCCAAAGCGTATAAGGTAGCTATGGAGAAGAACGGTCAAGAAACTCACTCCATGAATAAAAAAATAAAACTATATGACTCACATGCAAAGCCCATATTATCCCTTTATCATAATCATACAATCATGTGCGCGATATATGCATTGTAACGTGTATTTTATTCTTCTTCCTAGATAAGACGATTAGTTCTCGTCATAAATGTCTACACCCACATTAATATCTTATCAAAATACCAATAAATAAAATATAAACCCGTATAATGCAGTACAATGTTAATAAAATATTATTTACTAGGTTCTGCTTGCGTCTTCTACAATGTAATTTTTTTTGTTTTAAGGGCGAATTTCACCAAACTTTTATACCGAGTATAAGTCTTATCCTGCGACTAATTTTGAATTTTTGAAAGTTTTTCCATACAAAACCTGTCAGACGACGATTTTATTCCACAGATAAAAGATATCTGACTTTGATAAAATCAGCCCTTAGTAACATAAATGTCATCCTGTGACACTGAAATACTGTAGCTAAAGCTAGAATTTTCGAAATCGGATCAGTAGTTCCGAAGATTACTCCCTAAATACTAACTCACAAATGTTACCTCTTTATAATATTAGTATAGATTTATAGTTACGTCTATTACATGCTAAGTAAACTGCTGACCAGAAAATATTTTGCGTTCAAACTTATTAGAACTAGCAAGTGGCAACATTTTAATTCCTACTCATTGTACGCTTGGTGTTCACAAACGATTTATTCTAAACGCAGTCAGACAAAAAACCTAGTCACGTGAAGACATTACTTTTAGTTGCTCGTCTAATTATCCATGACGCTGTGTTGTGTTTGTGAGCATTTACGGAAAAATGACCCTAATTTAATTGACCGTACCTTACAACGTATTCTTAAGAAAATATCTTGAGAAAAGGCGTTTTTAATAATAATGCAGTTGGTTGTCGAGGATCATGATAAGCCAATTCATCATTATCATCAACCTCCTGCGCATATCCTAATTTATTTGGGGTCGGAGCATCATGTTTTCTTCTTCCACACATCTCTATCAGCCGTCATAATATCGGTATTAACCGGATTAGCCACCCCTGGTTATACCAGCTTTCACAGAATTCATCCACCTTTCCTTTGGTCTCTACTCTCTCATAGCCAGCCACAGTTATATTCAAAACGACGACGACATATCAATTTTTTTCGATCATCAACCATTTATTTACTCCTTGATGAACACATAATGAACACATCTTATCCCTCCCAGCCCCACGCAGTCTTGTGTGGGTCACATTTCCGGGCTAATCTAAATACCTCAAGCCGTGACAATGACGAACAATTGACTGAACTCCACAGACCTATCAACGTAATAAGACCATGAAAATACTTCAGAAAAACTGTGCCATAGATTATGTTAGAGATTAAAAAAAAACGTATTGCGAATTTGAGCTCAAATTTTTGTAATTGATTTATAAGTGTACGAAATTATTTATTACTCCAATTAAGTCCATTTAATAATGCAAATCTCAAGAAAAACAATTAATCATCAAATTAATTTTAAATGTAAGTTTTGCCTTGGTTTGATTACATTTTCTTGACACCGTCAAAATTAAATACGTAATTTCACACTTCTGTCGTTACTCTCCAGTGAACGACCACCTTAACTTTTATTTAAAAAAAATAAACATTTACTTCGGTGTCACTAAATGGAGAACAAACATGGCCGACCTTTGCCTACTGACCATGTGAGACACAAATCGTACCGTTATTGTCATTCAAGGAAGAATATTGGCATTCGCGGCTATTCAGCTATTGTTGTGCGAATTTTGACATACTTTTTATTGTGTTTGACTTCATCATTCATCAGTTAGTGGAACAGAGGTCTTTTTGTATGACTTTTTTGTTTTATTATTTACTTTCATTACTTAGCTCACCATCATCATCATTTCAGCCGAAAAACGTCCACTGCTGGACTTAGGCCTCCCCCAATTCTTGGATACAAAATTGTAAAAGTATATTTCGTCGATTCCGTCTTAGAAATACTTAATGTTGGTTAAATGAACCGATTATTTAAAAATATACTTTCATTCCTTTCAAAGAGTAGCTTATAGATAGTAGAGTAGTCATAATGACATTAGTTAGTAATGAAATGAAGAGCGAAGTTTATTTCAGACACCATTATAAAGACAATATTTCGCACACACGCACCCCAATTGCGTAATACAGTTTCGATAAAAGTCAGACGGATTTTGACGAATTGTTAATTCATTGCTTCATAAGTTTGAAAAATTCGTCTGCTCGACAACAAACCGCGAAATTAACGTTGTTGAATTGGCTTCATAACCCTCCTTTTTGCTTCGCCGTAGTCGGGTAAATATAAAAACCTTTTTCCAAAAAATGAACAAGCGACTTCAAAAAAAAAAACACTAAAAAGTGAAAAATAAATTTAATTTCGGAAGTCGGTGTCTTTGCTTTTCAATTTTAGTTTTCTGCCATCGATTTGCGAAATTTAAAGTTACATATTATAAGCATAAAACTGCGATCAATCTACGCCGTTACGATTGAACCGAGTCGAATCATTGTTAAACTTGAACTAGATTTGTTCATGGTCGTTCGGCTCGGGATGTACAGACTACAAGGCTGTATGATCTTTATCTTTTGGATCATCTGCTGGTGTGGGGTAGGCTTTATCTGATTCATGCCTTGTAGGTAGAGCAGGATATCCGGATATCCGTCGAATATAATATCCGAATATCATTACGTTTACTATCCGGATAGAATGCACATGTCATTTCTTTATTTCATTCTATCCGAATCGGTACCACAATAGGTGCCGATTTTAATAAAATATATACTCGTAATAATAAAATAATATAGAAGGTGCAAAGTGTGCATTAAAGGCTGAAATCACTAACACCCGGTCTCAGGAAGGAAAATCAACACAAAAATTAGTTTACAAATTGTCAAACGTAAGTCAACCTTTCGAGACTCGTAGACAGAATTATTAGTTGACATGAGTTTAATTTGACGTTGACTATCGTTCCATTAAGCGGGTTTATCCATCATAAAGTCTGGAAGCAAATACTAAATTCATAAACCAAACACTTTTACCAAGCCAAACCCAACTCGTAAACCAAACTTTGTGTTCCTAAAAGGGCAATGTGCGCATGCGATACATGGATTAAAATTATTTATATTAATCATTTCCGTCCAACAAAAAATTAGATAAGTCTACTACTTCAATAATTATGTACCGTATGTATGGAAGCAAGTATTTACCTGATTAGTAATATCATATACAACGATCGCCGCCTGCGCACCTCTGTAGTACATCGGCGCTAAGCTGTGATACCTGTGGAAGATAAATAAATGTTAGAAGAAATCGTTTCGAAGTTGTGATAGGAATCGTTGAGGCTCTTGGTTTGTGTAACCGACCTCGTAATTTTACAGCCTTAAGGGCGCACCCAATCACAAATTGCTTAGCATGATCGTCTGTTATGCCGAAAATATTGCAGCATTAATTTTGAAATAAATATAAATTAAAGTTGAGGATTGATGCTAGGTCTTATGTGAGGCGAAAACACGATTACATAAAATTTTCTCTATAGAAAAAAAATCCAAAGTGACCTCTGCACAGAATTATAAACCGCTGGTATTCAAAAAATACTTCAAATTAGATCATGAAACTTTGCATGATAACTAAACTTACTATAAAGCAGTCCTTATGTGTGTCATTTTTTTTAAATTACCATTATTTTGACCGTATAAAGCAATTACCTAAACTTTTCGACGCTTTAGAGCCGCTAGCGCCCCACTCCGTCTCGTTCTCAGTCAGGTCGCGAGTAATATGGTGCGAGCGGGATAAAATCTAAGGTAGGGTGCGCCCTTAAGGTTGAATATAACTTATCTGGTAGATAGTGCCTACCCCAGGCTTTGTGAAATAGATCCTAATCTGATAAAATTGCCGACTTTACAATACGTTTAAATATTATACGCGAGTTTCTTACAAGGAGTCACCCTGAAGCAATGCAATAGAAGTGTAGTAATTTGTTTCAAACTGATTCCAATTCTGATTGATCGTCTATTACAATTAAGGTGCAGGCTACGTTTCAAGTTTTTACCCGACTGCGGCGAAGAAAAAAGGAGGGTTATGATTTTGACCGATATGTATGTTCACCACTCATTACAATTTGACAAATGGTACCGTTGGAAGCGTCTTGATCGTCCGCTGGTTATAGGCTATGAGACGTCACATTATATTAAAAATGGCGCCCTCTAGATGACAAAGGCATGAACTAAAAAAAATATTTTTTTAATCATACCATGTTGGGTATCAAATGAAAGGGCTTAATGAGCACATTTCAAATACATATATATTATAACCCCAAAAAAATAAAAAATAAAGTAATAAAAACTAAAACCCAACTACGACTAAAAGGTATAATCATTTTTTTGGAGTTATTTTAACGAGCAGTTAAGTAAAATGTGAAAAGTGTCAGACAGACAGACTTACTTTTGCATTTATAATAATAGTATGGTTATGGATTTAGTTAATTATTAACAACTTAACAAGTAACCTTCAACAGCAACTTTTCTTTGTATTATCCGTCTGTAAGACGTATTTCGCTACTTACAACTCAAGGCTTATTGATTCCATTTGTCTCAGAATTTTCCTCAAGAGTTTACATTTTTGGAATGTTGTTTATAATTATTATTACTCGACTACGGCGAAGCAACACCGAACTCAACTAGTTTTAAAACATAATTTCTGTCGTGTAAAAATCTTTTATTGAACCAATTTAAGAAATAAATATTATGTATCATTAACAGCTTGCGTCTAACAATAAGTGTGCTACAATAAATTCCGGCTGCTTCATAAAATCCACTTAATATTCTATGATTTCAAATATAACATGTGTCGTTATATGAAGAAAAGATGTTGGCCACATAATGAAGGCTCAATAACATAACATCATTGTAGATAGTGCCCAATAGGCTAGGCGTAATATATGTGTGTTTAATAATATAATAATCAATAAATAAATACTGGCCAAGGGCAATCTAGTGACCAACAACAGAAATTACTGCTTTCTAGAAATTGGTTTATTTCCTGCTATATAAAAAAACTGACATTTGACAAATGTTGTTTTAAACAATATATTTAAATATTTAAAAATGTCATTTGTATTTAGTGGCTAAAGAGTAAAAATATTCTTAAAACATAATACGAACCTTTCCTGCCCCGCCGTATCCCAAATTTCAAACTTGACGGTGGTATCATCGAGACAGACGGTCTGCGTGAGAAAGGCGGCGCCGATCGTGCTCTCCTGGTACTCGTGGAACTGCCCCTTCACGAAGCGGAGCACCAGAGAAGACTTGCCCACTGCTGATTCTCCGAGGAGCACCAGCTTGAACTGGCATACTTTCGTTTGGGGAGCGCCGTTCGGCCGCTGAGCAGCACCGCTCCTGTTTGTCGCCATCGCCTGCAAAATTGGTGATGTTAGAATAACATAACTTATAACATTACGCCTGCATCCCCCGAAGGGTTAGGCAAACCATGGGTAGTTCAATTAAATATAAAAAAGACCGAGTCACAACAAAAAAAAACTAGAGGTAGATTTTCATTAATAAAAAAGTTCTTAATAAAAATTGTAATTTTCCTTGATTTTACGTTCTATAAATGAAACCAAACAACTGGTTTCTAGGATAACGGTGTTTACCCTAACACCCACATTTCGCCATTTATGGTTAAGTCCCATGCAATAGGAGGCGAGCCTATTGCCATCAACTAGGCACTAATGCTGACTCCAGGCTGCTACTGAGAAATTTCAGATGGAAAATACCCCATAACACTTTGCCCGACCGAACCCAGGACCTCATTCTTAGCAGCGCTTGCGACCACGACACCAACGAGGCAGTCATAACATAACATCAGGCCCGTATTTTCCGTGTCCCAGCAGTGGGAGCATTATAGGCTGATGATGAGAAGTGTAGCTCGAGGCTAAGTAATAACAGCCGCACGGGTCGATCCATCAGGTTAAGCTACGCTTGCCGGGGTTGGTCTGTGGATGACTCCTTCGTGCCTCGGAAAGCTCGTTAAGCCGTTGGTCCTGGCTGCGATTCGTGAATCTTTGACAGTCGTTACGGGTCAGAAGGCTGAAAGTCTGACAACCAGTCTTACCAAGGGGTATTGTATTGCCTAGTTACTGGGTTGTGGAGGTCAGATAGGCAGTCGCTTCATGTAAAATACTGGTATTCAGCTGCATCCGTCTAGGCTGGAAGCCGATCCCAACATAGTTGGGAAAAGGCTAGGCAGATCGATGATGAGAAGTGTTTAGATCATCCACTTTTAGACGGTTATGTCGTGACTGCGTTGTTGGCCTAGTATAGTTGTTGAAAGCGCAACTATAGAGCCATCGCGGTCAGCCTATTATGCTTTATATGTGTGTATTTACTAACATAAAGACGTTTTATCGACTTCGTGAGTGGAGATATACCCCAACTGCTTTAGCGTGGCAATAGCGGTCATTGACCCACCTACATTTTCAAGCATTCTTTGTTTAAAAAACTGAAATGAAGTCTGTTAACGTCCTGAATCAATATCTATCGTGATCTTCAACATGTTCCAATAACTAAAAACCATACATAGTTTATTGTTTGGGTTCCTACGGATAGATATTGGCGAAAGGGCAATGACCGCTATTGCTATGCTATTCGAGTATAGTGTTTTTATTGTTTATAGTATGTAAAATTAAGTAATACTGAAAAATGCATATAATATTTTGTTTGTAAGTTTCAGGGGCCTATCACCACCGCTTACAGCAGTATTATTTTATGCTCGGTTCCTATAAACAAAAACGAATCGTTTTGCTTACGAATGGTAGCATTTTTTATTGCCAAACTGGGCAAATAAATAAATTCGTAAGCTAATTTTACCTGTGATATCTACTTCTATATGGGAGGGTCTACTATACAAAGCTATGAGGTTTTTGCTTCATTATTGGTAAAGATACAAGAGTCTTAATTTTAACCCATAACGGTCCGTTAATTATAGGAATCGGCCATTAATCTTATTTCGTGGGGGAAAGAGATGGAGCTATACGTCCTGTAGAGTTTCAATTTTAATCTTTATATTTCATGATTTAATTGGAATAATAATTCAATTTTATCATTAACAGTGATATAATACCTCTTTTAACTGCTGTAAGTGGTGGTGGTAGGGCCCCAGTAGTTACTTAGTTCAGATTAGAAAAGATTATCCACACGATAAAATTGTGGGACAAAAATAGAAAACATTACAATGCTAAAATTATCTTTGAAAGTGGTCCATATTTATTCTAATTTAATTAAGTACCTACACCATTCTATTATACCTCCTATAATAACTTCACAAAACAAAATTACTTTTTTAATAGGCTTAAATAAAGTATTGAAATGCCTTTGTCCTTGACTAGAACAGAACAGCTCACATTAGGTAGTACATGACCTTCAGTAGTTTGCATGAAAATTACAACTTAACTTTGTGAAAATATTTTCTTAATGCACATAGAGGGAGAAACACTTTTGACATACAGTTGTAATTGACATTAGTGCACCAAACAAGTAAATATTATTCATCATCATCATATCAGACTGTGTGACATCTACCAAAAGGGTTTTAGCTCCTGCTTTTGGGAGATGAACTATGGGACATACAAGAGGACACTACTGCTCATCTATAAAAATAAATAAAATTAAAGTGTCTGTAATGTCAAAATAATAGCTTTGACTAAATGCATACGAAATAATCAAAGTCAAAGTCAAATAATTTATTTCAAGTAGGCACATTAAAGGCACTTTTAAAGTTGCTACTTTTCGTCCATTTAGATTTCCAACACACCAGCTTTATATGGCATGTAAGGTGCTAACAGTACGTCAGTTATTTGTTTTGAATATAGTTCTATTCCAACACACTGAACTTTATTTTAACCCAGTACCTTCAGATAGGAGAAGAAAAGATTTGGTTTGTGCTAACACTCAGACTAAACATGCTTTTGCTCGTCGTTTTTATTTATTTTTGGGACCCTACTTGTATAACCAGTTTAACAGAGTGCTAAAGATTTATAGTTTAAGCTATATTAGGTGTAACTTACTAGTACAGGAATATTTGGCAAAACTCAATTATGCAGACACGGAAAAACAATTAGAAATATTAAAATAAAATTTCCATCTACCTACTCCAACATAAGTCTCTTCCTTAACCTAATTAATAATAGTCTCCTCTTTATTTAATTTAATATTATTTGGTAATTTGCTTAAACATAATATATTTTACTTAATCTATAGTTTTAAAATAATATACAAAATAGTCATTGAAAATATTATGTCTCCTTTTTAATTTAGAATCTAATAAAATTGTTGTGTTCCTTTTAAAATTTTGATGTAAATTGATGGCCTGAAACACAGGTTTTCACAAACCTAGATCAGGCAGGTCTATATTACAGCTAGAATTAAAGTTACCTCGTTTATAATTAATGTAAATCTTATTTTTACTTTTTAACTTGAATAAATTAAATTAAATTTTTTTTTTTTTTTTTTGAACGTCAAATACATAGAAATAGAACTGATTCTAGTTGCCCCTTCCAAAAGGTAGTTTTCGTATGGAGAAGAATGGGCAAGAAACTCCACCGTTACTCTTTAAAAAAAAAATGTTTTACAATATTTGGTATAGGTACATCAAGTATATAATTACATGTGAAGACGATGCACCGAGAATACAATTACAATAGGTAAAAAGAATTAAAAATTAAAAATGGAGCAATGACAAATAAATAAATTAAGTATGTGATAGGTACATGGTGCTCACATATTTACAAACATTAAAGTATACGTACGATAACACAATATTTCTACAAACTTGAAAGTAATACTAATAGGACAGTGTGTGAGATTAATTATCATAAAATGTAAAAAAATCGATGATATAAAAATAATAAATTTTACAACTAGATTAGCAACCAGTTTGCATCTCCAGTACTTATAACAAAAAAACATTTATTAAAAATTTAGTCTGTGCGTCTGTTTGTTCTGGCTAATCTTAGAAACGGCTGGACCAATTTGGACGGGGCTTTCACTGGCAGATAGCTGATGTTATAAGGAGTAACTAAGGCTTTTATCATAGAAACATAATTAAGGCCCGCGCGGGCGAAGCCGCGAGCAGCAACTAGTCTATGCCAATGTTTATCATTCTCCTGCCCTTATCCCAATTTATTTGGGGTCGGCGCAACGGGTATCGTCTTCTCCTATACTTCTCTATCAGTCGTCATCTCGGTAGTCACCCTCTTTCTCGCCATATCATCTTTCACACCATCCATAATTTCTTTGTTTTTCCCATACTTTTATAGCCTACTACAATATATGCGAAAGAAACTGCATGTCTGTCTGTTAGTCTTTTCACGCCTTATCAGCTGAATGCTGGACCTGAAGCTGAGTTTCATTAAATTTGGCACACAGGTATACCATGACCTGGGTACGTTTTGTATCTCAGAAGTACTCGTGGCAAAAGCTCTAACATTATAAATCTTAGTTACCCTTGAGAAAAAATGGGTTTTATTAGAATATTATTATGCACACTGAAATTAACTAGCTAGCAAAACTAAGTAAGTAGACGTAAGGATAAATACCTCTCGAAAGCCTTGAAAGATGCGTATGCGCATTTTAATAAATAATTCGAGAGCACTGATCTGACTGCTATTCAACTTACACAATCTGATTAGAAAGCAAGTTTCTACCACATTATCAGTCGTTTGAGTATGTGAATAAGCCTTAAATAAAAATAATACCTTTTACCTTACCCCTCTATCTTTTAATTCGCCTCTTACTGCTCACTGTATCATATAGGACCACATGGTAACAGACAGTCCAAAAACACGTGTTTCAATTGATAAATCTGTGTTCATAGTGTGATAACAATACTATTTTATGGGCGTCAACTACAAAGCTATCTATTTGACCACTCTAATAATAATACCTATAAATTCTATACTGGCATTAAAAACCTGTAGATTTGTTCCAACAACAACTTTATTACTTATTAAGATAATCTTCATTAAAATTAAAATAAATACGCTACTTTTAATTCTTACTTGAAAAGGAAAACTTAGTCGAATTTAAACTTCGCCTTTAGAGGACACAAATATTAGTTGTAAAATCATATCAAGGAAACAGTATATTTTTGAGGATATAGAAAGAGAGAAGGCAGGCCTTTGACCTGCAGTGCGACACAAGCGGCTGATAATAAATAAGAGGACAGACACACAGTATCTAACAGGAAATATAATTAAGAACCAATAAATCAGGAAAAACTGTAACTATAAAATCCTAACTTAATATAATAAATGCGAAAGTGAGTTTGTTTCTTACGCTTTCACGCTAAAACGGCTGAACGGATTTAGATGAAATTTGGCACATGGGTAGACCATGACCTGGAATAGGACATAGGATATTTTTTATCCCGATATTCCCACGGGATCGAGACTTACGCGGCTGAAACTGCGGGGCGCTGCTAGTAAACCATAAAATTCAAACATTTCTATACCAATTACAGTTATAATGTTGGAGAACAATGAATATGAAAGACAGGAAGGAAAACAGTGTGCTCAGAAAATGCAAATGATTGCTAATTATCCAGTTTAATAACCTTAAACTCAATGCTATTTTTACCCGACTACGGCGAAGAAAAAGGAGGGTTATGATTTTGACCGGTATGTATGTATGTTTGTTTGTATGTATGTATGTATGTATGTATGTATGTTCATCTGTTCCCTCCTATCTTCCAAACCACTTATCACAATTTGACAAATGAGGTATCGTTAGAAGCGTCGTGATTGTCCGCTGGTTATAGGCTATGTGAAGTCACATTAAATTAAAAATGGCGCCCTCTAGAGGACATAAAGTGAGGAACTTAAAAAAAAAAATGGTTTAATCGTACCATGTTGGGTATCAAATGAAAGGGCTTAATGAGCACATTTCAAAAATATATATATTATAACCCCAAAAGAATTTAAAAAAAAATCAAGTAACAAAAACTAAAACCCAACTACGACTTAAAAGGTCACACAGGACACCACAGAAAGACAAATTAAAAATCCGTAGTCACACGTAATCTGTTCGATTTATGCCCTAACACGTGTGACTCCGGATTTTTAATTTGTCTTTCTGTGGTGTCTTGTTTATACCTTTTAAGTCGTAGTTGGGTTTTAGTTTTTGTTACTTGATTTTTTTTATTTATAGTGCACATTATTAAAGGATATAAGTAAAATAATCATTGTATTCTTTACTAGCTGCGCCCCACGGTTTCACCCGCATAAGTCTCGATCCCGTGGTAATTTTGGGGTATTTCCTAACACAAGCCATGATCTTTCCATGTGCCAAATTTCATCCAAATCCATTCAGAGTGTGAAAGCAAACATACAAAGTCACTTTCGCATTCATAATTTCGTTTATAGTTAAAACTATAATATTATTATAGTTAAAACTATAATATTATTATAGTTAAAAAAAAAGGTAGGCAGTAAGGTGACAAAAGAATGAGCACAATTTTATGAACCGTTTTATGTACCTAAATGGATATTTTTCATTGAATTTATTCACTTTAACTTTATTAATTTTATAGACAGGTCTAAAATGTGTGATTAACTATTTACCAAAAATAAGATAAAAAGAAAGTACGATTTATGAAGATAAAGATAAACCATAAACAAACATGCAAGAAGAAAGGAATTGCCGCAGTCAATGACTCTTAATGACTGCCCTCTTTCTCATGAAAACAATAACAATATGCTAGTTGTATGATAGTGAGAATATTTATCAAATTATGTCCTACTGACACAAATTGTATCAAGAAAGAAAACTTTGCAGACTTTTACCAAATTCAGTTATTATTTTATTCAAATTTGCCCGCAGGATCAGCACATTTTGAATGTCAAAATTACAGACAGTCCTCCAAAACGCCCTTCAACACTTCCTAGTACTTTACCTTTCAGAAAAAAAAAGGTATTTATTTAAATCAAAGATTTAAACTTTGATTTAAATAAACACCTTTTTTCTGAAGTCAGTCTGTCAAAATATGCCATT
Source organism: Lithophane semibrunnea (assembly GCA_947363905.1). Taxonomy (NCBI): domain Eukaryota; kingdom Metazoa; phylum Arthropoda; class Insecta; order Lepidoptera; family Noctuidae; genus Lithophane; species Lithophane semibrunnea. The sequence goes on from OX376189.1 coordinate 1,852,231, forward strand.
GTATAGGATTTTTGGACAACACAGACTAGATAAAAGTGTTATATTAAAAAACAGTCCAAGTGCGTGTAAAGGGTTCCGTAGTTGGGATGAATTTATCTCAAGAACAAACTTAACATTGTAGTTGAAAAACATGATCTCCCATACATTCTAAACGTAAATGTAAGTTTGTACACACAATATTGAGTGATCTACCATGTTATTTTAAAACCATAGACTTCTCTATCTTGATAGTTTTAGCTTTGATGTTCTCTTTTTTACCCGACTACGGCGAAGAAAAAAGGAGGGTTATGATTTTGACCGGTATGTATGTACATCTGTTCCCTCCTATCTTCCAAACCACTTATCACAATTGACAAATGAGGTATCGTTAGAAGCGTCGTGATTGTCCGCTGGTTATAGGCTATGTGAAGTCACATTAAATTAAAAATGGCGCCCTCTAGAGGACAAAGTGAGGAACTTAAAAATAAAAATGGTTTAATCGTACCATGTTGGGTATCAAATGAAAGGGCTTAATGAGCACATTTCAAATATATTTAGATTATAACCCCAAAAGAATTTAAAAAAAAATCAAATAATAAAAACTAAAACCCAACTACGACTTAAAAGGTATAAACAAGACACCACAGACAGACAAATTAAAAATCCGGAGTCACACGTAATCTGTTCGATTTATGCCCTAACACGTGTGACTCCGGAATAAGTCGTAGTTGGGTTTTAGTTTTTATTACTTGATTTTTTTTCTGTTTGTGAGCAGTGCTGTGTTGTTCACTGTGCTGTTTTATAATTCAAAACTTGTGAATTGCTGACCTTTATTTTTATTCCATTTTGTTTAGCTGTAAGTCTTCCAAAGATCCATACTAATATTATAAATTCGAAAGTAACTCTGTCTGTCTGTCTGTATGTTACCTTTTCACGCCTAAACTACTGAACGGATTTCGATAAAATTTGGCAGGGAGATAGATGGCATCCCGGGGAAGGACATAGGCTACTTTTTATTGACATACCACGCGGGCGAAGCCGCGGGCGGAAGCTAGTCTTAAATAAATAAGAGGTATGTCTATACCTAAATCATAGTGTTTAAAATAGTTAGTGCTACTAAGTAGTGTCATGTCCATCCATTGTCTATCAGCTACAGTTACAATGACCCAGTCATACCTTAAGAGTAGGATAAACACCTACCTACATTTTATTTCTTTTATCTCCTACAAATGCACAGAAGAACTATCTATACAAGTAAATAAAACTGAAGTGTCTGTTTCATCTATTTGTAATGTTAAAATAACAGGTCTTAACTAAATGCATATGAAAGTATATAATGGTTCGGTACATAATATTTTTTTTTTCAATCTATTTGTTCCGACTAATCTCCGAAACGGCTGGACCGTTTTTGACGGGGCTTACACTGGCAGATAGCTGATGTTATACTGAGTAACAAGCTTCTTTTATGTTCGAAAAAGCATTAAGGTTCTGAGTGAACGCGGGCGAAGCCGCGGGCACCAGCTGGTTAGTAAATCAAATTCAACTTCACAAACAAAAACTCCAGGAATACTTTTACATAAACTAATCGATTCATAATAGAATTGCAATATAATTAATAAATACATTATGATTTTGTTCTTGTCATCAATGAAACCAGGAAAACATACAAATCACTTTACCTGAGTCCAGCTACTATCTTAGTTTAATGTAAATGAAATCAAGTGTGACATTAAACAGTAGAAATAATGTTTAGAACATTGCATAATGTTATGTCTCTTCACATTTGTGTTATGTAAACAAGTTCAAGATGTTAGAAAGAAACATTTTAATGTACTTTCTTTGTGTAAAAAGATCGACTGACATAAAAAATGGTGTCATCTTATATGGCATTGTTATTTACAATATTGTGGGTCAGCTTGTCTACTTAAGGGTAGATAACTTAAGACGATAACCTGATTCATATTTCTGCTTCAAAATACCCCAGATTTATTTTATCGATATAACCTGGGTGGAAGGCTGTAGTGCTAAATAAAAGACATGAAATAGTGTCAGGTATCCAAAGACAATGTCGAGGATAGAAGTGGAAGAGAAAGACCAGGAAGGCTGACCCCACCACCATGTGGAATACATAGCTAGGAAGAGAGAGTTTATCCATAAAACCTATTATTTAGAATGTACACCAGCATAAGAAATTTATTCAATCAGACCATTTTGTGAGCTATTATTGATGACTACTTAATATATATCTTTACAACATATTTAGGAATGTTTATCTAATATGTTAATAATAATATGATGAAATCTAAATCTTACATCAGAGGCGAATGAAAATTCTTATTTGTTTTGTATCACTTACATACCTAATTAATGATAAAACAATAATTATTCTTGAAATCTTCCACAGATAATGAGTACGTGAAATTAAATAATTATTTACTCAAGGATGACAGCTTTATGTACTTTTTACAATGTATGAATCACTTCATTACAAGTTGTTATATCCTATAAACTTATTAGAACTATGACAAACCATTATTTCCATTTTGTATGTTGTTCATTTCACTTTTGGGGAAAAGTTCAGGAAAAGACTAATTTAAAGTTTCAGATCTATGTGTCCTCGGTATTGATAAGTTACCTAATGCAAGAAGGTTTTTTGTGTATATTTGGACACATTACTTACCAGATAAAAGTCCTACAAAAACACAGTTGGACACCATTGACAATGCTTGTAATAACTACAACAACTAATCAATCACCCATGCACAATAAAAAGAATCCAATTTGTTGTTTTTTTAAAAACCTTGAGGCTCGAGAACTACGAGAGCGATTGTAATAAAGACTGGCTTAAAACGGTAAACAAGAAATTGTTATCTCCACGTCCGTATCGTCGCGGAATCACAAAGAAACAAAAGGTATTAACAATGACACTTTATCAGCCACTATTCGGCGCAGTTCGCCGGACCTACATAATATAATTTCTCGATCAATTTATCTGTCGCGCACCATAAACGTGTCTGTTGTGATGATGACTAACCGCTTATGCCCGTATCACAGCGTTTCCTTCGACTCAGACGATTAAAAATTACCTATAGACGCCCTCATCTGAATCAGCTGTATGTCATAAAAGCGCTCGACGTAGTCATCTACGCGTTTGATCACTTTGTCCTGACGACTACAGTGAAGAACAATATGCCTAATCTTCTCATTTCATGAACACTCTCAACTTATTCGATAAAATGACGCATTTACTTGATTATAAGGATATGAAAGACGTACCCTCCCTGTTATTATACCGCTGTTTTGCACTTTTCCTTGGGCGACAGATCCTCAAGAGGTCGCCGTATCGCCGAAAATATCATTAATTACACACTTTAATGAATAAAATCATTAATTTTAAATGCTAAACTGGAAAATCTAGCACAGAAATGCAAAATGACCACGAACAAACATGGAAGCGAGAGAGCGAGCGAGACGTTTCATTTCACAAAAAATTGTCCATGGTTAGGTATACGTCATTTTTAAGAAAAATCTTCTGATTGTTTATGATAATACAAACCACAAAAATATAATTAGAAAAATATTATATTATTAGAAAACTATGAACAATAAATACCCTATTCTGAACCTCAGACTGAACAAATAAAGTCCAAGTTATTCCTTCGCTTCTCATGATATAATTTAGCATTGACACTCAATATAATTTAGCTCACTGTTAACTCGTTTTGAATGAATCGTTAAAATTAATTTGAATGAATTTAATCATTGCTTTTTTTGACAAAACGTATTGTTATCTGCATCTGCATTGTTGCATTCTTGTTCTTTCACTGCAAAATTATGCCAGTCATCTCTTTCGCAGATAAGTTTGATCTACGAGTAAACATGAAGATGGAACGCGTTTATCTTACTAATCTGTGACAAATTTTTGTCATTTGTCGTTGTCCGCTGTCAGTGTCCGAGTGAGCCTGACATTTCGAATTATTCGTTCATTCTTTCTGTTTGTCGCATTTTGTGGTTATATATTAGCGTGAATTTAGAATATCAAAACGGTGGTTTTATTCATACTTAACAGGTTTGTACAATAGTTTCTTAAAATGAAGATCACCAGATATAAAAAGGTTCAGAAATATCTAAAATTCTACTACAACAACTACGGTTTCCACCAGCCATACCAAGTCTTGCTCGACGGCACATTTTGTTTTGCTGCGTTTAAAGTAAGTCTTCTTCTTAAATATCCACATATCTAACCCACTTTATGATAATTAATAAAAGAGCAATAACATAACCACACGAATATAGAAGAAGACTTAGTTTTAATTACTGCTTGCAGAAAAACAAAGGTACAAAACTACATCATTTATCTCTCGCGCTCGTCACCAATACCTAAAAACAATAAAATGTACACAGAATGGACAGCAAGTACCGCCGCAATGGTCGCCTGATAGACATAGTGGATGAGGAGTGGCGAGCTGAGCAATTACCCCATGAGGATATCCAGGTCCCATTGGAAGAGCTGCCTGACCCTGAGGCTGATAGTGCAGACTCCCACCTCACCCTCAAAGAACAGAGCATGCGCTGGCAGGAGAATTTCCCTGAGCCAGCAAGCAGTAATTAAAACTAGGTATTCTTAATTACTTTAGTTTTCCTGTTAAGCCACCTTTAATGTCAATTTGACCATAGCAATATTTTTATGAATCTACCATTAAGTGTCAGTGATAGATTAGATAATTCACCTTATTCAACTTCACCAAAGCAAAGTCACTTTATTTAAAATTAATCAAACCATAGTGATGTTCATTTACTGACAATAATATTATTTTTTTCAGGAACAAATCAATATTAGGGAACAAATCCCAAAATATTTGAACTCACAAGCAAAATTACTAACTACAAGATGCATTATTATAGAAACAGAGAAAATAGCAAAGAAGACACATGGAGCCCTAACTATATTGAAGCAATTTGGAATACATGAATGCAATCACAAAGAGCCAATAGGTGGATCCAACTGCATTTTGTCTATGATAGGTAGAAAGAATGATAAACATTATATCCTGGCAACACAGGATAGAGATTTACAAGATAAGCTTAGAGAAAAAGCTGGTGTACCACTTTTATACCTTCACAACAAATCTCCTACTTTAGAAAAGCCATCAGCAGCCAGCAATGCTAAAGCAGGCCAGAGCTTAGAAGGTAACCCACACATGTTTATAACTGAAACTCAAAATGAGGCACTTCAAACAATGAAAAAAGTTCTAGGTGTGGAAGAAAAAGTAGAAGAGCCAAAAATTCCCATAAAAAAGAAGAAACAACATAATCCTAATCCTTTGTCATGTAAAAAGAAAAAGAAGAAAAATCCGACTAACAGTAATAATAAGAAGCCAGAGAGTATGGCTGAAGGCAAAGTTAGGAAAAGAAAGAAAAATAAATTGCCTCAACATTTGAAAGAGCAATTAAAGACTGCTGTTGTGAATGGCTAATAAAAGTTTTGTATGTGATGAAATGTGTTTTATTTAATTTCTGATATTCTCTGCACAAAACTACAAATATTTTTGAATTAAACTATAATAAATATTTGTGATTAAGTGATTTATTAGAATTAGAATCTGACAAAGTTAAAATTAAAGCTATAAACCTCCAACTGTCACTAACGAGACACTAGAATTTTAATTGTTATCGCCTAAGGGCCGGCGCACATTTGGCAAGGCGCAGCGCAGCGCATTCGTCACTGCCAAACAAATATCTACCTTGTATCAATTGAAATAAAGTTGATAATAAATAAACTTCCTACAGCTCGAGAGCGCGCCGTAAGCGGCAAGAGGCGCGCGTCTCAGGTTATCTATTCTCAACTTTATTTTTAGGCACCCAACGTTGATATTTGTTTAACATTGACAACCGCGCCGCGCTGCGCCTTACTAGGTGTGCGCTGGCCCTTATATAGATCAATCGGCAGTTGAGCGGTAGGTACGGTACCACAATAAGTACATTTCACTCCATAAAGTATGCCATCACACAAACCGTTTGATTTGAAGAAAATTCTCCCGAGTCTGGAGGTATTTTCGACTTTTCTATTAAAATCTAAATCAAGCAAGACTCAAATCAACGAACTGTTGTAAGCAAAGCAGTTTTAACACTTCTATTTCGCTTTGAAGGGCCACAGCAGCTTAATTCTATGGGTCCCAAAGGTAACGATGTGTACGAGCGGCAAGTTGCTCAAGTAGACCGTGTGGAAGTGCGAGACTATGTCGTAGCAGTCGACAGCTTCAAACACTTCTTCACCGTCGGGAGTATCCTAGAAATATAAATAAATCGGTAGGTAAACCTTTGAGCTGTGATATTTCAACTAATTCTGTCTATTTATTTAGCTTCGTTAGGCGTTCGTTTGTTTTTTATCTCCATAAACAGCCTGTATTTTCCAATTGCAAGGCAAAGGCCTCCCCCTCTTTTTTTCCACGCAATTACATTGCTAAGCTGTGTGAGTTCATTCGTTTAGCAAGCCACGAATCCGTAAATAGCGTGTGCCACAATTCACAGTGGATAATCCCGCTTACATTTTACACGTGGAAAGCAATGTTTAGGATTCGGAGGGCAAATGAAATGAAAACTTCTGTGACTACATACATCAATGGTATGCCGTATCATGACATCCTTGAAATAGTTCCAGACGGCTGTTGGTGATTGCCAGTAATACCATTTAAAGTACATGTGCGTAGCTAGGTATATAGTGATGAGGACAGACAGCTTGAACGCGTCAAACTCCCGCTGAGCTGCGTACTCGATCGTCTCCGTCAACAGACTGATGAGAAAGTTCTTCTCAGACAAAAAGTAATTCGCTATTATGTTCTTTTGAACTAGAAAGTCACCTAAAATAAAATGCATTTGTTTGAATGGGGGCTATTAACCTACTAGTTTTCTTAGTAGGTAACCATCTATTTCATAATATTATTATTAAATCATGGGTTGCGGAAAGAAAACCTGCGAATATAAAATAACTAGCTGATGCCGGCGGGTTCGCCTGCGTGGATGTCGATTATTATATACTAAAACCTTCCTCGAGAACCACTATCCATTGGTGAAAACAGCTTGAAAATCGGTGCAGTAGTTTTTGAGTTTATAGCGAACAGACAGACAAACGGGCTGGGCAGATGGGCTAGACTAGACTTTGTGCAACAAAAAGGGTTTCTTGGTTACTATAGTAGTCGCAAGTGTCTCTCCTGAGCCTGTATCATTTCTGCTGGCTTAGTAGCCTAGCTGTAATAGACAAGTCCCCCACTACTTGGGACATACAAACGTAAATAATATTACAAAAGGCACCCAGTTCACCTAAGAACTTCTTCAGTCCGTTTTCCTTGTCAACTTCACCAGCAGCAATCATGGCTACAGCTTCTGCTTCGTTCATGATACTACCAGTTATTATACAAGGCCTAGGCTCAACATCTGGCTTCCTGAACGGAGGGTCATCATTCTCCCGCAGAGAATTCAGATATGATGGCGCAGATATCTGTGGTTTTACCTGCCCCTCTTCCGACGGGCTACCAGGTATAGCAGGGGCTGATGTCGCTTTTATTTGTACTGCTTGCTCAGCTGAAGGTACAGATCCTGGACTAGTTTCCGAGTTCAGCTCCGTCCGTTCCGTACAGTATTCCATACAAGGATACTCTTTCTCTTGCTCCGCCATGATGGTTTTAATAATGAATTTTATGAGGATGGAAATTCAATATGTAGAAATGGTTAATTCTGCCCTAGAAAGCCTTTTTTGCAAGGAACACAAAATCCACAGACTAAATTAGTCTTATAAATTACTTAATAGCTGTCAATATGTCAATCATAGACAAAAGTCAATATTGGTTTGAAAATTTATTTCGAAAGAGTTTTTTACCAGGTACCCGGTACACAGGTCAGTCATAAATGAGTTCTTCACACGAACGCATTGGAAACTACAGCGGAAATAAAATACGTAAAGTACATTTTAAATTATTTACTAAGATATTTAACAAATTATATTATAGGGTATTCATCAGTGCAGGGATAATAAAGCCCCTTGTATGAAAGGTGATGAAATGATATCAAAATCACATTAATTTTCAAATCCCGCATGGCTATCAATGCCGCTACCGAAAGTTCGGCTTATCTTGCGTTTGTCTGCATATTTTTATTCAAACAACCAGATATTTCGCCCGTCAGACATCAAATGTACTGCAGTATTTACCAAGAGACTTGACTTGCCGAGAATTGGATATCTTCATCCCCTTATGTACAAAAGGGCTAGCAGAATACTAGGACCGTTCCTTTTTTCCACGTACGGCTTCCTTTGCCTCTTCCCTACTCTTGATATCTAAAGTATCCCAATATCTGCTGGGAACCTTTCCATCATCATCATCAGAAGATGATGATGATGATGACGACGACGAAGTGGAAGACGAGTCATCACTATCACTAACCTCTATCGTTTTATCTTTCGTACGTTTCTTTTCATTCTTTCTACTTGGTTTTTCGTCTTCACTACTACTGTCTTTACTTTTCTTTTTATCTTTTTTGCTAGTTTTACCTTTCTTTTTACTTTCCTTTTCTCGTTTGACCTTCGAATCTTTCTTTTTGGATCTTGGATCTTCAGATTCGACTTTGTTTCTGCTACGTTTATCGTTATTTTGTTCGTCTCCGTTTTGATGTCTTTGGTTGTCATGATCTTTTCTTTTAGATTTAGAGTCGTCTACATCGCGAGTGTCTTTTTGTCTGTCATTGTTTTTATCTTTCCTTCGACTGTCTCTAGAACTGTCCCTATCGGTTCGTTCTTCCAAATCTTTCTTTCTACTTCTTGGTTCTTCATTGTCTCTTCCACTTCTCTCTTCTATATCTTTCTTATTTCTTCTGGAAGGTTCAGGTTCGTCACCGCGCCCTCTGTTGTCATTTCTGCGCAATCTGTCGTCGTCACCTCTACCTTCTTTACGTGTTCTATCATCTTCCTTCCGGCTTCTGTCATTTTCTTTACGCCTGTCATCATCCTGATATCTTCTATCGTCACCCCTGGGTTCTCTTTCGTCATCTTTACGTCCCCTTTCTTCATCCCTTTGGTCTTTACGAACTCTATTATCATTTCTCAGTTCTCTATCATCTTTGCGCCCTCGGTCGTTATCTTGACGCGCTCTATCATCCTCTTTCCGTGCTCTATCGTCATCTCTACGCCCTCTTGTTTCCCTGTCGTCTTCCCTGCGGTTTCTTCCTTCATCATCTTCTCTTCGATTTCTAATTTCGTCTCTCTGTGGTCTTTCATCTCTGCGGACTCTTTCTTCATTTTGCTTTTTCAATTCTTCATCTCTACGACCTCTATTATCGTCTTTTTGTAGTCTATCGTCATCCCTACGGCCTTTATTTTCATCTCTCTGTAGTCTGTCATCTTTACGAGTTCTATTGTCATCTTTTTGTGGTCTCTCGTCATCCTTACGGCTCCTATTTTCGTCTCTTTGTAGTTTGTCATCATTCCTACGTTCACTATTTTCATCCCTTGAGGTTCTTTCATCATCTCGTAATCTTTCATCTCTACGGCCTCGGTCATCATTTTGGCGTACTCTGTCATCATCCTTCCGGCTTCTATTTTCATCTCTTTGTTGCCTGTCATCATCTCGACGGCCTCTTATTTCTTCCCTTTGAGGCCTTTCGTCATCTCTGCGGTTTCTGTCCTCGTTTTGCCTCGTTCTGTCATCATCTCTTCTACCTCTACCGTCATCTCTCTGTGGTCTGTCATCATCCCTTTGATTTCTACCTTCGTTTTGGTTTCCTCTGTCATCATCTTTGCGAACTCTTCCGTCGTCTCTTTGTTGCCTGTCATCGTCTCTACGGCCTCTGTCATCTCTTTGTAGTCTTTCATCATTTCTACGACCTCTTCCCTCGTTTTGGTTGCCTCTGTCATCATCATCTCTGCGGGCTCTGCCGTCGTCTCTCTGTTGCCTATCATCGTCTCTACGGCCTCTGTCATCTCTTTGAGGTCTTTCATCATTTCTACGACCTCTTTCCTCGTTCTGGTTTTTCTCATCATCTCTGCGACCTCGTCCTTCATCTCTTGTTCTTTCATCTTCTTTTCGGAACCTGTCATCATTTGGCCTTGCCCTATCATTGCCTCTCCGGCCTTTGTCACCATCTGTACGGTTTCTATCATCGTTTTGCCGTCCCCTGTCAGTGTCGCGTCGCCTAAAGTCGCCATTGCTTTGTTCATTTTCGTCAAACCTCCTTCGACGATCATCACCGTTTGTCTGATCCATCCTATCGTCATTTCTTCTAAAATCCCGTGGTCTGGCGAAGTTATCCCTGTCTTGACGCATATCCGGCCTGTTTTCCATCCTCCTAGCATCTTTGCCGTAGGTATCGTAGAAGCCGTCATGGCCCCATCTTTCGACAGGTTTCTCTGGCGCTTCCTCGGTAGGTGTTTGAGGAACCTTTTCCTTGTTTTTATCCTTTTTAGATTTCTTTTCCTTCTTCTTTTTACCGGTCTTCTCAGTCTCACCATCTGAAAGTAGAAAAAATCATATGTTACATAATCCTTTTTACTAGTGTTTTTTTTTTATACCTGCGCCAATTTCCATCCATTCAAACAATGCCTACTTCACTACATGTTATAAAACAAAGTCCCCCCGCCGCGTCTATAAACTCAGTAACTTCGATTTTCATACGGTTTTCACCAATGGACAGAGTGATTCATAAGGAAGGTTTAAGTGTATAATTCATTAAAGTTGAAGAAGTACACAGGCTACTTTTCATCCTGGACCGCAGACGAAGTCGTGGGGTACAGACTGCTTCTCTACAAGCTAGTAAACGAAATATTTGTCTAAACATTCATACATATACAAATAAGTATAAACTAACCGCTGGAACTGTCGCTGGAGGAGGAATCCGAGCTACTGGAACTGGACGAGTCGGAACTGGATTCTGAACTAGAATCACTGTTTAACTTGATCTCTGGTATTGGTGCTGGCACGTTCTGAAACGAAACATCAATTTAAAATAAACATTTCAAAGATTTTTGCCGTGTAATGACAATACACTGCATTTATAGTATGTATCCAAAAATCTAGCAGTAATCAGAAATCACGATGATCTGGTTTATTTTTTTGGAAATTGGCCATAAAATGTTGTTTCTTAATATTGGATATTTTTATAATTAGATGATTACCTATCTAAACAACTATACTAACATAGTTTTAAGTGATACTAACAAACTATGGGTATTGTGCCTGAATTAAAGATAAATAAATAAATAAATAAACAGCCGTACAGAGACAATACAATGATATTTTTAATCAATAACAAAAAATGGTCTGAATATGTGAACTGCATGAAATCAATTTAAAAAATAGACATATCAGGGTATCTAGCATGTCTCAAACTGGCGTTCTTTGGAGATTGTTATGACAAAACACTGCATTTATAGAAGGCAGGCGACTAAAACATGACCCTTACTTTTTTTGAGATACAGTGTATGTGTATAATGGCTTTTGTGATTCTCATTATCGAATTCGAAAAATAAATAATTAAAATTTGTTATGCCATCCAAGCACAAGGAACCCATTTATACGTGTTATGGTAAAACATTGTATATTAAAATTAAAGTGTATTGTCATTGCACGGCAGTGCCAAATCATCCATTTCCTAACTCAAGGAGTCACACCGGCCAAATCAAACATAACCTAACGTTATTTACGGCGTTCAAAATGTATCAAGACATTAGTATTTGACTAATCGCACATTCAGGTTGGATTCATGTAGTATCTTCATTCAAAAACAATATAACTGCAGCAGTCGATAATTATTGTTAAATTAAATGCCAGCACTTGCTAGAATAAAATATAACACTACAAACCTTGGGCATCTGCTTCAAATGCTCTCTCAACTCGTCAGTCAAACCTCCAAGACCAATGGAAGTGAAGAAGTTGATGGAAAACCTCGTGTTCTTGGGGTTGTCACGGGGAAAGATACCGGAGAAGGCGCTCTGCAGGGTCCTGAAAAGGAAGAAATGGAGTTCATTAAAATGGGCGCTTTATATCTGAATTCATAGATTACAAGTGTTTTGAAATTGCTGGGTAGTAAGACTTTTGTTCTATGAAGTTTATAGATTAATGGTGTTTGGACAGGTCAAGCTACAAACAAATTAAATGGGTGACAACATTTTATGCCTTTCCTCTTTATATGAAGCTAAGGTTCTTGAGTTATGAGCCCTCATGGTGTGAGGCTATTGGACATTGGAAAGTAACCGCAGCTTACACGCTTAGTGCTCACCTTTCGCCACTTCAGTGGCTTACTAAGTCATTATTGGGTGAGGTCAATTTTAAAAGATTTTAACGTGTTTTCTTACCAGAGGACCTAGACAAGTGACAATCGCTTCGAAAGCGTTTCGTATTTCTACAATGACTTTCAACAGGAGTGACATAAGCTTTTCAATAGCTTATGTCAGTCCTATACATTTTTGCCTTTTCCATCATCGTTATCGCTGATAGTATGTCACTTTGTCTAGGGCCCCAGCATCCTTTTCTGTACAAAATACGAAATTAAAAAGTGTAATATAGACAATATTAACTCACGGGTCCTTCAGGCGATCATTCAGTTTCTTAAGTCCCATGTATTCTGCCAGCTCTTGGAACAATATCTTGATGTAAATACGACTGGAACTTGTGGTATCTTCTTCATTCAGCTTCACACACTCCAGGACTTCCCAACTGATGGAATCCGTGAACAATAAATGTGCAAAGAACTTACTAACGTTTCTCAGTCTGTTGGTATCCAATCTGTGTGCGGTACCATAAGAATCTTTGAATATGTCCTCAAATGGACCTATGTATATTCGGTTTATGTTACAGAAACGCTGTGCTAGCAGTCCGTAGAACTTCTCATAAGTCCGCTGCTCAGCACAGCAGTCCAAGAACATGTGACAGAGCTCTACTTCTTGTCCTGGTTTTAATTGCATTTTCATAAGTTTATGAGCACATTCTTCAAAGTCCAAACTGGAGTTGATAGTCAAGTATATAGTTCTACGTAGAGCTACAAGGTTTGTCTCTGTGTTGTCAATGATGGTGACTTCTTTTTGAGCCTCTTCTTCGTCATCTTCCCCGGATTCATCGCTGCCACTCTCTCCGGAACCGTCTTCGTCACCAGATTCAGCATCAGAGCCAAGGATCTCTTTGCTCAGTGTTTTGTATTTTTGTTCATTCTCCTCATATTTTTCATCAAATTTGAAGACATCTGGAAAACAATGTCAATCATGTTATAACTCCAGCAACAAGAGTTTTTAATGATATATCTCATTACGAAGTTAAGTAAAGAAAAATGGTTAGATTAATGCAGCTGTCCATTCTTTTCATAGATAAAATGTGTAAAGCAGAAATATGCTGTTTCCTACATATTCTATTGTTGTAGTTAGTTTTTCTGAATATTAAAATAACTAAGTCTAAATTACAAAACCTTACTCAGAATATCCTGTGGATCTGTAGCTTCATCCAGCATCATGAGATGAGTAAACTGCTCCTCCTCAGGCACCAGTTCCAACTCTTCAATCAAAGCCGGATGATCCTTAAAGCCATCCTTCCACACTTGGAACATAACTTCAATCATGTACTGCACCCTCTTGTCCAACTGTCCTTCATGCAGAATGTTTCTCAGCATCTCAAATATTGCATTGACACCCTTTGAAGATACCTCTGTCAGTTTCTGTCCACATTCCTTCAGGAAAGCTATGGCTACTTCAACTGAGTCATCAGTTGGTGTCTCAACAAGAAGTGTGAGCAGTTCTAATGCTAAAATCTCATGAGCTACTCTCTGATTTACCAAATGAGCTATGAATGACGCTGATGATATACAAATAGGTTTATCATTCCGCTTGAAACCTCTTTTGAATTGGATCATCAACCTCTTTAGAAGCAACTCTCCAATGTTCGGAAAACGAGAATTAACTGCAGCTACTAGAGCAGCATACACATTAGTGAATGTAGGTGAAGCAGCCTGTGCCTGTATAACAGAACGACACAACAAACCTCTACCTCGAACTATGTTTTCTTTCAACAATTCCTTGATAATGATACCAATGTTGCCAACGTTGATTTTGTTGATGTGGCCGTGTATCGACTTCTTCAAAGCTTCCCATGCAAGTCTTTGATATGCCATTGAAGATTTGTCTGTAATTTGAGCCTGCATCATCCTGAGACGTGCAGGAGGTATGTAGGCACCGCCTGTTCTAGTGTTCAGCATGTCTGTTTCCTTGGCACGTCGCTGTGGTACTTCTTTTTTTATTTCAGTCTCTTTTGCTGCGTCAGATCGTTTTTCTTGTTTAACGGGCCCTTCGGGTGACCGCGACCTGGAGTGTCTTCGTTTGCGTCTGGAATCCTTCTCGCGGTTCTCAGCTGGTGATCTGGACCTCGAACGTGCCTTTTTAGACTTCTTTTCCTTACGTCTATCTTCATCATCGCTGTTTCTATCTTTCTTGCGTTTACTATCCTTGTTTGGGTCCATTTTGTATGAAAACACAACTTGAAACACGAAACTAATCAACTATAATGTCCAATAGTTATAATTAAATGCAAAAATGCCAAACATTAAAGATAATAATTAAAAAAATCTTGAATCAACAATTGCGCGGAATGAACACACGATGCGCAGCCATTTTAATTATTTTGACATTTTCGATTTTTCGAATGTCGTCGTTTCGTCGTTGGTTGATTGATGACACTTCTTTTCTTGGAGTAATAGGCTTTTAGGCCGCATAAATGTATCCACTGAATGCGAGAAAACTGATTGATGTGGCGACGCTTAGGGGAGGACGTTGTTCAGCAGTGGACGTCTTTCGGCTGAATGATGATGAGTAATGATGACTATTTTAGGGCTAGGGGTTTTCCTTTAATGTTGCCAGTGTGGCAATAGATTTATTCTTGGACCGTAGACTCTTTCAACGCCGAGGCCAGTATTATAAATAGTGCTCTGTGCCTGTGTGAAGGATGCTAAATTGGGTGCTGACTGCACTAATATCGGCCCGTCACGTCCTTATAATCAACTTAAATAACTCAGTTTGATTAGAAGGCATAAATACCAATACCGACATATTGGTTACTTTATGAATGGTTTATGTTAGAGGTAAAATAATTAGTTTCGCTGGTCAGATAGTCCTTAGAACATCTTTTGCATAGAACACTACTCGGCCTCGTGCTTCTCGTGCTCGTCCATTGCAGAACATGAAGCCTCTCTCGCAAATACCTACACACTTCGAACTCTCAGATACCCTCGGAACAAATTACAGTGTTCATATTATGGTAGTAATTTAGATTAGAACTGCAACCCTCGGGTCACCCAGATCTTACACGGACGTTCTGTACAAACCAGGAGACTTAGTTCAGTGTGCTGGTTGGAATAACCACCAACGGTCGCCATGGCCCACGCACAACACAATAGTCTACCTTAGGGACTAAGTGCGGAAACCAAACCCGTAACATAGAACATAGATGGTAGTACCCAAGTAGCACACTTGGCTACTTATCAGCCGAATAACGGATTCCCATCATGCTTAAAGCTGAATAAAAACCTGCATAAGGGCTGTATAGGACCTTATACAGCTCATATAACTCTTAAATGGGCACACATTATTCAGCCTTAATTTCTTGTAGCTGCTTAAGAGGTGTGTAGCAGCAATTTAACGTTTAAGTGTTATAAAGGGTAACGACAGTACTATGCGCTGAATATCGACTGACTAAGAGATCACAAGTTACTCTTTATTCAGTAAATATGTCACATCTACGCTCTTAATAGATGTTTTAAACCGGGAATGGCTGCTTGCGGCCAGTGTAAAAGTGAACATATTTGATGTACTTAGCAACTAGCAAACATTTCAAAGCAAATATATAACCCTTCAAGATTTTCACGTTTGATAACTAGATAGTACACCTTTTTGACAACAGAGCAGTGTTAATTAGGTACATCTACCTTTCTTGAATTTACAACAGTTAGGTACGCTGCAAAATAAAGGAGAAGGGAGAGTTATAAAAAATACTTATGTATTAGTATTTATGACTTTATTTAATACGACAATGAAACTACAAAAGTTGCCTGCACTTCAAACAGCAATTTTCATATACCTCACAAACTGAAGCACATTAATGTATTAATCACATAAAATATAAAAAATAACGATAATAACACCATAATAAGAGATAGGAGAATGACTAACATTACGCAAAAATTACGAAAAACAAAAATATAATTATCTGAAAGCTATATGTTGCATCGCTATACATGATTCGTCTCGATCGTGAGAATCTAAAAGGCTACACAATACCCAAGGCAAATTGGTCAGAGGTTTACACTTCTTTACCGAGAAACAAGCTAGTAACTTACAAACTAGTTCCCTTACTATTATCAGCGTTAGTAACATAGAGTCGAAGCAGGCAAGCAACTCGCCCCGCCGCCGCCGCGCTCCTCGCGCCAAGCAACGATACATCATCTCTTAATATTATATACAATTATTATCATATCTTTGACGTTAAAACAGACCGACGCTAAATGAATGGCAAAAATATACTATAAAATACAGGGATACTCTCACTAAACAGTCGAGCGACAACCCGCGTAGTATCTATCCCGCCCTGAGCTAACGCGCAGGTACGGAGCGTCCGTGTCGATATAATTTTGTGCCTAACCGAACGATACGATACATAATATCACTAGAGCAAAAACATCACAGAAGCGGTTTGTGTCCAACACACCATTACGTCCGCGGCCCGGCGCCCTCGCCATCTACAATTAAAAAAATATAAAACGCTATGAAGGCAGTTTTATACGTTACAATTTATTGATATTATCCAAGAGCCAATTACCGGATATACTGAGGCACTTCCGCTGGTTAACTAATGAACTAACAATCCTTCTATTAATGTTTATTGTACCGATTGAGATCATAAAAGGAAGTGAGATACGCCTTAAATTTAAACTTGTGGAGTAGATGTGGCGTCGCGCGGACTGACAGGCTCGGCGGCCGACCAGTCCGCGTCGCATCGGCTGCTCTGAGCACAAGCTACGACCGACCTGACGAAACAAACGCAGCCACAAACAACCCGCGACACGACAGTCTTCCTAACTCATCGACAACACAATACAAATAAAAATAATTATTAATGGGCAGTTAGTTAATAGCGTTACGGCGATACAATAATAAGAACATGATAAAACTTAAGATTATACCTCCCTAAAAATACTGTTGCGTATGATAAACATTAAAAATAATGATATAAGTCTATAACTAACGATTAGGGATACTTCTCGTTCCACCATCGAGCTGAGTCCCGCCAGCTTGCTTACAAATCTCATCATTCGTTTAATTTGCCGAGGGTTCCGTACTAAAAATAAATAGCTAGCTTCTGCGAAATTCGGTAGTCTAGAAAATTAAAATTTAATCAATATAAAAATAATAGGCAATTATGCGGCTTTTTAGGTACAGAACCCTGAATGCGACGGTCCAAGTTTTAGTATACCACGATAGGTGAAGTGATTTCACTTCACCTTCTCTTTTCAATGATTTCATTGAAAAGAGATAAAATGTTCAATTGGAATACTAAAACTTGGTTCTTAGTAGGATCACGTCTAAGACATTTATTCAATTAAGTACATCATTTGAAATAGGCCATTATTATTGTTATTTAAAGTGTATAGCAATGTTGCCACAATATTGGTGAAATAATTCAAACTTAAATACAATTTAGAATCAAAGATGTCGTAAGCATGATCACGAGGGACATATTTGGTGTCACAAAGTAAGCGCGTCGGGGGGTGTAACACAAATATTGTGAGGATGCTGTACGGTGTGCAATATTAGAGAAATATATTTTTTTATAATTTTTATCACAATATTTTTACATGTTACAACACCGACGCAGTAGGTATCGGCCTTCTAAATGGCGCTTCCACGTTTTACACCGAAGTACAAATTCTGCTACTGGACCAGCCAAAAGACCTTAAATCTATCATCATGAATTACAAACATTGTCATCAAAAGACGTGTCAGCACTGCAATCACAAATACCTATTAGATGTTCCAACGAAGCCAACTTGTCTTTTGGAAATGAATGGCAATTTATGAAGTCTTTTCTTTTCAATCATCCATTGTGTGGCAAAAAACCAGTGAAGTTGATGATCAACCTTCATTGGTTTTCCGTCGACGCAAACCTTCCAAA
This sequence comes from Lithophane semibrunnea, assembly GCA_947363905.1. NCBI lineage: Eukaryota > Metazoa > Arthropoda > Insecta > Lepidoptera > Noctuidae > Lithophane > Lithophane semibrunnea. The sequence goes on from OX376189.1 coordinate 1,870,401, forward strand.
ACCTTTGTAACTGAACAAAAACAGAGATGTACACTACATAAATGCGAATAGAGCGCACAAACGCTCGCTAAGCGACCGTCTAAACGACGTGCGAGTTCCGACAACCCTAAAAGTATGTTAACACATGGCAACACTCTAACGAACTGTCTTTGATGGCGTTGATATTTGACATTGACATGTTGTTTTTTGGTGAGTTGTGGATATGAGTCTTTTGGCTCGTCATGTGGTCATGTGGTCATGTCGTCATGTGGCCGTGGTGTGTGCGTGGCGTGCGCGGTGCGGTGCGGGGGCTCTAGCCGGACGTGGCGGCGCCCGAGCTCTCCACGCGCGCGCTTTTGTTCTGTCGCACCATCTCTGCGCGTCGCTCCTGCGGGACATACATATGGACATAAGAATACACTTTATATTTATTGGCTGATTGAATGTTCAGTCAAAAGTTAATAAATGACAAGATGGGGCTTTTAAACTTCTCAGGAGTACCCTTGGGAACAAGTCTATCTTTAAACAAAGTATGTAGATGTATCGCAAAATAAAAAGAGACTTTTGTATAAACTAACAGTACAAATCAAATTGTCACACACCAAATTCTAATAACATGTTTAGCCCCCACGATTCAGCAGTCCAATGTAGATTTTATGAAGCAGTCACGTTCAATTAATATGAGCAACTAAATAGAAATGAATAAAAACAATAAATTGAAGGACGCTATGCGCCACACTGATTCGCTAGTATATTTCTGAAAAATCACGCAAGTCATGCAAGCGCGCTACAATAAAATTAATATATTTCAGCCGTTCAAAAATTCCATTTCATCCGTGGAAGACCGAGGACCTGGTAGGTCGCACGAATTCGCTAAATACGGGAAGCACAGAGGGCCTAGACAAGTGGCAATTGCTTCGAAAGCGTTTCGTATTTCTACAACCACTTTCAACAGGATTGACATAAGCTTTTCGATAGCTTATGTCAGTCCTATACATTTTTGCCTTTTCCATCATCGTTATCGCATGTCACTTTGTCTAGGGCCTCAAGACCGCTCGTTGTGACGGTCTTTTTTTCGGCTTGCTCAATTAGAATTTAACACGGTCCTTCATGCAAAATCAAAGACGACAACAAACCTCCTTTTTGACAAAATCCAGTTTTTTCTGAATCTCCTTCTCTCTGTTCAGTTCGGCCGTGGTCAGTTTATTTTCGATGTCTTTAGTAATCTCCTCGACCTTTGCGGTAGCGGCCGAACGCGCCTCGGCTAGCTTAAGACTCTGCGTTTACGCATAAAAAAAAACAAAAAAAAAAACATAAAAACAATCATGCAACACATGCTATGTGAATGAGAGACGGATGAAATAAAAATGATTTAATGAAATGGCTGAAACGGTTTGATTTGGTTTTTGTTCTAGCTCGCGTGTAAGCCAATTTGACCCCCAACGAAATAATTAATTTTAAAAGCAGCATTAAGTCAACAGCCGATCTATAGGCACACCAATATTATTTGCTTAGTATTGCCAGAACAAAAAAAAAATTTGGAAGCCCCCCAGCGAAAAGTGTGGAGTCTAATTTTGTTTACCTCACGATCCGCTTGAAACCAGTTCGAACCGCCGCAGCCGGCACACAAACAGAACACCTAAGACCTAAGGTCACAACGAGGTACACATATTCCAGGCTTGCCCTGGGGTCTTAGTGTCAGTCAGGTTTGGCGTTTTTACTTTTTATTATTTAATTATGCAACATCGACGTTTTGAAGATAACAAAAGGCGCTTATCTACCAAAGTTTTGAACTAATTATCTACTCCATAAAATTGTATTTTTTTTTTTTTATAATGATTGCTTTTGGAAATTTTTACAGCACCATGATGCAATGAATTGTCAACTTCTTTCTCAAGGAAGACATTCTTCCTCACGATGACAGTCGTCTCTCGAATTCTCAAACGCCACCTCACTTTACTACGTTCGTATAACTTTGCCGCCACCCACAGAACTTCAAAGTAAGTGACAGCATAGGACTCAGCTGCATTTTTGAAGTGAAAACTTCTTTAGGCGCGTTGAGCACTTTTTGGGTTAACAAGAATCATGGAACTCGCGTCATCGTCACGCTTGAAGTGTGTTTTTTTAACGCCATCTACCGTCTACCGTTTGAATTACGTTGAGGTTACGCATGTTTTTTTCAATTGAGTTTTATTTGAGAATGCAACCTCATATGGAGTTGTAGGTAAACTGTACTTTTGATGAAACATATGCAATGAACGCTAAACCTGACCGACCACAAAAGCACCTGTTCCACCACTACATCCAGTTTCCCCCCCACTCACATGGTTACGCAGCTTCTCCTTCTGCTCTGCCTCGATGAGCAGGCGCCGGTCGGCAGCTTGCTGCAGCTTCTCCTGGATGGCGCTCTCCAGCTGCTGGAAGCGCTCGCTGTTGCCCGCGCGCACCTTCTTTACTTGCTCCTCCTGAATGAAGGGAGATTAGCATGAGCATAAAACAAGGGCTTTAAAAGCTGGTTAGGGCAGACATTTAGAAAATCTTTTTTATTGGTTCTTATTAGCACAGGACATAGAGTTGAGTTGGTTTTGGTTGAGTCGAGTTTGCCTTTGAACAGTTGATTTTTAGTAATAGGTCACATAAACATATAACGGTTGCAGGTTGCACGACTCGCCTCATGTTGTCCACCAGTGAGTGTCTCAGCCATAATTCATCGATAAATGGTAATCATTTCATCAATGACCATATGCAAGCTGAGCCGACTGCGAATCATGGAATCCCCAGTTTGATTCCCGTGCGGTTAATTCAGGTAGTGATTTTAAATAAAATATTTAATTTGAAAATTTTCAGCTGCTTGGATTGGCCATAAATGCAGACCATTTATGGCCCGTTAATAGAAATATATTTGCCCTCAGTTACACGAGATTTTAACCTTACTGGTGAAATGTGCTCTACTATACGGCTCTGCGTACCGCATTGAGGAACACCGACTTTGTTATATGTATAGGTCTTTTGATACTCACATGCTCGCGCAGACGCTCAAGCATCTTCTTGATGTTCTCGTCACGCTTGTCGGCGGCCGTGTTCATCTTCTCCTCAATGGCCTTGTATACCTCCATCGTCTGCTGTTCCAGAGTCAGCCTGAGGGAATGATCACAAAATATTTTAGTGTTGCTTACAAAACTAGTTTTGAGTAATTCAAGTAAATAAGTAAGCCCCATTTGGTGCACACATTAGGTTTACCAGGCTTACTGTTTCAGTACGTGTGTCGTAGACAAATGATTCTGCAACTTATTTTAGTATTTAATGACACACAAGCAGGCGGTTCACCTGTTGTCCATCTCAATCATACATAAAAGCGCCATTATATGAAGTACAACGTGCATTATTTGAGACAGAATGAGCATCTGTGTCTGTGCTAGTATTAACTGTGAATTCTGTGGTATTACCTGGTCTTTTCAACTCCCTCGAGGTGGTCCTTCAGACGCGAGCGCAGCTCGTTGATATACGCCTCACGTTTCTCCTCATGCGTCTCCATCTTAGCGTCAAGAGCCTCCTTTGTGTTGACGATGAAGTTGTTGGTTTGTTCACTGCGGATGCGGGACGCTTCCTCAATCTTCTGCATCTTTGTGGCGATGGCGGCCATCTTGCTGGCTTCCAAACTCTGTAGAGGTTGAGGGGTTTTTATGGAATGGGGTTTTAAAATCGTGGTTTGGAGTTAGACTGATTAGACCGAAATATAAAGTACCTACATTAAAATAGAACTTGTGACTAATAAATAAGTCAATATAATCTAATGTGACTTGTATTGTCATAACATAATACATATGTGGATCTGTCATAGCTAAGCTACTCCGCTTATGAAAAATGTTTGTAGAAAATAAATTATTTCAAAAATGTATTATTAACAAAGTCTTGGTAAGAAGTCTGGTCGCCGACCCTTCGGCATTAGAACATGACAAAGCCACCCTCCTCTACTTACACGTCTCCTCTCCTCAGCTGCCTTTAGCTTTTCCTGAATCTCCTCAACGGAGGGCGTCTTCTCAGGGGAATCGGCACGACGGGGCACCGGCACCCCCACGGGCTCGGCGAGGATCACCTCGTACGCCAGACCACCCTTCGACATCTCTTGGCAACGGATCTCGGTAGCTGCAGCAAAAGAATACAAGGTAGTGGAAGCGTCAAAGTTAGTATTGTTAAAGGCAAAAAGGGGCAAAAATATGTGACCATCTTCATAGACTAGGTACAATCAACCAGACATACCTGGTGTATGTCATTCGCTCCTATGATGACCGTCAGTCTCAAATCGTTGTGGGAAAAGTAATAGTTATAACAATGATATTATAGGGACTGTTTGAATGGGCTTGGCCACCCTCCTTTGAATGGGCTAATACGCAGACTATTGCCTGAATCACCGTCCGAAACCAGCCTTTACTTATAATAATAGTACTCATAAGCAATAGTTTACTGTATTTTTAGATTGAGTTCTAATCATTCTTATGGCTATTCGTGAGCAAACTGGCATGTCCTAGAACTAAAATTCTAAGACATGCGACATCTACCTACCCGCTACCCGCATTGTGCTGGGCGGCGTGGTGGATTACGGATTTACGGCCCACTCTCTCGCACAGAGAGGAGACCTGTGTCCCAGCAATGGGAACACTATAGGCTATAATATGCATTCTTATGGCAATTATAAATATAAGGTATACATAAAGTCACATAAAAAAATGGTAGTTACAGCTACAGTAGTACCCTTAAGTGATTTCATACAATACTTTTTACTTTTCTATCTGGTATCAATACTTTATACCACAAACATACAAGAGTGTAGATAAAGTAACACAAAGGAAACCATGAAGATAGTGGCGGTATTTTGTAAATAGAGAGTGAAACAAACTTATATTCTTGTTAACACTTTCAACCAAGCTAAATATTTATGCTTATGGGTACCACCAGTACTACTCGAGTGTGGCTAAGTAATAACAGCCGCACGGGTCGATCCATCTATCTATATATATATATATAAATATATAAATAATCCCTATTTCCCTTGGTCACGCCATCACGCGTGAACGGCTGAACGGATTTGGATGAAATTGGGCACAGGGGTAGACCAAGACCTGGAATAGGGCATAGGATACTTTTTATCCCGATATTCCCACGGGATCGAGACTTACGTGGGTGAAACCACGGGGCGCAGCTAGTGAAAGCACGGGGCGCAAATATAAACACTGTTAGTTGTACCTACACATTATACTTATTTAATTAAGTATAACGCATTTCCTTTAATAACTAAGTGTTAAATCTTAAAAAAATATTTCTGTTCCTATGTTTGTCTATTCTATATCATCTACTACCTAGTTACCTAATATTTCAATAGTTCCTCTTATTGAAGGTTAATACTGATAGCAGCTGAAGAAATGCACATACTGAAATGACACGATAACAATGAAAAACGCTCTTTTCAATAACTTCGTGACAGTTATGTCACTATTGTACGTTGAGGCGGATGCAGCAATAGAGTCGAATAATGCAATAATTGTGCGCTCTGATCGAACGCTATCCAAACAATAGAGGATGCAATTTGCAGGGGTTATCGGCAAAGTATAAATAAGTACAGTATTCTATCTTCATAGAAAACGACGCGCTTCGAAATCTCAGTATTTATCAGTACGCAATAGTATAGTGTGCGCGGCAGTTACCTACTCACGGACGCGGAAGGTTTATCTATCTACCAAGTGGCCGTAGGTAATTATTTCAAGGTGTCTGCCGAGATATAATACTGTTACTTTATTATACTGTGGTTATGGTTACGTGCATACTTACTAATTCTACAAAGATTTTTGGGCGATTAAATAGCTAGCTCTAAGTAACCAACATGGTATCAATTTCTCGCAAACACTCACTACTGTCCGATACGTAAATTATTTTATTCTTTGTTTGGTACACACGGCTACACATCAAGGTATACATTTCCAGTTTATGCTGATCTCGCATTGTATAGGATTTCCGTACAATGCGAGGTCAGCTTATACTGGAAATGTATAGCTTGATGTGTAGCCGTGTGTACCAATGAGTCATACACACATAAGTAAGAATGACTTGAATTTCATACAGGTACAGTACAGGGGGGTGTCCCTCGGTGATACAGATTAATCGCCCGTAACTTAGTCCGATACTACGGATTTCGTGCTAATGGCACAAACCTCTTGGCACAAAATGTCCATGCCCCAACCCCAAAATGCCCGATTGTGAACATAATCCTACCTACTGCAAATAGCCTACAATGAACTGTATCTATGTAAATACATGTCCTAAAAATCGACCGCCAGAGTGACCCTGAACACAGAAGGCTCGCGCTATGTTTCGGGTCCAAATTGGTTTTAAAATAATTTGAGAGTATGCTGAAACAGATGGAAAATTTTCTTGAATGTTCTGAAATTGTAAGCTCCGTAATTCCACGCAATGTAATGTCTCTGTTGTTGAAAAATACATAGCCTGTTAAAATCAGAACCCTCTTTTGGCTTTGCCGTAGTCGCGTAATCCTAATCCTAACTAAAATTATAAATGCGAAAGTGAGTTACGCTTTCACGCTAAAACGGCAGATCGGATTTGGATATGACCCGGAGCCTTCTCCGGGCCAGCCTATGTCCTTACATAGACTACTTTTCATCCTGCAGGCGCAGCATGGCGCTTTCTATCTCTACGAAGAATAGGCATAGCTTTTTCTATACAAAGTGACAGTTCGTTTCTTCATTTTTGACATCCACCGTAGAAATTTTTCTACAATCTGTCATTTTGTCTTTCATTTCTAACGATCTTTGTCTAGGTCTTTTTATATGTAGACTATTTCGGAAGAAAGTTTTCTATCCTTACTGTCAAAATCACACTGACAACCGATAAATCCTATGATAAAACAAAGAATTATGAGTCGAATTATGTAAAAGAGTGAATTTCGTAAAAAGTGCAGTTGACTCTTTCTATTTTGTTGCCGTCTCGTACTGTCTACAGGAAACGTCATTTTTGTCTACTCTTCCGTCGACAAAACGGTGCTCATGCTACGCCTGCTGGATCGCAGACGCAGTCGCGGGCAACAGCTAGTTACTAAATAAATCTTCAACATCTCTACAATAAAAGTGCGAAAACAAATCGTCCCCTTACAGGTAAAACGAGTTTTCACATAATAAATGACAGCTAAACACACAAAGCTGTTGACGCTATCAAACTCCCATGATCCCCTAAATTACCAATTTCATCTCACAAACCGTCCCACTAATTTCCTTTACAATATTCCACAAATTAACCGTAATTTTAAAGGCGTTAATTAACGTCCCCGTCTGAATACATTCGCTAAACTCATTAAATTACCGCCCCCAACGTTTAGGGGTGGAATTCTTAAAACGCATCGGGGTAAGGGGTAAATTACGGTAATATTCAAGGTCGGGTAAACTTCTCCTTGGGTAAGGAATGCTGTATTGTTTAATTATTGGGAGGGTAGGGGGAGACTCGGGACTCCCGACTGCTCCCCCTATGAGTCACGCTCTCGCCAATTGCATTACAATCGTGTTTCAGGGCATGACTGTGTCTGCAAACTATGTCTGTATGAAACTATGAATGCAGGTGACTCAGCTCTGTGATACAGTTTCACACGCATAAATATTTGATCAATCCTACTTGGAAAAGCTCGCGCAGAAAACGATATTTCAACATTTCCAACAAAGCAAGCTTACGTAGAAACTTACTAATCATTTTCCCGAGTAACATTTCCTAAATAATAGAGAACATAACGTACAGGGGAAAACAAGGCGTCAAGGGTCTTAAATAAGTGTCGGAATTTCAGTCTTCGTGAAAAGTGCTTCAAAAAAACAAACACGCGCACAATACAAAACTAACAATAACTCACTTAAAAGGGGTGAAAACTCTTGACCCGCCAGGCCGCATACAAAGGGAGCTCACATCCCCGGGGTTGTGTACTATCTTGGAAAGGGATCTCACCCTGTAGAGTTGTAGGAAAATGGAGTAATAATGTATGTCAAATGGTGTGAAAAGCACTAGAGTTTTTATCCCTGCACCAATCGGAAAAAGACAAGAGAGAAGTTTACAGTCGTCCAAGTAAGAAGCAGTTCTACGGTGCGCATTTTATAATTAACACGAGTCAAATTCGTCAAAAAATGCATGTAAAGAGCAAACACTTCATTTACTTTCTATTACTCTGCGACAGTCTGTGAAAGAGATTTTTTCACCCCGTATGCGCTGGTTAAGGACTAAGGGGTAAGCTTTAAATCCTTTGGCAGTCACATTGAATGACACCTCCACTTCGTCACTGCACTTAGTTGAGTAAAAACAAGCCAACTTTTTTGGCAGCCAAAGTGAAACATATCCAAATGGCTGTCTGCAACAATTTAATGTCTTTTATAATTTTAAGTAGTAGTAAGTAGTAACTTCAGCTTTAACTGTCTGGATTTAAGGGTGCTGTTCCGTTACGGTGTCTTTATTTACTTTAAATACTTAGATATAAAATGAATCATCAACATAGAATCTAATCTTAGAGCTAATAACGTGGGGTATTAAAGGGGCCAATCCGTAATCGGTATCAAATCGATTTACTCATTACCTCAACTGATTGGCATGATTCTTAGTACAGTATTCATAATATTTGTTTTCCTGTGAAGCATCACTTACTTATGAATTTGACCTTCTTCGGTTGCTTGGTCCTCGGTTTGCCGACTGGTTTCTTGACGGGCGCCGACCGTCGGTGAGCTAGGGACAGAAAGATGCCGTCAGCGGAGCCCGAGCCCACGACGCTGGCGACACTCTTGGAGACAAACTGACCCTCTGGCTTGATATCGAAATTGAAGAAAATACATTCCAAGGATATCCCAAAATTTTGCTTCTAATACCTTCATTGGAGATGAGTAATAAAGTCCAGGAAAAGAAAACATGTGAAATAAATCCGCCGAGCTACTAAATTCAAACAAATTAGGCCCTAGACCTCGAAACATCGGTTGCAAATACCATCAAAAGTCGAGCCTCCAGTCAACAGCCCCCCAAACAACACTAACGGACAATCGAAAAACGATTACGTCGACCGAATCGACCCAACTAATGTTTATTTAAAGAACATTCGGACTCGGAGACCCACGCTTTAATGAATCGACATTCGATGCTCGCGTGACTGGTAAAAGCATAGATAGTGGTGAACAAACAATCGATAGAAAATGTCGCAGACCACATAACATGTACCTAGCTAATGGCTGACATGAAGTAGATAGAGCTTCGAGCTAATAAGTACCTACATGACATGCATCATACATAGTAATAAATAAAATTAGTTTTAATGATCCACGTTTCTTTTTGTGGCTTTATATGATACATGAAATTTTCAGTCTATTTGTGTAATGAAAAAGGCTGAGTTCCTCCTAATAACCTGATTTTGACACAAAGGTGAAGTTTCAAGGTCAAATGATGAAGCTAAAATGACTGCAAATGTTGCGTAATTTGAAGTAAAAGAAATTGATGCTACTGAAGTCTAAAATCCGTCTACTGCAGGGCATTTGTTGTAAAGCAGCGTTCTCATCATGTCCCCAAAAACTATTCCAGCCAAGATGACGTCAAACTTCCAAGACTTCTAAAAGTCGTGGTCGCAAATGAATAGTCATTTATTAGATATTTGGGCCCCAACTCATGTTGTTGGGGACGTCTCGGTAATAGTATCGAGGTAATAACGTCGACACGACGACGGGAGATGAGGCCGCTACGTGAGGGGAATGACGGAGTGCCGGAGAGCCGGCGAAATTCGCCGCAAATACGGATAATCCCTCACGGCAGCGCTAAGTCCCAGTTTACACAGCAGACGATGCGGAGACCATGCTATACAAAGTGTTAAGTCGACTTTAAACTTTAATTCTCAGCCAATTCATGGTCAAAGTTTCAAATGAGGTAAGATTAAGGTAAGGAGTAAGGTTAATCTTGGGTTTACAGATTTTCTTATTAAAGCAATGCGAGCTCGCAAGTCGAAAATCCGGCGGAAAATTGATGCCACAAATATGTCAGGAGAACGGAATGATAAATTAACGTTAATAAGTATTCATTACAAATCAAACAAACCACAGACAGCAAAAAGTCCCTCGACCGTACGTATATAAATTAACTTCCTAAAATCCAAGTTTGCTAAAACCAAACAATCGTAATGAAAGCAATATCTGTGACTGCACGACCGTCTCGCGAGGGCTATTTATTAAAAGTTAATTCGCTTTCGCCATTATTCACGGCTAAACAATCGTCATGAGATGTCTCCTCAATTCCGTATAATTCGAGTCTCCCTTCTTCACGATTTTCACAAATTAGGTGTCACCAAGTAGGAAGGGAAATCATTGCGGTGAACCGCTCCAATCCCAGCTGTTTTACGTTACCGCAGAGACTGAAGCGAATGGAAAATCTAGACCACGACCAACTAAAAGTGAAACATTGAGGGTACTTAGTACTTATACAAATTAAATAGGATCCCAAGAATACTTACAACGCAAGAGTGCAATACCTTGCAGCAAATATCTAGTTTCTATTTTGTAGTCTTGATTATCGATAAAGAAGGATTCGATCTTGATTTCATGAACGATCGCATGAAGTCACAGCATGTGAATTCAATACTTTCGCTTTAATATAAAATATGCACTAAAAACAACGTAATTGAACCCAAGCTGGTTTCTCTTGTGCTTCAGAATTCTAATCAATAATTTTTCATCCATATTCAATAGAGTTGCAGCTGTATAGCATCGTATAAAACAGCAATTTATGAAAATAATGAACGTGCATAAAAACAATAAAGCAAAAAAAGTATGGTAATCGAATACAAACGGGCAGTTACAACTGAAAGGTCGACGGGTCCCCCTCCGGCGCCGCACGATACAACATGGAAAACCTGATAAAATATTTAAAGGCTGGCTTTAAAACCCTTGAGGGGAGAGCTGAAAGTAAATTTACTACCTCTGGGAATACGAACGTTGGCACGTACGAGTGTTTTAAGCCCGACGCAAATGCGGCGGCTAGGCGATGCAGAAACAAGAGATATATTCTATGCAGCATTGAGAACATTCCAGAATAGCGGAGACGGCACCGACGTCCTCTTTACGAGTTACGCTCATTAGGAAAATGGGTGTGACTTTGTGTGCAACCCCTTTCTATAGCGTTCCCCGCAAAAATGTTATTTTTAAATCCATTCACGACTAAGTGTGTAGTTGAGGTGAAGTTACTGCCAGTCATAAAGCAGCTCAGTTGCAAATTCTCAATATGGCTGAGACAGCTGGTGGCTGGAATGGTTTGAAACACGCAAACTTTATAAGCACCTGCAATGCATCATTGTGGACATGTGTGGCTTCAAATCTAGATATTGGCAAAACCTTGAGTTAAGACGCACGATTCTCCGGTTTCTATTATGCCCTAACATGGAAGTAATACACGTTAGATCCCATGCATGAGATGAAACGTGTTTTTATAGCATTGTTGAACCCTCGTATGGGATCAATAACGTGTGTCGTCTGAACTCCGAATAAAATAAGGCGTAAACTTCCAATTTTCTTGTATTAAGAGCCATGAACCCCAACGAGAATATTCCATTTTACGCACACATCACAATGTAAAAGTAATGTTTTTATTAGGCAAAAGGACATGGTAATAAAGATGATCAAAATCTGTAAGCCCTGCCGCACCCTCAACCAAGGGTGCAGGACTTGTTAAGCCAATTAAACCCAGTGTTATAATCGTCCCCTAAACAATTATGTGATCTCGAGTCCCCTGTTGTCTCTTCACAATAGCGTATCCAAACCCGAAAAATGTAGTGACAAGCATTATATGACGTTACGAAGCGAATTATGCGATGATGATTAATTAGGTAGCCGTAAGAGCGTTAATTACGAAGTTATTTCACGTCACGAATGATTCCAGTCGTAAAATGCGCTATAGAATGTTCATAGCCGTTGTACAGAACAATTACAGCGGTTCTGAAGAATTTGCCTTCTTAGAAATTCGCATTCCCAAGGCTATCGGTATGGTTCGTAAAGCCCATGTTTTATGGTCTTTGAAGCCATGAAGTTGAATACCAAGGACCGTGCTTGGTTATACCTACCCAGTGGAGATCGATCGTAAATCGTTTAATGTTCCGAACATCAATAATTCAGAAGGCATATCGTCTAGGTCAATTTCAAACGGTCCCAATTTTGTCACATTTCAAATGTTAGTCTAAAAACGACTAACATTTGAAATGTGACAAAATTGGATGAATTAATTATTGGTTACAAGCGTTGACTCCAGTAAAGACCGAATTACGTTTTTCAGAAGTAGAACTTAGGGATGGACATCCTAAGGCAAAAGAAGAAATTTGAAATGCTGCGCAATCAGCGTATTTTTATCCTTTTCGCAATCTGACTAATGGCTACCGTCGTCGGCAATAAACGTCGAAATGTATGAAAAATGTCGTTAATTAACAAGCCCGCAATAATAAAGCAACACGAGGTCCTCAAATGCGTGCGTAGTGGCGCATAAAATACCAAAACATTTTACAAAGGGCCCACTAAAGTGATTATGTCGCGATTGCGTGACATAATTTAATCAAGCCCACGATATTATGTGAAAACAACTATTTTTCCGAATTCCCCAGACAAGTATGTTTGAACTGCTCAAATGTTACGGAATCTGAAACCATTACGTAATATATAAGAAATCATTTTCTTGAAAGGGTTTCCTAATTTTAGATTTCTGGTCTTTCAGACAGAAGTACTAGGTTGGGTCTCTGCGCAGACTGGTGGACGCGTGCCACAGTATCGCGATTCGTAGCCGGTACAAAATGGTGGACATTATGCAGTAATGTTTAATCAATAGTTGTAGTGAGGCCGGCACGGACTGACAGGTATCCGTAAAACTGGAAAAGCTCGAACATGATTCAGCGCTCAAGGCCCTGAAAATCCGGACAGAAACTCATCTACGTATGTCGGTAGACTGTGTAGTGCAAATAAGGTTCTTCCATATCCGGAGACAGCAAAATAAGTAAGATTTTGCGATTTTTCCTCGTTGTCGAGGTCATTTGTCAAACAACGCAATAGAATCTTACATAACTGCCAACATCTTGCGACCAGTCTTCAAGACGCAACAATGTAAAGGAGGCGTTGACGTTTGATCCACAATTGTTATCATCACTTCGGGAACTTGGGAGACATCGTTTATCATCAACAACACTGCCCCTTTCTCGTAATCGATGGATCACGTGATTTACGTCAGATGCAATTTAAATATAGGCGCCGGCCGGTGCCCCTCCCCCCGCCGGCCGGCCGGCGGCCATGAAGACTCAATAACAGACATCTGAGACATCTAACAAAACATGGAAATTCTTAGTTGATCCAAGAAACCACAAAGCATCAGCGATTAATCTTAGTTACCTTCAATTTGACAGACTTAAACCAATTGGAGAAGCTGCAGCTGACAGTTAAAAGAGGTTACCTTCTGGTTTTGCCTTCCCTGTAACAGTTTTTTGAGATTTTGTCATTAGATTTGGAATTCGTTAACCATGTCAAGCCAGATAACTATGTAGGGCGTTTGTCTCCGCAGCGAGAGTAGCAACAGCGTCGCCGGTCTAATTTGTGATGATTGTGATGAATTCGTCCATAGCGGCGGTGTTCCCAACCTGCAGGCAGAACAGGCGCGCGGCATGAGTGGCAGAAGCACTGCATCACCGAGTCCCGAACGAGCCCTATCAGCATGGTGATGATCAAATTGACTATCTAACGTGTGACGGAGTCGCGTCGCGGCGCTGGCGGACTGCGCGACTCTCGCCCGGAAACTGAGCCACGCCGGGGGGAGGGCAACCGGTCGATATTTTCACCCCGCGCCCCGCAACCCCCGCCCTGCGGACCCACCCCGCAGCCACCCCTTGCGCGCTACCGTCCCTAACTTGATAACCCGCACAAGAAAATAAGCCTACCAAATGGAAAAATAATGTCATCCACGACATGTATTACCTCGCTTCAAGTCTCTGCATGTGAGGGTATGAGATTTAAAACTCAAGTTTAATTTCCTTTGTGGAAGAGGAAGATATCAATCTCCGTCAGAGAAAACGCCAAAGTATGAGTGAAATCTAATATCCAAAGGAGCTGCTTAAGTGAGACTTGACCAAATTGACTAAGAACATGACGCGTAGGAGTCCAAAACCGCACCTAGCAACTACAAGGTCTAGGGTCGGGGAAGACAAACTAATTTAAGAGCCGCCCAGACTCGTGCGGGTTTCGACGGACTTCTCGCTCATAAAAACGCCGAGCTGACGGGGGGCGGCGGGTGCGTGCGTGGGGAGGGCACGCGAGGGAGCCTCCATGCGGAGGTTCCGCCGCCGTCTCGGCGCCGCCACCCGCAGCCAATTAACAGCCGGCAACGCCACGCTGAATTTGTTTCGCCACTCGAATTGCTTCCGATTGATTTCCTGTTCTCAAAATCTATCACTGAATGACTTTCCCGACACCTCTCAGGTGTTTAACAGTGTCAAAAACACCGAAACCATTTTCGGAGAAGAGGCAAAGGAAAGTTAAGTACTGAGTCCCGAAATAGCTAGCGAAACGGCTTACCTAGTCCAGTGCAAGAGAGAAATGAAATAGGAAGACTGCAGTGGTGATGGTGTCGTAACCCCGTGCACCGGTAACACAGGCCGTGGTGCGGCGGATCGATTCCGGCCAACAACCTCTAGACCACGTCCCCCTGCGGTAGTAACTGGGAATACCAGGAGCGGGCCTTGCTTGGCCGGTGCATACGGACAGGAGCCGACACAGCCGTGGAAATACCGCCGAGGCTGGCGTCCGCCTGGCTGACGTCACTAGAAACCGTGCTTAATGACAACTACTTGCGTTTTACAGTCCAACTGAGACCCAAGCCTACACTTAAGTTTATGTTCTGGTTTACACAAGTCGTGTAATCCTCATTATTACAACATGCTTACTATAGGAGCAGCCTTAGGTAGGTACAGTATAAAAATGCAAATTCACAAAATGTATTATAACGCTAGGGGACGACATAAAATCCCCGACAATTTGCGAACACTCCATCAAAAGCACATGAAGTTCAAGATAATACCGATAGTCCATCTACCCTCGTTGACTGCGTTCCATAGATCATATCACCGCAGTGATAAATTAGTTTCCTCAATAAAAGTTCGTCGTCGACTCAACGCAGAGAGGTGACTAATAAACTTTTCCGAGGCTTTTATTTACAGGGAACTTTTGACATAAAGTCAGCTAACAGACATAATTATTTTCTAACTTTCATAAGCAAAATTAGTTTGAGCAGATTGTTTCCTTGTCAGAATTTTAAACAAAAACAATATCCAACGATTGCCAAATTCACTTGAGTGGCTTTATAAAAAGCGTTTTAATATAGACGACGGCATGGCGCCCAACGTGGGGCAACAAGATTAATAATTCCTGCTTAGACGCTTATTATACGTGCAGCAAACGACTGCAGACACATTCACGAGCGATGCGGTAGCGATAAATAATAATTCTCTCTATTACAAGATATTATTTTAACCATCTAATTGTTATCATAAAGTTTTAATTCGCTCATTCATTATGATTAATAATCATTCTGACTCATTCCATAAAGGTATCATTCTTTTTTTATACAGTCATACTCTCCATCATTCATTTTCCAACATACATTAAAATGAAATGATCTTTGTATAGTGAAACAACGACCATAATTGTGTCAATGGTGCTTCAAACAATTTAAATGGGATACTTAAGATAATGGTCAATAATCCGCCATCGTGGCCACGATCTCACCACCAGCGAATTGCCAGCTATAATAATGTAGCTTTGTCTCTCTCCGGAGCGGCAACAAGTTGGGTCACGTGCCGGCTGGATTTGGCTGAGAATATAATTCGGAGCCAGCGGCGCGCGTCCGCCTGCGACGGCAACAGTATCGATTTTGCCTTGTTTCAAGCAATGCTTATGCTTAGACATCACCGACCCGGCATTTTGACGCAGACACAGCCTAACACAAACTCCAAATAAACATTATCCCGCTGGATGTTTTCGGCATTATCTTTCAAGAGTTTCACCCGTTTACGTCTACCCAGACATCCGGAGTAACTTAGTAGGTACAAGTAGAAGAGGCCGACATACGTGAGTTAAATAACTTGGAATGGTAACATATTGTGTACTGCGGATCGAGATACTGTAAGAAATGTAAAGAGATTACTTGTTAATAGAGCCGGCAGTACAGTGAACGCGTTGCAAGCAATAAATTTAAACAAAGTAATATTAATGGGTGCGGGAGACATTAAAACCAATTAAAGGGGTGCCGGTGACAGCAGTAAAGAGTCCGCTAATAAAATAATGATAATTAAGGGAGGTCTCTCGATTAGATATTAATTATGGATACCACGTTCGAAGATAAGTAATCAGAGTTGAAAAGTTACGTCATTAATATTGACTAGGACTTATAAATTATTCAGACAACGCGGCTGTATTTCTTATTCGTACCACTAGACATTTCTGTAAAGGTAAGGATAATATGTGTAGAAATATGAAAATAGAAGCAGATATCGCGATCATTTTCGACATGTTAGGGGGAGCCACAGTTTCAAGTTTTGAACCTCATTATACAACTCTTCAGAATATAAAGTGGGAATATACAAAGATCATACGACGTTTTGGTTGAAAGAGGAGGGTTTAAGCTAGGATTTGGTGTCGAGCTTAAATATTTGCCAAGAGATTGGAACGCCATATGGCTATCACTTACTAGCCATGTCGGATTCCAAGCCATCTGGACCGTGCAAACTTTCGGAGAGTTCGGAAAGGAAAATTTGTTCGCAGAATTATTAAAGATGTTCGCTTTCGAAAGATATTACTATGGCCTTATATTAAAGGTTAGGATGAAATTATCACGAAGCTTATCGTTACACTGAAACATTTTAGAACAAACAAGATAAAGAACCAGCCTGTACAAGATTTTAATTCTTCTTCTGGCCTTGTCCCATGTTACTTGTGGTCGGCGCAACACTTTTCTTCCATTTTCCTTTTTCATTCCTCACACAATCCATTCATCTTTTAGGAAGACCAAAGTCTTCCTCTCCCTCTTCACCCATCAACATTTATTGTAAAATTAAGTACCGACATTAAAATTAATTCCAAATAAAGGGGTTTATAAGTTTACCTTCCTGACCTTGATGCTAAGAATGTATACTTCCTCTCGTATGTCGACTCTATTGAAATAATTTGATTTTGTCTTAGTAATTTAATTATTATGGAACTGCGCAGTATGTCTATTATCTTATTTTAATCTTCATATTTCAAATGTACAAGCTCGTGAGACTCGCAGTCGTCAGTAGTATTCATAGCATTTTTTTCTACTTATAGCATTGAAAAAAAAAAAGTAGCACAAAAAAAGTTAAAGCAACATTGTTTAAAGCATACTGTCAGTCCTTTATACGTGCAGCCTGTGGGTTGACTATTTGCAGAGGACGTACAGTGACCTTAGAGTGCAGTACAACAATGCATTCAGGATGCTGATGGGACTGCCTAGATATTGCAGTGCCTCTGGCATGTTTGCCGAGGCCCACGTAGACAGCTTCGCTGCAGTTATGCGCAAGCGTTGCACTTCCGTGCTAACGCGCATGCGAGCTAGTACCAACAGCATCCTAAGTGTCTTGTCGGACCGGTGGGATTCTCCGATGCTTGAGCGTTGGATACGACTGCATGCAGTTAAGTGAACACGCGTGAATGTATTTAGTTTGTAAAGTGCTGTCTTGTCATTACTAACATTAGTTTCATAAGCATTTCTGTGTTACTAACAACTATATGAATGTATCTGAAAATCCGAAATAAATTATTAATTACTTAAATTAATTAATTATTGAGCGTTACCAAACCACTTATACAAAAAGTGTGCTCGGGCGGCGTAACATTCAGAAAGACCGATCGCTAATCTCACAGATATTAAAAAGCAATCCATAAAACCGTAATGTAGTTCTCGACAGACAGACATCCGTGGGAGGAACATCAATTCTATACGACATTCAATACCAAGAGGGATCAAATCGAGGGTTCATATTATAATGACCCTCTTTGTATGACAACATCTTTATTATATCCTTTCGCGACCCCTCCGTTCTACTTGATTTATTTTGATTGCTCCTATGAGTTATTTACTTTTCATTATCTTGAGAAAATAATCTAAATTACTTTCTATATCCTTTTGTAAACAAGCGTACAAAGCTAAGGACGAGATTATCCCTAGTCCAACCGTAATCCACAGCACGGCTGCAGGTAGCCGTAACTCTACACAAACGGACTTCCTTTAATGCTATAAAAGAGGTTCAAGGCACGACC
This sequence comes from Lithophane semibrunnea, assembly GCA_947363905.1. NCBI lineage: Eukaryota > Metazoa > Arthropoda > Insecta > Lepidoptera > Noctuidae > Lithophane > Lithophane semibrunnea. The sequence goes on from OX376189.1 coordinate 1,888,742, forward strand.
GTCGCCGACAAAAGCTGTAAAGAGAATGACACACGCATATGGATCGATCAAGGCCAGACGGTTTGTACGATTAAGACTTTTTTGTACATGTGCGTTTCCTTTTCCTTTATTATTTGAAGCTGAGCCTTTCTTTGTACAACCTTAAGTAGTCTCCGCCTGTAAAACACTGCTACATTCTCAAGGTGAGAACTATACCTACGGCTGGAGCACCTCGACGGCTCAAGGATACGCGGAAAATCAATAAGTTCAGAACGAATAAAGGATCTCAATGATGCGAAATAAAGATTGATCGAGGCTAGATTAAATTGGAACACGGCGGTTAATGTGAAGCCAAAAACCGCAACGTCTTCGGACAGAGGATGAAACGTTAGAACTGAAGCCATACCTACTCCTGTCGCGGTTAACTGCCAAGGTCCAACGCATTTATTTGTCGATAAACGGTCATTGTAGCCAGAATATGAAGACAACCTATCTAAAAATTAAATTATTAAATCAGTACGAAGCATTGACCTCCAATGAAACAAGACGAATAATTTTGGGAGACAAGCCAACAATCAAATGAATCATCAAGATATAACTCTATGAAAGGATTAGATGTACCGTTCCCATTATGCATACTACTACTTATCCCCAATTCTAATCCAGTACCCTAGCAATTTGCATCATTTATGAGGGTATAATAAAATAGTACAAGTCAATTGAAAGCGTTATGAAATAGTACGTAGTAAAATTCAAGTTCATACTACGAAGACACTCAAAAAACTCCTCAACTTATTCTACATAAAATTAATACGTTTTTATTCGTCGATGTACTGAACTAGATTGCTCACATTAATCACCAGTGTATGACGAATCAGGATAACGGTTTCTTTGTTCGAAATATCATGTTTTTCTGCCCTCGTTACATACAAAGTTTTATTCTCTTTGTTTATTTTATCAACATATGTTTCAAACTATATTGCGTTACTGTGTATTCTGAGTTATTATCTTTCTTTATGAATAAGAATATTATTGATATTTATACTTTCTACTTATTTTACAGTTCTTAGAACAAAAAGACAAGTTGTGAGTAGTAAAAGCCAGCTGCTTATCGTGCAAGTAATTAGTTGACTGATACGACATAAAGGATATTGTTACTTCTGTAATTGAAGATAAGACTGGCGAGCTTGCAACCTGACACAACACAATGTATTATCTACTTACATACTTTGGCCCTTTTGAGATATAGGTACGTAGTTTCATAATATAAGTTTTTGCAATAGTGTAACTGCTCACGGGTGCTTTTAATAGACAAGAGAGTAGGCTCCTATGAAAGCCGGTTGACATGAGCATGAGTTGAAGAGACAGTTAACTTTGAAGTATGGTGGAGGCTTTGATTTTATGCATCTATGCCTACCTACCGACTAAAAGATAGCATAAATAAGAGGATAGTTAACATAAATAGTGCGCTTTGATATTACAAACTTATGTTTTTTACAAGCTTTTATTTTTAATCCTCTTGTAGACGAGAAGACGCATATTTTACGAGTCAGCGAGTCCGTGGTAAGGGGCTCGAGGTACTCGGAGTAATAAAACTTAGACCATGAATACGAAATTAAAAGGCAGATTCGAGAAATATTACTTGTTTTTACAAGGTTTGAAGTAAGACGAAGTCCTATTTCGTAAGTATATTTAGCTCGTATAATTTTGGGTCCTTGTACTGTGGATTGAGATACTCTAGTCTGTTTTTAATCTCGAAGACTAATTTGACATTTCAAGCTATTGTTGTTTGTTTTTTCAATTTAGAGTTTTGAGTTTGAGTTTTTCGAGACATTTGCACCTGTCAAATTAGTCAACGAGATTAAAAAGCAGACTACCTAGGAATATTGAAGGTCAGGATGATAAATATAATACATTCGTTATCTTTCGCTGCACAAAAAAATGCGCTTTTGGGCAACCAGAACTACAGGTCATAAGTCATCACGATGGGATCCTCGATCAGAAACCTTTCTTACATGAAGCATTTAAAAGTCAAAAACCCATCTTCCTATAAGACGGGAACCATGCAAAACTTATTTGTCGGCAAAATGAAGTTTTACTTATGAGAATCAAGAGTGCCGTCGGAGCGTGTTAATGATCGCTGATCAGTGACCCGTATGGTCTAGAATGCAGCCAACTTTAGCTCAACACTAATTGAACCAAGTGTGGCGTGAAAACGTGAATTCTGATCAGCGTAACTGAGCGGCATATTGAAATTAGGGAGCTTTGGGAGCGAAAGAGGCCAGTTTTGGCAAATTGGAACCGTGCAACTATAACTAATTCTAACGTGCCCAGTTGCCCATGCAGGTTTAAGTCAATAGCATCTGCCTAGCTTTTTCTCAACTGTTGGGGTCAGTTTCCAGTCTTAAATGTCGTTTGCATTTGAATACCAGTACGTATTTTACATGGAGCAACTGTCTCATCTGACCTCCACAATCGAGTAACTGGGTTACACCGGTAACATGATACCCTTTGATCTACTGGGCTGGACTGGAAAGTATATTTTGATTTTGAAGCGGATGCCATTTGACTCCTCAAAAATGTAGTATGAAGTAAATATTTTAGCTGTGAAACTTTTATCAAGCAAAGCTTAATTGTTAATGTTATCACAGAATATAAAACAGTTGTTGTATTTATTTTGCGTAAACAATGTATTATTAAGACCTTTTAGGGCAATGGTGGAGATATTTTAAAGAAGGGTTTAAACCTACACCCTAATTGCGTAATACACGATCAATCGGTTCGAAACAAATGTCTAATTCATTGCTCCATAAGTTCGTTAGTTCCGTTGTTAAGCAGATTTTTTTTCGAACTTATGAACCAATGGATTAGACATTTGCTTCAAACCTGACCAATCGTGCATTACGCAATTAGGGTGCTGGAATGAAACTGAGTAAGTCTCGTAGTTTTTCAACCTTCTGTGAAAGGAATGCCATATCACTAGAGCTCAATCATACGAGACAGCTAAGTTATCACAATTTTTCGATGACAAGCCGGAAAAACCCAAGCTTCAGCATGTTACAAGGAAACGTCGTCGAGAAAATTGCTGGGGATATATCAAAGCAATATATGACGTGAAATTCGATCTAGATTGTCACGAAAACGAATTTTTGAAGTCTAAGATGGAACAATAAATTACATTTTCTGATACTTTGCAATTTAGATTACTAAACTTTAGGTCATCAGTTTTTACCAAGCTAACTGTTGTCAACATTCCAAAGCCTACGGTTCCAAGATCCTGCCTTAAATGACCAAGACCCTCCAGACACTTGAGAAAGAGAAGAGTCTCCAGGATTTACGACATCCTTATATTAATGTACAGCCACAAGGCATGGACGTGTATCGAACTCCGACAGATGTTCGCAATATCTGGCGCGGATGTTCCGACATCCGTGCATTCGGTGCCCGTGAGCAAAGCCAATAAATATCAGTTGGTATTGATTTTGCTGTACCACGTCTGCCTATACTCGTGTTATACAAGTTTCCGCCTGTCTAGGGCTTACCTATACTATGCATAACTGTTTATTTTACGTGTAAGTAGGAGGAGAGATCATCGATTGTAACTTGGGGCTTTTTTGACAATCTGTTGAAGTTGATGAGAGAGAGAGAAGTTGTTGAGAGGGCATTTAATCGTTTCGTTCGTTTCGTGACACAGCTTTTTTCAATTAACTAAATAGGTAATGAGAAAAGCTCGTAGCTTAATAATAACACCTGCAAGGGTCTATCTTCAAAGTTAAGCAACGCCTAGCTAAAAACGCTCTGTGGATGGGTGAGCGTCCATTACATACTGAGAGTCCGAGAAAGAGTCTCGGAAAGGTTTGTATAGATCTTTGACAGTCTTTAGATAGAAGCTCGAAAGTCTGACAAGCAGTCTTACCAAGGGGTGTCATGTGACCCAGTATCTGTGTTGTGGAGGTCAGATAGGAGGCCGGTTCCGTTATAGGCTGCTGTTGGTATGCATCTGGTTAGACTGGAAGCAGACCCCAACATATTTGAGAAAAGGAAGACTAAATTAATAATCAAACTGTTTCAGGTTGATTTAATTTAATTTCGCTTTATATGAAGTAGAGATGATATGAAAAATTGACTTGTAGAAAACATTTATTTGGTGAGTTGGTGACTCACAGACCAGGATATAACAAATACATCAATTTATTTCTTATTCTCACCCCAACCGTGAACGGACTAGAAGATTAGGAACATAATTATAGGCTGAAAACAGCTTCACTCGCATGACACACCGCTACGGTATAGAATTTTTGGGGAGTTTGAAAATCATAGATAATCCTCGGATTTAAACCCAAAATAAATTAGTTGTTTGCATATTAGCATAAGTTTGAGTTTGATCTTCCCAACTAGCAGAATAATGTTTGTATATATTTGTTACTCATTCACGCCAAAACGGCTGAACGGATTTGGATTTTTGGCACACATATTTTTATGACCTGGATTAACTTATAGGGTACTTTTTATCCCGGACTCCGGAAAGTATGTTCCCGTGGGATAATTTCTAACTACAGAAACTAGTAGTTTTTACATTTTATGCATAACAATTGTTATACTTTATTGCCTCCAACAAGGAAAAATATAGTAAATAACTCTTTGACCGATAACACACGAGACTTGACCTTTGCCGATAGTATTACCTTCACCTGCAGGCCGTTGCCTCCGGATCCGGATTACTGGATTACTTGAACCGAAAATAATTTCAATTTCGTGGAAAGCCACTGTTCAAAACAGTTATTGTAGTTGCTTAGTAGACTTGGTAGTTGGGAAAATATCGATTTGAAACCAAATGAGTTTACAATGACGACGAATAACTGAAGGATAGGGCATAAAATTAGTAGCTGGTAAGAGCTGGGGCCGACTATATACGAATGTAACATCATAAGCCTTCAACTGGATATCTGTTAGATTGTTTTTAAAAACACAGAAATGTATGATTTGTCTGGGTTTGTCGTCTAACTTAATAAGAGAGAAAGACATCTTCTCTTTTCTTTGCTCTTACTTATTGAACAAAGCCCAAGAGTTTGAAGATCACTTACTTATCTTCTTACAGCAGATTTAGAGCCTCTTGCAGATTTAGATCAAACTTAATTTAGAATTCAACATAAAGTATATCGATGAGTCGATTGAATGAGAGATTAATGTTTACCTGGATATTTTCGGTGTTTGGCCTTTTTGTCTCATTCTGCTTGCAAATAGTTTAGGTCTTACGCTAACTTATTTAAAAAATGATAAGTTATTTTTTTTATTTCTTATTGACATCACTCTTCTGATCGATTATTTATCATTGCTCCATTTATAATTTATAATTCTTTTTACCTTTTGTGGTACAGTAATATTATTGTAGGTGCATCGTATTCACATATAATTATATAATTAATGTATACAAAATATTGTAAAACTATTTTAAAAGAGTAACGGTGGAGTTTCTTGCCTATTCTTCTCCATACGAAAACTACATTTTGTAAGGGGCAACTAGAATCAGTTCTATTTCTTTGTTTTGTCGTTCAAAAGTGCCTTATATGTGCCTATTTGAAATAAATTATTAGACTTTGACTTTGATCAGGACAGGACAGTTCAGTTCAGTTCACAATAATTATATTGTGAACTGAACTGAACTGTCCTGTCCTGATTAAAGTACACACGAGACTTAGTTTTTAACGAAGTTTTTATTTCGGTTTTCGATTTTCGACTACCTACATATAATTATGTAGGTAGTCGAAAATCGAAAACTGAAATAAAAACTTCTCTCTCTCAAAAATCCGTGGCTAAAACATTGGAGCCCTAAATATACCGTAAGTACATTTAGCAGGCAGGCTAGATAAGGTACTTGTAGCATGCAGTCTCGGCACGGCACTAAAACACGAAAGTTCCTTAGGGCTTGTTTAGCATAACACCATAAGCCAAGCCGTATCTATTTTTGATATGCATATCCTGCGCACGAAACATCCACCACTTATGAAGGTAGAGTGTATTTACTCTGTGTATCTGTGTGGTCATCCAGGAATATGAGTTCGTTGATGGTGGCATTTCATCCTTACCTTATCCCAATTTATTTGGGGTGGACGGTTTTTTTCCCTATTATCGATGAACCACACAATCTATCAATCTTTTATTTGGTCTAAGCGTTTGATATAGCCTCTAATTAGTCGCTAAATTAGTCGTTCTGCTGTGTCTTGTGTCTGTTCTTGTGATTCGTTGGAAGAAATAACAACAAATACCTGACATTTGCCAAAATATTAAATTGGCTTTCTTAAATCTAGTGTTCTAATGAAATTATGAGCTGATTTTCCCGTACACTGAACTTAGAATTTGCAGGTGTTTCTACTACGCCAAGACCAATGACGGGGCTTTGTTAAAATACAGTACATAAGATAATAATCTTCCTTGCAGACTACAATCGATCTTTACGAAACGCTCTTACATTGTACATTCAGGCCAAATAATTTGGCCTGAATGTACAATTTTTTTGTAGTTGCAGAGTTCAGTGATATTTCATTCATCTGTGTACAATGTACCGTTGTGTGCAGCACCGCTAGGCAATCGCAATGTAGGCTCTGCATACTATAGATTATTCACCCCGGCTCTACTCGCTTAGGTCATGCGCAATGAATCTGATTAAATTTTTTGGGCACCATCCAAATTTTCCAACTCAACGGACACTCCACACGAATTGAAAATTCATCTGATGAACAAAAATTCCTCCCATTTTTCCTTTGTGCGAGAATTTTGCGTCTAAAAGATGGGAGTTTATTCGATGTTCCGTCTTCATAAATTCAAGGACAACGCAGCCCCGAGAGATCTGCACGTCTTTGTTATACCGTGAGAGAAACCGAGGTAGACGAACCGTTTCCACAGCGATTTCATCTTGAGAAAAAGGACCATTCTTGAAAAAAAAAAGATTCCGCAATAATAGTGCGTAGTTGGATGACCTTATACGAGGGCAGACTGCTAGTCCCTCATGAAAACAATAAAAGACTACTAAAACCGCTACTGGGCCGGATTTATGACATCTATAAAGTTCAAATTAATGATCGACTTCGATGTACTCTAGTGATAGGGGGCTATGAAATGTCCGTTAAGATCTGTAGGTACTGCTAGTAGGCTATAAGCAATAACTTGGTGTAACTAACCTGCACCACCTACGCCTAGGGCTTAGGGCATAACATCAACCAACACATTAGGGTGTTTTGAAGCTAATTTGACTTACATACAAATAGCTGAAGTTAGGAATTTAGTATCAAATTATGATTGGGGTGAAGCACGGTGAAGCTAAAAAGTTATACGATGTTATTATATATTTCCATTCATCTCAATATTGTTCCGTGTCACCCGAGACAGCATATAAAGCCCCAGGCGAATCTAATATTCGTAATGTACAAAATAATTTAAACAATAATTTATGGCAATCTCAAATGAAATCTTAATCTTTTTTCAGCGAGATGTTTCGAAATAATTCTGTTTACCGAAAACATGAAATGACATAATTTAATTTACTTTGTCTTCGAATCGAGAATGGTGTAATCAAGTTAAGACTAAACTAAAGGAAACAAACATTGGATCCAGAAGTTTCACGTTTCCAACTTAGTATTATTAGTCCTTAGTCTTGAGCAAGGCCATCGGCCGTTTGTTGTAATTATAGCGAACATGTGTTAGTCGCATTTCTGCTAACCGTTAAGTGAAGCGCTAACAAAACGCACCAAGTTTGATGACCCGAATGCATTGTATCTATTAGTCATGCCGAAGCAAACTGCCACAATAGATCTCCCCCAATGAATAATGAATGGCAAAATGGAATTTCGGAGTACTGGGTAAGTGTGGAAGGCGTGGGCCGACAAGTATCGCCCACGTCTTGCCTTTTCTGGGCAACGTACGCTCGAACAAGCTTTCATTGCGTGCAGCAAAGAGACCACAAAAACAAGCCGGTTGCACAGCGCACTGGGAACCTATACGTATAGAAAGCAGTGTAGGTGGACAGAGACATGTTCGGCTATTTTGATTGCATACAATTTCGCACATTGCAAAATCTAATGTTACTAATTATAATGATAGATTGGTACAACTCGAAGAAAGTTGTGTCTTACTAATCCAAGTAATCCATAGACTTGTTACTTCGAGGCCTTTGAAAGGAGCACTCCACTAAAAGCGTTATCGATCGACAATAAAATCCTGAGGAAAAACTATTTGACCCGCAACCGGTCAAATTAGATTGACCTAGCGGACGACCTAACTCCCCTTGTTTAAATCAAATCAGGAAAAGTACCGTAACTGCAACGAAGTTTGCCAACTAAAAAGGTGTTCAATTTGCCTTCCTTTTCAGTCGTTTTCCTGTTTTCCCAGTTCCTGTTTTCAATAACGAACCTTTTAATAAAATCTCGGTTTTGCTGTTCTTTATAACCATTTCTTTAACTTGGAGCTGCATTGTGAGCTTTGTTTAATCGTAAGACTTCATAATGAGCTACGCAGTAGATTGTCTTAAGGTCATTTTTGTCCTAGGCATAAAAGACAGGTAGAACATTATCATTTGTCTTATCTTTTGATATTCGTGCGTCGACTGTAATAATGTAGTTGTTTATCTTCCGTCATGGACAATGGTCAATGTTTGCATTAGGTGCGGCGTTCTGGGCCGAGGATTCCTTTCATTGTCATGTTAATGTGTTGGATATCAACCAAATAGGGGCTGCGTAGAATCCGGACGACTTCTTTCACAAATGAACAAAGTTCCGCCCGTAACGGCCCATTAAGCGGCTTGCTTCGAGATATTACACCGCTGTTGTATCGTATTGGAATTTACCTCCGCCTCTCTGGGGCTATTGCTCTTCTCTACCCGCTTCCTGCGCTTTTAATCAACGCCACCCTCTGAGATTTGGGACCTCTTAGTGTCAATTTAATAACATTTTAAATTGAGCGTCAAATTTAAACATCGAAGCCTGTATATTTGGCAACAGCTTTTTGCAGTAAAGTCGACGGCAGTCAATTTAATAAAGGTTTTTGTTGAGAGGATTTTTTCAGCAGTTTAATTAAGCTCTGGTTTGTTTACACCAGCCGTTCGCCGTGTCTAATGCGGTCAGCACAATAGAGAAAAGAAAATATTACATTTTCATGGACGATTAAGTGGGAACAATGGAGAGTGTGGTACCAGAGAACGGTGTGGTCACTACATTGCTTTTAGTGGGGTTTATAAAGTCGTAAAACGCTCCCTTTTTAGCTGTTTTAACTTCATTATGGACAATTAAACGTAAACTAAAACAAAGTCTTGCTCTGTAAACAAAGGAGTACGTATCCTTCGTACAAATGCCGGAAGTCAGGATAAGTTTCTTTACATGTCGACAACAAAACGATTTACATACGGCGCCGGTCGTTTACGTGCAGCTAGCCGCCTTTAGCGTCCCGTAAAAGGACAGGCATTTCAAAGTTCAAAATATGGCATAAACTCGTTATGTAGGAAGAGATGAAGAGCTGCGCGTGAGTCATCGCAACGGTTGCAGTGTCCTTGCGAACCAACCGTCGTTGTCGGCCGTTTGCACAGAGGATGACACACACCCACGAAAAAATAACTTTCTTACTGGCTGGCGCGTCTGCCGGCCGGTAAATTGAAACTTGTTTAACGCAGGGCTTGAAAACGATACCAATTCACATTAAAAGTAACGTTAAGTAACGGTATTTCCGTAGAGATACTTCGATATCGGTACAATTTGGTAGCGTTACTTAGTAGCATAACATAATAATAACGTTAACATTTTTGGTAAAAATTACCGGTATTTTTAACGTTATTGTAAAAATAGCGGTAAAAAATTATCGGTATTATTTTGTTATTTTAAGCGACGTTGCCAGCCCGCCTCAAAGGCGGCCGCGGCCGGCGTGCGCTCGCGCCCCTCTCACTCTCACACCCTGTCGGCGCTGTTGCCATTTCGTTTGTCGTCTTCATATCTCTCACCGCTCACGGCAGTCGTACGCGCTTACAGAACACGGTGGACCAACCAACCAAGTATATTCTCAAGTCTTAGTACAAGCACAACACAGAATAGCAATGATAAGATAATATCTATTAAACGCGCAAATAGTCGTACGGCAGTCTTAGCGTCGATGCAATCTGACATTCTTTTGCAATTGGACGAGAGCGACGGTAACAAAACTAATTATAACGATAAAATTATCGTTACCTTAGATTTTAACGTTACGTATGTTTAACGGTAAAATGTGCCAGATATAACGGTAAATAATATAACGTTATTTATTAGTTAACGATACCCGCATCAGAAGGCTGTAACGATACCATATTTTTAACGGTATTTCAAGCCCTGAGTTTAACGGCCGCAATGATGACAAATTGCGAATTTCGTCTCGCGCAAATTGCTGAAGGTTATTAAAATATTAAACGACTCACAATTAACCAGTTAACGGAGAGCGTTGAACTTCTAGATTGTAAATACATACTGCTTGTGATTTATAGCTGTTTCCAGACACTAATAATAAAGGAATTATTTATTGTGCAATGTTTAATAATCTAATTAGAGAAACGATACGTGCGGTCTTATTATTTAGTGCGAATTTCTCCAATGAAACTGAACGCGATCCCACATCTAAACAGAGTTCAAGAGCTGTAAGTGTCATTATTCCAATGAAAATAATGACAACTCATGTGGTTTATGTGCTGATCGCGTTCAGTTTTTATTGGTGAAATTCGCCCTTAGTACAACACAATGTAGAAGTAATATGATTTCCAGATAATATATTTCTCTGTTACCAGTAAAATATTCCGCGCGGAATAAAACAATGGCAGGCACCAATTTCTTTGTTGTAATCCGGCTGAAAATAGGTCATCCCACATCTCTCGGGACTATTATGAGATTATTATTATCCTAAAATCCAAAGAGATTATAACAAGGCGAGTGAACAGCTGCTTTCAAAAACAGGTTTTATTAGAAGTTTTAATTACCTACTCGCGCCTTGCAGTTGCAGCTTGCAGCAAACTGCCAATTGTGACCGTTGACTGGGTCTTTGTAATTTATAAAGACTACTACGTGCAGAAGTGTTCTCTTGCCAGAAGATGGGAAAGAGCAGTCTCTACAGAATGCTCTCATAACAACCATGATCTTGTGGGAGGGTTCCGTAAACGTAAAACGGGACCCTATTAGGTACACACGGCTACACATCAAGCTATACATTTCCAGTATAAGCTGACCTCTCATTGTACGGAAATCCTATACAATGCGAGATCAGCATAAACTGGAAATGTATAGCTTGATGTGTAGCCGTGTGTACTAAGGCTATGTCCGTCAGTCCGCGGCTTAGCTCAAAGACTGTGGGTACTAGAAAGCTGTAATTTGGTATGGGTATACATACAAATTACGCCGAAAAAGTGGTAAAAATATTTTTTTTAGGGTACCTCCCATACATTACGGTTTTTTTTTCTCGTCAATCCCATGGTGGGGGGTAAAATTGTTTATTGTTCTGAACAGAAAAAGTTTTTCAGCTTCAATGTTAAGTTTGTTGGATAAATTCATCCCAACTACGGAACCCTTCATTGTGCGTGGTTCCGTGAAGGGTATGTGTGATGGTAGATCATAAATTAAATAGGTACCTACTTAGGTACGTACCATTTTGTTGAGGTAGGTGGTCTAATCTTTCGGCGGCACCTACCTACCAAGAGTCCTTACCGAAGTAGGTACCTACTGGTATCCTTCATGTCAATTTGATATTTTTTTAATATTTCATATTACTGCTAAGTAATAAAAAAAATTCGCAGTCACGTTAGTGTTTTTTTTTAAATAGGTAGGTACCTATGTACGCACAACTCTACTGTATTTTTTTACGGTATAAAGATACGTTCTAAACTACAATGAAACTACTGAGAAATAAATAAAACTTGCTTACGAAAATCAGTAAACACTTTTGTTTACCGTGATTTGTAAAACACGGTAAATTAAAAAAATCGCAATGTGCAACTCATGAGCAACAAGAAAATACAAAGGACGATACTATCTTTTTAATTATTTTTGCAATAGTGCGCACGAATATTCCACGGATTCCTAAATTACACTCAATAATATAAAATCGACTTACATTTAGCGGCTTCAACTTCCATGGCTTTAAAAATGGCAAAAGATTCACACGTCTGCTTATAACAAAGGACGAACAAGTTTTAATTCAGGATATGTTCGACACAAAATCTTTATAACTCTTAACGCCGTTGAAACAGTTATTTTGAAATAAATTTGAACTAAAGAAAGACAGGATATGAGTTAATGGTAGACGTTTTCTTTCGTAAATGAAGTTCTCGTAGATTGTTTGACAAACCGTTCGATGCAACTACCTGATTGGCTGAATTCAAATCTGGCGCTATCACGTTCGATTCATCGACCAATGATCTAGGAAGCTGCGTTTCAAGAAACACGATGTCAAAATAAAAAAAACATTTTATACTTTTGCTTATGTCATATAATTAGCTGAAATAGTGATTATATTTTTGGCATACTTTTTTACATTACAATAAAATAATATCCATTGATAACGCGAAGAAACTAATTAATTTTTACGTACGCTTAGCGACATCTATTGTTCTTTATTACAAAACATTGGATATACTTGTACACAATGCCATCTATTGAAAATTTATGACATTGAATTCCCTGTGCATTTTCCTTCATCCTTGTTGTTTGTACAGGGATAAGCAGAACTGCAAGAGTCAGTATCCAGTATAATATAGTGCTCTGTGGTCAGTATAATATAAAGTGCTGCAGAGGGCAGTCGTGAGACGCTTTATAATCAAACTCAATAGTCTATCGGTACTTTTAGGAGTTCTAGGGTACGTTCAATGAGTAAAATAAGTATAAAGGCTAAGTTTGCCAGATTTTCGAGTTAAATATTGTTTACAGGGAAATAAAATGAACTTCAAATTGTAGTATTCTTATATAATTTAATAAATTAACAGTTCACTATATTCACTATTACATGAACGAATAAATACAATAATAAAATATTTGTTTAAGTATAATAATAATTATGTAAAATACATATTTCCTACAATGCATGGACACGGACACAATATAAATATTATTGTAAATGCCATCACATAGCTATTTTTACAAAGGTTTGATTACACTTTGATTATGGAAGTGAAATAAGTTAAAAGTACCGTTAATTTGCACATAACACGCAAGTTCACAATATAATTTCACAATCATTCTCCCTATTCAAATAGTAAGCAGACCTATTTTTGCAATAAGTATAATATCTACAATACGTCTAACTACTCGTATAATAAATCCTGTAAAATTTTAGTGTAATTTCAAAAGTCTGTGATTTAAAAGAGCTTCAAAAGTCATATTTTAGTACACTATAAATAATTAAAATAGTAATTTAAAGTTTTTGTCATAAAATAACAATTAAAGAGAAAAAATAATTACAAACTAAAATTAATGGACTTGGCCACATTGATTCGTTGAACTAGCGACTAAAAATACTTCATTTATGTTCTACAGAAAAAATAGAATAAGCGTGTAATACAGGTAAGTAGGTGTGTATAAATAAATATCTTATCGGTAATACCACCAGAGGACGATTTTGAGTCTACAAAAACGGTTGGTGATACGAGCTTCAGAGGCAAGAACGCGTATCCATTTTTTCTGAGAACTAACAATAAACATAATGCATTATTTTTTATTTAAAACATAAATTAAGTATATTAAAATTTTGAAGCATCATAAGTTTTAAAAATAAAACTTAGTAATGTACCTAATTTTTTGTTATATCAACCTTAAAGAATGAAATATTTTGGCAGATTTTACATCACTGTTTCATAAAAGAATTATCAATTAATTTTAAAATTGTCATATATCTCCAAAGATCCTTGAATTAGGACTCCAAAAAATCTTGAAAAATCTGAGAGAGCTAACGCTGACTAAATTATGTAGGTGTAGTATACTGAATTTGAGCTAAGGGATGTTACCCACTCAACATTGTGACATCAGTGCAGCAAGGAGACATTTTCTTGTTCCCTCTAACTTCTAAGGGTTGTGGAGGCCTCATTGGACTGTCGGGTGACAGGTGCCTTAGAGAAAAGGAACGTATTCGTTTAATGTCTTCAAAAGAATCTCAAAATTGTCTCAGATCAGCTGTCAGATCATTGAGTAGGCAACATCTCTTTTAGCAAAACAAGTAAAATCTGGGAACATTTTGTCACACACCTACATGCATAATGTAATTTAAGCAAGAACATAAAATTACTAATAAATTAGTACAAAACAATGAGCCGAAACATTACATTGATAAATGCGAATGTTGATAGGTAATAAGCTTAAACCGTATTGTGAGACTTCTTCAAATAGGTACAGTACAATCTCTAGTGTGATTATAAAAGTAAAAATATTCCCTAGGGTTACTAATGGAAATTTTTGAGTATTATTCTAATAAATAAAATAAAAACAATACGTACGCAGGCGTACTAAACAAGAACTTAATAGGAAAATGGAAAAACTCGATGGGGCTAACTGCAAGGATATTTTTTTTGCACTTAAAGGCAGTGTTCCATTTTCCCAGGCAGGTTTCACAAAGTTACAACAATTATTTATTTATCTAGAAAATATTAAATCACTATGGTCATTTACGAAAAAGTGGTAAACAAACTGGGCTTTTTTCTTATCTATGACTTGTTTATTTATCCTTGATTGGGGTTCCTGTGTTTGGTTCGGATTATCCCTAAGGAAAATGGCGCCGAACAAAGTCGACAGCGTTTTCGAGTCGAGTCCATTTTCAGCACTGTGTTGCAATGCTTCTTGTAAGAACTCACATAAGTATAGGAAAACATTCTTTCTGAATTCCGGCAGCTCCATTATAATTTGCTTGCATTGTAAGTAATTGGCTGATGCCCTTAAGCATACCGACTGAAGATTGTAAGGAATGATGGGATCTGCAGTGCTTTCTAAAAGCAGTAATAGTGCTTCTGCCACAGAATGGATACTTCCTGGAATTGGGTCTATGGAGCCACTGTCTAGCCAATCTCTGATCTGGAGTATCTCTGAATGAAATCCTGGCTGCTCAAACAAGTTGGGTTCCTTCAAGCCATGCAGATAAATATGGTCAACTAAGAACCAAATCTCTTTAGGTATGGAGTAAGTGGACTGGTTAGATACACAGGTATCTCTCTTATTTTCAAGCTCAATTAATTTCCCTACAGGTACCTCTTTGATTGGCATGTTGAGGTTCACTAAAACCTCTATTGAGCACCCGAAACAACTTCTTTGGTATGTTCCATTTATTGTTATGAAGATATCTTTGCCTCCATACAAATGTAGTACTAGAATGTCATACAGTTTGTCTGTTCCAGCATTCATCTTGCAAGCAGATGTCTTATTTATAAGTACCTTGAGTTGAATTTCGCATGTTTCTTCTGCACAAATACATTTCTTGTAAGGTTCGACTATCAGCCATTCCTTGCAGAAGCTTGTCTCATCTAATTTCTTTATGAACTCAAACTCTACAGGTAACTTACCAATATTCTTTATAGTGATTGTCCGAACTTGCAGTTCTAAGTACCGTACCGTCTCAAAATCGATTTCAGTTCTATCAACTTTAACTTGAGGAATCAATTCATTTTCCATTTTATCCAATTGCTTGATGACTTCTTCATATACCTTTCTGTATTTTTCTTCATCTATTATTTTAATTGAAGAGTTGAATATTGCTGATACAGGTTTGTGGTCACTGATGTTTAATGATGGATGGCTTCTGTAACCCAGCTGGGTGATATTCTGTCCTCTCCAGAATATCCTGTCACACCATGCTGGAGCTCTGTTCTTCTCACTGGAATCCCAGTTGTCTGTTCCAGGGTCATACTTGTATGTAGGTTTGAAATTGATTTCGCCTTCTGTGTATCCAGCAAACACATTATTTATTTTATGTTGCTGCATCAGTTGGTCCTTCTCTAGTACTGGTGCAAAATTGTTTTCATTACATAACTTTTTACATGTAGTGGGGTCTAATTCCGTGATGCGATAATTCAGGTCTCCTAGCCAGTACACTTGGTCATGGTCTTTGATAGCTTTAGGCAGCTGATTAGGTTGCACAAATCTGGTCCTGCTACAGATGTCTCTGAAGTCTTGGTTCCTTCTCTCAAACTCCTCCACATGAGCTGCTAAGTGGGAGTTGACAAAGCACATTGAGGTGTTGTGCAGATCAAATCTTATGGAGACTCCACCTTTATTGCCCATTTTCCCCATGATCCCGGTCCCCACGGTATCACACACAACATTACGTACATGAGAGAAGTGTTTGGCTTTAATAAGAATTATCAGCATCATGCCAACTAATCTGACTTTCTCCACCTTCACATACTTTGCTCTTTTATCAACAAAATTTAGGACAGCAGTAAACCACTCATCTTCTCTGAAGGTTTGGTCAAACAGAAATGTCTCCTTAGACAGGTCCAACTCTTGGAAACCAATAGCATAAATGTCGGGGGGCTCCCTGTCAACACTCAGCCACCCCTTGAGAGGAATCACAGGAGATTTATCATTCACATTCCATGTTCCACAGAATATAGAGAATTTCTTTGTAAAGGTATACTCAAATTCCTTGTCAGACATTTTGTGTTTGATGAGGCTCTCTCTTATGGCAACAGGTGCTGAGGTCTGCGTGTGCGGGACTCCTCCGGGTATAGCCATCGTGTGAGTTAGTATATCGTTATCAATCTTGCCACTGTACTTCTTGAGCCACACAAAGTCAGGCTGAGTTGGCACTTTATTTACAGCTTCTATGCCTCTAAACAGGTCGTCGACAAAGTTGTCGACGCGCGGAGTCATCTGTATTTCAAACTTATACTTATTACTACGAGATTGCAGATTCAGGTACAGTATGGCCTCAGGGTCGGAAGGTTTGTTGTCAATTTCACATTTAAAACTGTTATCTATCGGCAACACTATTTCTATGGATAAATCCGTGAAGGACTTTGGCGGGTAGCATGACGTAAACAAGCAGAATACTGCTTTTTCATCACCAAACTCAACAATTGCTAATAGCCGATCCTTTTTTACCCATTCAGGATGCAATACTTTGGCGTCACACAGGAAAGCTGTGACCCGTTCGCTTGATAGGAATTTTTCCTGTACCACAGATTTTATCTCGTCGTGATTCATGGTGTTTCACGAGTTTATTTCGTTCCAATTTTCACATTACATCGATATTGTTCGAAGTTCATGCAAATTCGATTCATTGACAGCTTTGCAAATAATTTTGTTTGACAGTGACAGTTATCACACTCAACATTTTCGTTCAGCAATTATCAAAATGAAACAAGAAAAGAAAGAAAGAATTCCATTGAAAAGAATAGGAAACTCGAATATTTTTTTTTTTTTTAGGAAAATCAAAATTATTTTTACAATATCTATGTATCACTAAAAATAATCTTTTTAAGACTATTGTTTTCTTCATTATTATAATAGCATGAAATCTTTGTTGAAATAATTTAATTCTTAGAGTTCATAACGAATAACTAAAAGTCATCTCAACATCTGACTCAACTGTCCTATTTATAAATACAGTTTTAAGCTATCGAGTGCCGACCTATTGTGGAAATTGCGAAACAAAAATGTGATTTAGTCTGAATGAAATTGTCCTATAACACCAAATATTCCCATAAAAATTGAATTATGCATTTCCGGCCACCAATTTCTAAATAATAACTATCGAATGATAAAATTACAACCAAATAATATAACCGAAACGACATTCACAAATGCTTACTTCCATTAATCAAGCGAGTGAAGTGATTATTTTGGTAAAATAGCTTGTTTTGTTTTTAATTGTAATTTCTCACATTTCTTGGCCTCGATTGAGTAATCCTAAAAAAAAAAAGTTTAAGAATATGGCAGGAGTGCCTAGTGATTGGCAATTAGGATGCGTTGAGGTGAAGCAAAGGGGAGAATACCTTCTGAAGTCAGGGCAATGGTCTGATTGCACTTTCTTGGTGGGTGCTGAGCCTGACCAAGTGGTTATTGCTGGCCACAAGCTGGTCCTGGCGATGGCGTCACCAGTTTTCGAGGCTATGTTCTATGGTGGTATGGCAGAGAGGAATGATCCTATACCCATACTGGATGTACAGCCTGAGGCTTTCAGGGCTCTGTTAGAGTGAGTATGTAAAATAGAATGACTTTTATAAATGCCTAGTCATTATTTCAAAAGTTAAGGAAAAGATTAGTCAAATATTGGAGCAGTAATTATGAATATTAAATCAAACAGTAATACTATTGATCCTTCAATTTCTGTAATAAACTGACTATGACATATTTCATTTAACTGCCCCAACTTTTAATAACTAACACAGAGTAAAAAAAAAATATTGTAATAAATCTTTATTCTCTTTTTCTTTCTTTGCTTTTTTCTTTCTGGCTCGTTTCTTTCTTTTATTTATTTATTAGTTTTACTGAAATTATCTCTGTAACATTACAGGTACATATACACAGACAATATAAACATCAGTTCATTTGACAAGGCCTGTGAGCTGTGTTATGGAGCCAAAAAGTACATGCTGCCTCATCTAGTGAAGGAATGCACTCGGTATCTGTGGTCAGACCTGTATCCGAGGAATGCCTGCCGTGCCTATGAGTTTGCAAGGCTGTTTGAGGAGAATGTGCTTATGGATAAGTGCATACAGGTAGATAGATGGCTTTTACTGTTTTATGGACCTGCTGATTTTTTTATCTAAACATATTTTGCCTTATCGTTTCCCAGCAGTGGGAAACAATACAGGCTTATAAAAAAAAACAGATTTTATTATGTTTCTTGAAGTCACCATTTTTATAGAATTTAAACTCAGGATTGGAAAGTAAACATCAGGGCCGAAGCTCCCCTACAAGCCGATTCCTATCGGCTTCCCTTCTGGAATTCGAAACAAAACCACTCTATCGTCATTGAAAAATGACACAGTCAGTAGTGTTTAAAATGCCTTTTCAGTAATCACACTATAGGTATTTAATACATCATATAATTAAAACTATACAAAACGCCTACATTCAATGTTTTGTCTTTGTTGTCTCCCAACAGCAAAAAAAAATTCTCTAAAATAACTCGGCGGCGCGGCTGGCTTATCGCTCCTTCAAAAATCAAGGCGTCATGACGTCACTTCGGTCACGTGACACCCCGGTTTCATACGCTTCAAGCAAGCCGGTCAAATACGGGTTATGGTACGTCAAGCGATCTAAAATTGCGTGCGCGTGAACGAGATGCAGCGAGTCGGTTCGATAGTTTTCGTTGAATTTCGTAATGCGTTCGGCTCGGAGTTCGCGTTCGGACAGGACGCTATTGTGTGGTTGCTGTTTGACGTTATCGCATTATAATTTGTTTACACTTGCAGTTAATTTGCATTTTGTTCGTATTATTTATTGAATTCGTTAGTTTATCAGTACGAGAATCGTAGTAGTAGTATTAGTTTGTTGGTATAAAACAGTGATTAAAGTGTTTTGACTTTAGTGAAAGTGTACGTTTTTATGTATTTGGGGTAAGTAGATAGTTAATAAGTTGAAATTTCTTAATAGATTTGAAAAGTTATTAGTACGATCAGTAGGATTAGGATGGCGGCAATAATTCGACAAGGACTTTCTAATTAACTATAATGTCTTTTGCCCCGCGTGCGGCCCGTCTGGTAGCTTAGTGGTAGCCTATAAATTGTTGTTTAGGATTATTTTCTTTGTGAGGAAACATGCTTTCCAAGGTTAAGTTTTGAAAATAAGAAACACATAATTACGTTAGGCCGTGCTTGCTCAGATGTAAGTATAAATTACAAACGACGTGAGGGTTTTTTCAAACATTCTAATGTTTCCCTTTACGATAAATATGAATGGCTGACTGGCAGTTGCAAAATAAAATGTATTGTTTCCCTTGTTTACTTTTCTCAGATTCTAGTAGTTCATGTAATAAAGGGGTTTTTACATTCATAATCTGACGATTTTTTGCTAATTCGTTTGAAGCTCTACGCCCGCGCGGCCAATTCCCTCTAGTGGCCGTGAGCGAAAACTCTGAATTGTAAAATGCCACTCCCTAAAAATTTCTCGTTAAACGCGCCCTCTGTTTAATTATTTTGTGAATGGAGATATCTCGTTCTTGTACTGCCAAAATGCATTGCATTTCTGATATTTTCGTTAGATGGCGTTGCGCTATTAGGAGCGTAGGAGCTTAGTAAAATGTGTGAGCGTGCGTGGTTTGTGAAAGCGGGCTTTTTGAATGTGAGTTTATAAATAAGTTTGAGAAAAGTAGATCGAAATAGGAATTTAATTAAACGGTTTATTGACACCGTTCTTTTGTTAGGTAAACAAACAAAAAGTAGCTTTTCGCGGCCATAAGGTCCGAAGTGACATCATAACAAGTATTATTAACCGGGTTTTTCAAAAAGGAGGAGGTTCTCAATTCGTCAGTATATATATATATTTTTTTTTTTTCTTTTTTTTTTTGCTCCGGGTTCCCACCCCCGAGAAATCACCCTTCGCCACTGGTAAACATCCTGTCTCCATTTTAAAAACACTTGTGCAATTGTTCAAATGTGCCTTTTAGGTGTCTATTTGAAATAAATTATTTGATTGGACTCTATAATTTTGAAAGTTTACTGTCTAATTCAGAATTCATTTCAGCCATGAGTCAAATACGGGAATTTAAGTTTATATTCATGTTATTTCTATTATCTATAGTTATTTATATTCATGTTATTTCAGATAATCAGCACAAATACGAAAGAGGTTTTAACCGACAGCAGTTTTGAGGATGTGGAGCTCAACACAGTCATAACTGTCTTCTCTCTGGACCATTTAAATGTAGATAGTGAACTGGACTTATTTGAGGCCGCCGTGAGGTATGCCAAGGCCCAGGATAAGAGGACTTCGGAGAGGAGCGTGAGTCCACCATCAGAGAATGGACCCCCCAATGAGAAGAGGTCTAAGAGTCCTGGACCTTCCACTTCTAAAGACAAAGTATGTAAAAAAAATTATATATACATTAAATTATGACATTCTGAGCTTAGATACTCAATTAACACTACAAAAAGTTCTATAGAGTCATCCAATTGGAACACTGAGCTAGTAATAATAAAAACACTTACAAAATACTACAATGAGGACAAATTATAGCAAATAATGGTCTGCTATTGACTAATGATGAAATTAAAAGTATACAATCAATTTATGTTTCAAAATCAACATTTGCTTAGGTAAAAAACAATATTTATTTATGTCCTTGACCCATTTTAAATACAAAAAACGATACACAATTTTGTCAATTCTGTAAGTCCCACAATTTTGAATTAAATAAGTGATTTAATGATTAATAAATAAATAAAGTTAATTAAATGACGAAAAATAAGAGATTACGATAATGTTTACAGTAATAACAGCCGCACGCGTCGATCCATCAGGTTAAGCTACGCTTGCCGGGGTTGGTCCGTGCCTTGGAAAGCACGTTAAACCGTTGGTCCCGGCTGTCATTCGTGGATCTTTGACAGTTGTTATGGGTTGTCAGAAGCCAGAAAGTCTGACAAACAGTCTTACCAAGGGGTATCGTATTGCCCAGTAACTGGGTTTCGGAGGTCAGATAGGCAGTCGCTCCACGTAAAATTGGTATTCAGCTGCATCCGGTTAGACTGGAAGCCGACCCCAACATAGTTGGGAAAAGGCTAGGCAGATTGATTTGATAATGTTTACAGGTGGTAAATGTTGAGAGCAGTGCGGAGAACAGCCCCGAAGCTGTGATGGACACACAAAAGGCGAGTGATAGCTCCGACCAGCCCTTACCGGGACCCTCGGATGAAGGCAAGAAGAAACCTGGTGAGCTACAAGTAACTTCTTTTTATTTAGTTCAATTAATAACATAACATCATGCTTGTATTCCCTGAAGGGTTAGGCAGAGCTACTACTTACTATAGGTAACTCTAACATAAACATACCTGGCGAAATTTGGGTGTAGTATCACCCAAATTTCGCCATCATTTTTGTCCAGAAATGTCGTCGTTTGTGTTTAGAAATTCATCCCCTGAGAGGGTTACATGGGGGATGACCCCATGTAACCCTCTCAGGGGATGAATATTTTTGCCAGGGTTGTGGAAAAGTCAAAAAGGGATACCAGGACCTTGGCAACAGGGAACTGAAGGAACACGGGTGGGTTTTAGTCAGTAAAAGTCTGACACGCCCTTCCGCTCCGCCCAGAGCGGAAGAAGTCATTGGAAGATTTCCAACAAAAAAAAAGCGGATGAATTTTCCAAAATCCTTTCTTACTGATCACGATCGTTATATAAGGAACTCCTGTGCAAAATTTCAAGCTTCTAGAGAACGGTTTAGGCTGTATGTTGAATGTCAGTGATTTGTTTTCTATCCATCCTATACAGACCCTAAGTCAGACAAGCCAACAATTCGATCCGCCATCGAAAAGATTCGTTTCCTGACGCTGACGCCGCAGCAGTTCGCAGAAGGGCCGGCCAGGTCCTCACTCCTCACGGAATCTGAGGCCTTTGCTGTCCTCATGAACATACTGTCCAGTTCTTCGGACGTGGCCATGCCTAGTGGCTTCTCAACCTGCAGGGTGCCCAGGAAACAACTGATTGGTGATGGGCCGTCCTCTAATGTGAGTATATCTTATATTAATAGTTGAAACTGGTTTTGTTTTGCATTGAAATCTCTTCCTTTACAGTATTAATTTTGAGGCTGTCATGTAGCTCAGACATTTTGGTAAACCAAGGAGCATTTTTATGATTTATCTTGAAATCACTACATATTTTGCCGTCTTGCAAGTATGCATGAGGAAGCCGGGGAAACGTACGCTATTTGATTAGACCAATGAGCGCGCGCGGTGCTACAGTTGGCCGTCAGATGGTACCAACCCATTTTCCGACAGGTTGGTACTGTCAGCCAAGATGTCAGATGTTACACATTATATGTGGCTCGCTCGTTTTTTTTTTATCTGTACCAAAGCCTAATTGTTTTATAGCCAGTGCTCATTATTTTCATCAGATGGCGACGCTGACGGTAGATACTCCGAGTCCGGTGATGCTGGAGCAGGTGTTCGGCGCGCCCTCTGCCTACCAGCCCTACCCCAGACCCACGCGACATGATGGTAGGCAAACACTTAAAAGAGGTTTCATCCTCCACTAAATATTATTTTTCTAGAGTTATTAGAGACTTAACCCCATCCCCATCCTCCCGAATACACGATCGTTCGAACTTTTTGTTCGGTGAACATGAACGCCTGATCGCACCGACATAGGGCGCATTCCGGTTTTCCGCATAAGGGTCAGCGCAGACAGAACGGAGCGCAGCGGAGAGGATTTTATTAACGCACTTGAAAATAAACATTAAAATTATTAAAATAAAGTACCATCGAGTATCTTCGAGGACGCGCGAGCATTTTTGGTCAGGTTCAAGCATTTATGCACTTTATTTTAATAATTTTCAAGTGCGTTAATAAAATCCTCTCCGCTGCGCTCCGTTCTGTCTGCGCTGACCCTAAAAAGTGACATAAGACAGCGACCGATTGCGTATTCGCTCGACGATCGTTTTTATATAGGACGCGGCATTATGTCTCTAGAAACCATACTATCAATAATAATATTATAAATGCGAAAGTAACTGTCAGTCTTTCACGCCATAACGTCTAAACGGATTTCTATAAAATTTGGCACACAGGTAGACTTGGGTTTTTATTGAGAACTTTATACGACCTACCCAAATGTCCTTTCTTTGGTATTGTTCGTCGAGTCGTTGAGATCCTTAAGTTCTGAGTTGAGATCCACTATTACTGACAAATGCTTGCACTGACTGGACAGGTCCACTCAAATCTGTGTGGTTCTTTCCTCAAAAGACCATGTCAGACTCTAATCTACATGGTCCTCATATGGCCTGACCAAGATTATGTCTGGACTTTAAAGGAGACGGTGACCTCTGAGTTTGTTTCGGCCTTTCTTCTCAGAGTAGTCAGATAGGAAACGCCGACCTCATCTAGCTTATTTTTACAACTTTTTAATATGACGTGTAAAAGTGATTCCAATATCCTATTTACAGAACAATTTTATTTCATTTCATTTATTAATCAGCCAGTCATTTATTCAAACTCGGATGAGAATCAGCACTTTTCGAACGTCAAAATTACATAAGACAGTCCCAATGGCCAGACACTGTTAAAATGTTAGAATAATGTTTTACTAGGGAACAGAGGCGTTTACCCTGCAGTGGGACAACACTTTAATTTTATTTATTCAAACAAAAATCATAATTGTGAGTTACAAAAATGATCTTACAAACTATAATAATGTTAGTACAGACATATTACAAAAAGGTAGGTTTAAAAATATACTGGATGACGACGCTGTAGAAGTTACAAATCAAAACTGAAAGAATTCTGAAAATTGGAGGATTTTCGAGCACCGCGCAGTGAGCACAGGTATTTCGAAGCTGCAAACTTCAATTTACACTACTGGTACCTATCCTAACAACATCACAAAAATCAGTACTACTGTGTAATTTTTTGCGACTTACGATGTCTTAAATGTATTGCCTATCATGGCAACTCATTCGTCCTGCCAGAGTTGCAGGAAAGTCCAAAAGGGATACCGGGACCTTGGCAACAGGCAACTGAAGAAACACGCGTGGGTTTTAGTCAGTAAAAGTCTGACACGCCCTTCCGCGCCGCCCAGAGCGGGAGAAGTCATTGGATGATTGCCCAAACTAAAAAAAAAAAATGGCAACTCATTCGTGTTGCATCTATACATGTAAAATACAATAGACGCTGATATATTGAGTAACCTATTCCGCTTGACTATTCTTCAAGAGTCATAAAAACCCTGTAAGAAATCGACACGTGTTTCACCTCTCAACGAGGCATCTTCAGGATGACTCTTGAAGAATAATCAAGCGGAATAGGTTATTAAATATATCAGCGTCTATTGTATTTTATAATGAATTTCCGCAAAGTCACGCCTGAATCAATTAACTATCTATACATGTATGTTACTCCGCAGTCGGCGTCCGGCACTCGTCAATCGTCCACAACGCGAACCTGTCCGGCATCGGCGTGGAGCACATGGACCGGCACAGCAACGACTACAACAAGATATACTGCCAGCGACCCATCATCCAGCACACGAACTGTCTCAACACCGACTGCCTCAACACCTCTGTGCTGGACTGCTCCGTCACCTTCATGGTGGATAAGAACATCTGTCTGCTGGGAGTGCAGGTGAGACACGCCATCATATTATGTTCTAATGTTAAATATTGTTAAGAATTTTATTGTCCTCCATAAAGTGTGAACTCATGCCGCTGTGATACAGGTTTATCCTAGTACAAGCATCTAACATTATAATATTAGGTCTTTACCTATGAAATTGCCGTTTTGTATGAACGTATTTTTTATTAGTAATAATCGAAGTAATCACCCATGCAATCAATGCATCTTTGCCAACACAGTGGCAGTTTATTGATGCCCTTCTTAAAGAAATCAGCTGGACGGGAGGCAACAAATTCTTCAAAGGCATTTTGTACTGCCTCTCGGGTATTGAATTTTTTTCCCGCCAAGAAGTTATCCAAATTCTGGAAAAAGTAGTAGTCTGTAGGCGCAAGGTCTGGTGAGTAGGGCGGATGACGGAGAGCTTCCAACCCCAGTTCTTGCAACTTGGAGACCGTCTGCTGTGCAGTATGAGGTCGTGCGTTGTCGTGCAGGAGCAGTGGAGACGAGGGATTGACCAATGCTGGTTGGAGATGTGCCAGCTTCTCCATCATTGTGTTCAGTTCTTCACAGTACACATCTGCAGTAATTCTCACCCCGTTTGGTAAGCAGCTGTGATGAATCACACCGGCGCTAGACCACCAAACAATGACCATCACTTTTCTAGGGGTAAGTTTTCGTTTAGAGCATTGTTTAGGTACTGAACCAGGATCCAACCAACTTGCTGAGCGCTTGCGGTTATCAAACAGAATCCATTTTTCATCGCAGGTAACAATGCGGTTCAAAATTCCTTCATTTGTGTGTCTGTTGAGCAGTGCAAGGCACGCCTCGACGCGTACTTCGCGCTGGCGATCATTGAATTCGTGGGGCATTTGTCAAGCTTTTTTACCTTGCCAATTTGACGCAAATGGACAAATATTGTTTTGACGCTAACGTCGAAAGCTGCTGCTAATTCAGCCGTAGATTGTGTATCATCAGCTTCCACAATCGCCTTTAATTCGTCATTGTCGACCAAAGTCTTCGGACGACCGCGAGGTTCATTTTTCAGGTCGAAATTTCCAGAACGGAAGCGAGCAAACCAATAACAGGTGGTGCGTTGGTTTGTAGTGTTAGCTCCGTAAACGTCGTTGATGTTGCGTGCCGCTTGTGCCGCGTTGCTGCCACGACGGTACTCATATTCCATAATTACTCGAATTTATAACGTATCCATGATGACGAAAAAGATTGAAATGCGATGAAAATGTAACACTAATCATTAAACAAATGACTTCTTTTGAAAAAAGAATTCCATGTTTTTAAAATAAAATTAATTTGAAATTAGAATTCTTAGCCAAACAAAAATTATTTTGATTTGAAATGGCCAGTACTGCAGAACGGCAATTTCAAAGGTAAAGACCTTTGTAAATTATTTCTAAGATTTTATGTTAATATTTTACCAATTTTATACTGAATAAATATATTCTATTCTATCTATACTTATATTAATTATATTATATTTTATTAATTTTATTAATGTTATAAAGCTGAAGAGTTTGTTTGTTTGTTTGTTTGTTTGTTTGAACGCGCTAATCTCAGGAACTACTGGTTGGAATTGAAAAATAATTTTGTGTTGGATAGTCCATTTATCGAGGGAGGCTATAGGCTATATAACATCACGCTACGACTAATAGGAGCGGAGCATAAATGAAATATATGTTGCAAAAACGGGAAAAAATATTCGTTTTTGAGAGCTTCCGTTGCGTGCGCTGCGTAAACGGTTTATATTATGTAAATATCATGTATGATGGAATTGTTCCTCTTTAAAAGTTCTAAAAAAAAAGTCCGCGACAGCATATGTCTATCTTTTAAGATTGACTCACTATAACCTTTTTTATGGTAATCAAATTTGTTCGATATTAATGCATTATTTGCGGAGGAGTTTTATCAAAATAATATTAATTCTTATTCAAATAAATAGTTTTAACATCAAGGGTATTTATGTAGCAGTAAAATACTTTTTAATTCATTCAAATCAGACATTTAATTTCGAAGTTATCACGAGTATGAAAATGCAATACGCGAACCGTTCGACGCCGGCGCCGCCCCGCCGCGACGTTCCCTACTCTAGAGAAGAGAGGAGAGTAGAGGATGGGCACACGGGTAGATCATGACCTGGAATAGGACATAAGATAAGTTTTGTCCCTATATTCTCACGGGATCGACACCTACGCGGGTGAAACCGCGGGGCACAGCTAGTAATAAATAAATATATTCTATTTTGCCTTAATCACAAATTCCTAATTTATTCTGGGTCAAAGCAACATGTCTTTTTCTTCCATTCTTCTCTATTAGTCGCCATCTCGGGGTGCAGTGCAAGTGTACTATGTGTTCCTTTCATATTAGACAGCAAATTTACCAAGAGTTCGTATTAAATTGATTGTATTACCAAGGTTGGAAAAAAAATTGTTTTTTCAAATTTTATAAAACAAAAAGTTCAAAATGTCCAAAATATGTAGTTGCAGGGAATTACTTACTTCATAAATCTAATAATATAATCTACCATCTAACCTTTTTAATTTATTTTCGAGCTATTTCAAGTCATACATTTATAACTTTTCATTTGTTGTTTTTCTTAATGTTTAAAACATTGTTTTAAACTGTGATTTTAAACATTGATTTATTTTAAAATGTTTTAAACATTGTTTAAAATACGTGTTTTAAAACCATTTGTTTGTTTTATGCCAACCCTGCGTATTATTCAGTAACTGGTTTGTGGAGGATAGGCATTCGCCATGTAAAATACTGGTTTTCAGCTGTATCCGGTTAGACAGGAGGCCAACCCTAAAAGACTAGATGATGATTAAATTCAGATTTAGTAGGATACTTTTTATTCCAGTAGGATAGTATTCGCGGGCGAAACCGCAGGAAAAAGCTAGTCATAAATAAGCGTACACTTTTCTTTTATTTTTAGGTGCCGACTCAAGCCCCAAGCGAGGAATCCGGCGTGTCGTGCGCAGTGGGCGGCGCGGGCGCCGGCGCCGGCTCCTACTGCGAGCTGCTGTACGCGCACCTGCTGGACGCCGACGGAGCGCGCCTCACGTACACGCACTACACCAACAGGGTGCCCTTCAGACACCTGCTGGACATCATGTTCAACAGGCCTGTGTATATACAGAGGAATAAGGTGAGATAATGCAGGAAAACCTTATTATATTGGATTTTAGGAGGAAATACGCCAAGAGTTCTGTGGCGACATCTACACAGCTACATACTAACTACTATTTGTGTGACGTCACACAAATACTACATCGCCCATTGCCCAAGTAATATTTACCGTGAAATCTGCTTTCTAGTACAGTTCAATTCAAACTTAATGGCGGCTCGGAACATGAGGCGAGTCGCTGCGCAGTAACAATTTCATGTGTCAGCGGGGGTGAGGGGTGCGGTACTGCGCAGCGAATAGCTAACTTCCGAGCCGCCATTAAGTTTGAATCGAACTGTATATGTATTCTATACACAACATTATACAACATTATATATATTGCCGCATTGCATTGTATGTACAACAGCCCGACTGCAACCATCGGGCAGTACAGACTCAACAGTACCCGTTTAGTCGGAGAATGAGGCACCATTGTTTGATGTGTATCATCTTTCCTCTCGTTTTCCTGCAATTTTTGGGACAGATTTCGTGAAAAGGGACGGAAGTGTGTAACAGGAAGCCGCGCGCCATTTGATTTCACAAATAAGCGCGCTCGGTGCTAGAGTTGGCCGTCAGATGCTACCAACCTGTATGTAAAGCTCGCTCGTTTTTTTAAATTATTTACACATACTTTTTAACTCCGCAGGTATACAAAGTGGGCATAGTATTCAACAAAGTGGGCTGGTACCCCATGGGCACATGCGCACAGCAAGTCGCCGCAGAATCAGTATTCTTTAACTTCGGCATCGGTCAGAGTTCCGACTCGGTCCGGGACGGTCTCATACGATCTATTATCTTTACCTACTAGCAAACAATGTCACCCGATCTTTATATCGTTTTGTAAAAACGAGAAAAGGTCGCGGCTGAAAAATATAAAGTAATATAATTAGGTAGGTACATAAATTCCGGCCACCGAGATAATACGTTTCTGACATCTGTCAGTTGGACTCGATTAGGAACTAATAAAGTATAAATTCGTAAAACACGTATTCTTTTGTATTCAGCGTTTGCAGTCCTTTCACAGTCCTTCCACAGTACCTCTGATTTAGCATTACAGTGATCTATTTTCTTTTCTATAAAGTTGATGAAATGCTTGGGTTTCCTAGGCAAGCGGTTCCGTCGTTCATGAAAACCTGTTCTTTTCATCAGTATTTGAAATTTAGGTGCCAAAAACGCTCTGTATTTGACCAGCTGTTATTGTGTGATTGTCAAGAAAATAAAGCTTTAGATGTAAAGGGTCCCCCCGAAACGATCAATTGCAATTGAAGTAATGTTGTCTATTCGCTTCAATTGCATTGGTAGACGATTAATTTTGGCATCAATCACGTAAAAATTGACAGCTGCAATTGATAGTTTCGGGGACCCTTAACTGTAAAAGGACTGTATATAACTGACAGACAGGTGTCAGGAACGGCATCTCTTATCGGAAGGTTTGTAGTATTATTGGCTGAAAATAGTAACATGTATTATGCCGGTTTCCGAACGTAAAAATGGCGCATCGAATTTAATAGTGTAATTTGTTTATTACAAAAAGTTTGCTTTTATTATGCTCCATCTTTGACAGTGGTTGCGGGTGGTCAGAAATCCAAAAATATGACAACCAGTCCTACCACTACCAAGGGGTATCGTGTTTCTTCTAGTAAGGGTCAGTTCACACCGAGACGCGACGCGCACATTTTTATGATCAGATACAATATCGAATTTATTTCCTACATGCGCTGCACAGCACCGCGCATCCCAGCGTAAAATCAAATCAAATCGTTTATTGCAATCCATAGTGTACAAATTAGGTGGTAAATAAAAAATAATAGAAACAATTATGCACCCCGTCGGGCACAGCAAATTTTAAAATAGGTAGAGAGCGGAAGAGCGCTTTACAAGTTTTTCTTGTTATTAAGTTAAGAACGTACTTTGGTACTAAACGTACTTTGGCAAGTGTCAACGCTCGCACCGAAATTATACCTTTTCGTGAATAAAATAAGTTCGATAATTGTTAAAAAAGTGCGCGCAGCGTCGCGTCGCTTCAATTAGTCTGAACTGACCCTAACTGTGTCGTGGAGGTTCATTTAAAATACTGGTATTCAGCTGCATTCGGTTAGACTGGAAGCCAACCCCAACATAGTTGGGAAAAGGCGACGCAGATTGATTGTAGTGTCGTCTCTGTCACTTAATCCTGACAGTCTTTTTTGGATGTGTTATATTTACGCCCGGTTTAATCAGGGTTAAATTAAATGAATAGCGAAACTCTGCAGGCGTGAAGTGTATTGATATCTAAACATGACAATATAAAAAGAAATTTATTTGATGATGTTTTTTTTGGAATCAATGACCGCGGGTAGTGTTGATAGTCTTGTCAAGTGTTAGTTGATGAAATTTGTTTTATCGTGTTAAGATATCGTCTGTGAAGTTTACACGAAAAACACTTCTTCTTTTCGTTGGTTAGTGTAGTAGTTGTGGTTAGTGACTGTGTCACCTTGTGTCAGAGTTTTAAAGCCGCCCAAGGGCCTCTGACTTGGCCTTATATGCCATCGAGAAATATATTCTCAGGCATGCCGGTTTGCTCACGATGTTTTCCTTCACCGTTTTTAAAGCATGTGATAATTTATACCATATACACATTAATCCAAAAAGTCAGAGGTGAGTGGCTTGGGTTCGTACTCGAGACTTATGACTTGGCAGTCCGACAGTCACACCGCTACGCTATCACTGCTCACATAAAAAGTCTAGCGGTCATTGACCCCAAAAAAAAAAACATAATTAAATTAAGTTCTTTTTTGTTTTATCATATTTAGATAATAATAACGGTATCGGTATATCTGCGGTCTTGAAAAAAATCATCAAATCTTTTTTGATTTTTTTTATCTTGTTTAGATCGATACCCATTACGTGGAGTTTAGCTAGCGAATTTTATTTGACCCTGTAGTATTATAAGACTTTGCTGGTCGAAGTGACCAAGGCTTCCATGAAAACTGTTGCCCATTTTATTAATTAACACACAGTGAAATATGTTTCTCTGAAATAATTACAATTTTACGAAACCATAGGAAGAAGTCAGTTGTAAATACATTATTTATGTGTTATAGATAGAACAGAGCCTCTGTTTTAATTTATAGCCCAACCAACGAAGATAAAAAAATCCAAATAGTGGAAATAATCCGTGTAGCTTTCACACGATTTATTTCCACTATTACGTGCAGCGCAGACGGCAGGCTATCCGTGACGCACTTTTTAGTCTGTGAAAATGACACCTAAGCAATTATATGCAGTAACGCATACGACGCGCAAAAAGTCCGGCGCACATAAAATCCGTGTCATTCTGGCAGACCGAGCCGCGCCGCGACGCACAAACGTGCGCGAAAAAAATAGAACGTTTGCTTCAACGCGCGCTAACGCAGACGGCGCACACTTTTAGTATGCAATCTGCATTTCCATAGCATCTTCGTTCTGCTGACAGAATGATCGAAGATGTACGTCGTGTGCGTTGAGTCTGCATAAAATCCGTGACGGACTTTTTGCATGCCATGCAGACATTTTGTGCGCCACAGACTCGTGCGCACAAAAAGTGTGTCGTCTGCGCTGCACCTTAGGGTTGGTGGTATGGTGCCAAAATTGGCTTCTACACGGATTATTTTCACAACTTTTGTTTTCGTTGCTTGGGCTATTATTATGTAAAACTCTAATCGCCTTGAAGACTCACTAGTCCGTTTTCAACAACATGTAGGTAAAATATTTAAGGGTGTGGTACAGACCATTTTTGATACATGCTGTTTATTGTCTACGAATTGCCAAAGTTAATAGTTATTTATGCAACTGTTATACAATGTGGAGACGACAATACAACAATAAATGAAAACACTGGCAATACTAATGCATAAGAGTATTATAAATTCAAACAAACTAAATGGTAGTGATGGGCCGACTATGGGGTTTGCCGATCTTTGACCGGCTATCGTAACTAAACTATTGGATATATTTGATTATTTTTTTGTATGTAGACCGAGAACGTAATTAGATATAAGTACGGAGTTTCATTTTTTGTCGTATTGTCGTCTCCACCTTGTATAATAAGGGGTATTAAAACACGAATGTGGGTTAATAGTATCACATGAGTGTTTTACTACCTAATTATTTACAGTTACCCATGATATGAATCTTCTATAAAAGTTTCTTTACAATATCAATATCGAACAAAAATGGCGCGGTACGACGTGAATTCGAATTTTTCAAATTCGAATGTATGTTTTGTTTTTAAATTACGGTGCTTTGTTAGTGAAACGCTCGTGAATGAATTTTCTTTTTTGAAATGAGTTGCATTATGAAATTCAGTACAACTTTATAACACCCGTTTGGATGATATTATGATTACTATGACACTGGCTGTTTTAATGTTGGCAATAAGCTAACTGTTGCAGAAACTTTTATAAAGGATTTATAGCATAGGTGTAGATAAAATACATTTATAATGTGAGTATGTTCAATTTATTTACATTTTTACTTTTCATATTTGTATAGTGAGAGTAAGAATTTCATGTCATCATTTTACTGTAAAATACTCTAGTGCCTATAGCTACATAACGTAAATAGTATTATAAATATTATAAATCCGGTATTAAAAATCTGTTCTGTAATTCATAAGCTAGTGTGTGCGTTTCATCAATTAATAGTTCCTATGGCCATAATGTTGGCTCCACGGTTGTAGGACCAATACGAATAAGCTACACCGCTACGGCGCTACCTAATAGGTCCGTTTTTAGGGTTCTGTACTCAAAGGGTAAAACGGGTCCCTATTACTAAGACTCCGCTGTCTGTCTGTCCGTCTGTCACCAGGCTGTATCTCATGAACCGTGTTAGTTAGACAGTTGATATTTTCACAGATGATGTATTTCTATTGCCGCTATAATAACAAATACTAAAAAACAGAATAAAATAAATATTTAAGGGGCTCCCATAGAACAAACGTGATTTTTTTGCAGTTTTTATAGATAATGATACGGAACCCTTCGTGCGCGAGTCCGACTCGCACTTGTTTATATTTAACAACATTACGGCAAATGAACTATTTGATGAAACGCACTATAAAAAAACGTATTCGGTGGGTGGACCCCCGTTGGAAACGAAGTTCTTTACGTGATCCTCGCACCTACCCTCACTCGTATATAATAGAAAGAGACAAAGAGACAGGAAGTCGCATGGAGGGGCCATAACGGTTTTTCGTTACGTGACGATTTCTACCATTCAACTCCTACCGCAAGACGCGTTAAAGAACTTCATTCCAATAAGTTTATGAATATTTGTACAAGGCGCTGAATAACATTGACAGGGGGCGTTGTTGGTAAACATTTGTGAAATTGTCGCAGAAATTGTATAGAAAAACAAGATGGCGGCGGTGATCGTTCCGATTCTGGTCACGCGTCATCTCCTTTCTTTTTCGTTTGGTGTGACTAACTGTCTAACGGCCAGTTTCATCATCAAAAGTAACATCTAGAATTTCTCAGTACCAGCCCTGAGACTATAGACAAAATCCCTTTTCTGTAAGCGTTAACGCCACCGGAAAGATGAAATTGTATGGAGTTGACATTAGCTTTAGAGATGTCACGTGACTGCTGCTGTCAACTCCATACAATTTGATCTTTCCGTTGGCGTTAACGCTTACAGAAAAGGGATTTTGTCTAGGCCCCCTGAGTCTATATTCGTGGCTAGTTGGCAATAGGCTCGCCTCCTATTACATAACATAACTGAAGGAATGTGGATGTACTAAAGGTACACCTCTGTCCAACCCTTCGGGGAATACAGGCGTGATGTAATGTTACGTAAGAATCATGATTGTAAAATAATTATACAATAATTTATTATATCTTTGATATAAGTATAAATAATGTACTCTTTTTATTGATTGCTGTTTTAGCGTGCATTTTTTTCTCGATTCCATTTAGAGTGGGATGCATAAGACTCTTATGACACTGTTTTTTTTAATTGTATTTTTTTTTAACCAGTAGTATCGTGTAAGTATCGATAATCTTTTCATTTACATTGTATTTCTTGTTCAGATAATTTATTAAAATATTTTTATAAGTACCATTTTCCATTTTATTTTATTTATTTTGCCCTGTTTTCTTAACTTCTCAAACAGTCATCTAGCAAGTACGTGCCAATCGAGGCATACCATAATAAAACTATTAAAAATAGCTGCTGCTTTTTTAGATTGGATTAAGTTTCTGATGTCAGAATTTCTAAAACTTTCGATGGAATCAAACCGGCGGCGACGGCTATCACTAGACCCAAGGGCAGTTTAACGGTATGCTTTAGCACTGTTACCTTATCATTTAATATACGTTGTCTAAGGTGTAAATTATAAAATCACGAATTCTTGGATGGTTTACTAGAGTCACAGCCGTGAACAGCCAGCTTTAGATTCCGTTTACAAAGCATGTTTATAGGAGGCGTTGTTAAATGAAGAGTGATTATAATGATTGGGTTATAATATTGTGAGAAAATTAATAATGAGTTTGATTACCTTTAACTTTACAAAATTATTAAATTAACAAGTTATAAATAATGTTAAATTCACCATTCCAAATAAAAGTGTAAATAAACTAGTAAGCTACGTTCGTAAACACCCAGCTGTCAAATTTGACTTTTGTCATGTTGGAAGTGGCGAATTCTTTGCTAAAGTTTTGTTCATGATTCGCGAAGATTTAACCATATTACGGCAATTATACGATGTTTAGTTAATTAAAATGAACTTAAGTGGCTTGCTTTGACATTAGGATAGTGTTATTTGATAGATACAGGCTCATTGGATTGGTTAAATTGATGTTATAAGCCACCATGTCTCCTAATAGATGTGATGGTTTACTGGCGAGGGTTGATTTTCCGCTCTACACGCTTCAAACGCTTACGAATCGACACGTAATAGTCGCTGGTGGTGGCGGCGCCGCGGCGACAGGCGTTGCTAATGGATTTGTAAGTACAAACTTTAACAAACCCATAATTAAATGAGTCCGCTTAGTTTCATTGGTGTACGTGTCAGCTGCTTTCTCAAACGACTAATAAATACAATTTCACTAGTTTCGGTTAAAAAAACTGTGGTTCTCGCATTCCTAAGCAAATTTTATCACATAGAAAGTTAAATGCGACTATAAATTCTACTAACAAATGTAATAGTGTTGGTCCAATGATTACTGACTTGTTTTATTAATGAGGCATTTCGTTTCGATCGCTGATTCTGAGAAATGAAGTACACATGACTTAAAACTTACTCAGAAAATAGTTTGATCAATAAAGTATATGGGAAAAAAGTATGACGGAATTAACATTTATTTTTAGGAAATATTTGAGCTCTCACATAATGGAACAAGATTCGTTGCCGAAGAGGTGATGCGCCATGAGACTGGGCCGAACGTAGTGATGAATTGTTCAGTGAGAAGTAATCAGCAGAACAAGACTTATCTAACGGCAGGACAAGAGAGCCATTGTCAACTGTATAAAGTCAATATACGCATGGTGGATGCCGCTGAGATGCGCAGAGGCAGCTTCAGAGCAGAGAATGGGCTAGTCAGGAGAAGAAGGCGTACTGTTTCGGAGAACGACAATATATCTAAGAAGGACAGTAATAGTAACACTACGGAGAAACGAATATCATTTGAAATAAGGCCCAGTGACAGTGTGCAGACTGATTTCAGGTAAATTAATGAATTATGGTATAGCTCTGAATATGTTTTTTAAAGTCTTAAAGCTAATTATTTTTAAAAGAGTAACCATGGAGTTTCTTGCCGGGTCTTCTTCATGGGAAACAACCAATTGGAACTGTGCACCTAGTTTCTGAAGTGCCCATGTAGGTTTATGTAAAATAAAATAATTTGATTTGATAAAGTACAGACCTCTCATTCTGTCACTATTAATGGTATGCTAAATCTAAACTCTCTATAACAATTTCTTCTTTTTATAATTTAAATAATGATGCAATATCAAATGCATTTAAATCATGATACTATAGATATATTTGTTAACACACATAGAACAATGTAATTCCTATAACATTGTGTTTTAAATGGTATTTCCCATTCAATGCTTTCATATTCAATAAAATAAATAAAATACTATGCTTATGCTTTCATGTTACAAACATAATAAAAAAAAAACATAAATAACATCCATTTAGCTATAAAAACTTTTCTGTATTTTTTAAACTATTCTTTGCAAAAAAATTACATCTTAGTTACCTTCAAACCATGTGTAGTAAAGTAGGAAGCTTGTAAAAAAAGTAACTCTGTCTGTCTGTCTGTATGTTACCTTTTCACGCCTAAACCACTGAACGGATTTCAATAAAATTTAGCAAGGAGATAGATGGCATCCCGGGGAGGGACATAGGATACTTTTTATCGACATACCACGCGGGCGAAGCCGCGGGCGGAAGCTAGTGCAATATAAAACAACTACCTGCGCCCCGTGGTTTTACCCGCGTAATTCTCGATCCCGCGGGAATATCGGGATAAAAGTATCCTATGTCCTATTCCAGGTCATGGTCTACCCCTGTGCCAAATTTCGTCCAAATGCATGAAAGAGTAACAAACAAAATCACTTTCGCATTTATAATGTTAAGCTTCGATGAATAAAAATGTTTGTAACCCCATTCCAGATAAGAGATAACAGATCGGTTTTATCTGCTAGAGAAGGCTAGAGATAAAAATATGTCATCAAACATTCTTCACTTAGATTATGATATTAAAGATAGGGAATATTTCCATACCAAACAATAAATTTAAATTATGACAAAGTGAATTACAAATTAAAAAGAATTGTTACCAGATTTACATTATGAAACTAGTTGCACAAACTTAGTTATTCATTGATAGTTTCATGTGCAAAAAATCTTAATCCTTACTAATATTATAAATGCCAAAGTGAGTTTTTTTGTTATGCTTTCACACTAAAACAGCTGAACGGATTAGGATGAAATTTCACACAGGGGTAGACCTTGACCTGGAGAGGGACATAGGCTTCTTTCCATCCGGGTTTGCAGACGAGGTCGCGGGCTACAGCTAGTATAATACAGGTATCTATAATACATGTGAAACTATCAATGAATGAAAACTAAGTTAGTGCAACGCAACTATTTTCATATCGGGCTATCGTGTTTAATGCAATATTTTCCTCTTGTTATTTTATCTTTATAAGGAAACTCAGAAATATGTATCAGGAATTTAATATCTTTAGAATTTCCATGGCTAAAGGTTTCCACGGCTTACATGGTTCAAAATGTGCATCAGCCTTGCCCCTACTGGCAAATGCAGCGTGATGTTCGAATTTCCAAGGGATTTGGGTCTTTCCAGTTGTTTCATTCATAATTAACTCTATCTGACGTCATAGGGAATAACAGTAAACACTCATAAGACAGCACATAAAACAAGGAATTTCCCTATGTCTTCAAAGGAACACATAATCTTATTTTATGCGAAATCGCGTGGGGATTCTATACTGCTTAAGCAGCACTGATCCCTGAACCTTATCTCGTAAAATATTTTTATTTGTGCACACAGGTGTTAGAGGTGTTACATTATTGTGTAAATTTAACTGTATCCTATACTATTAAATGAGGAATATTATTTATTATAATTTTATTTATTTGTTATAATAATTTTACACATAATTACTATCTTAAATATTTGTAATCACGTTCCCGAAAACGGCTTTAACGATTTCAATGAAAGTCGCAAAAAAGGGGTTAGAGTTTACGGGGCGAAAAATCGATCTAGCTAGGTCTCATAATATCTGTGAAAATTCGTTTTCTCTATTTTCACCCGAGCAAAGGTGGGACGCCCAGGACGGCTACACATCAAGCTATACATTTCCAGTTTATGCTGATCTCGTGTTGTATAGGATTTCCGTACAATGCGAGGTCAGCTTATACTGGAAATGTATAGCTTGATGTGTAGCCGTGCGTACCTACTAAAGGCGAATTCGACCAAACTTTTCTAACTAGTATAAGTCTAATCCAGCGAATACATTTTTAATTTTGGACAGATTATCCATACAAAAACTGTATGACGTCAATTTTATTCCACGGATAAAAGTTATCTGGCTTTGGTTAAATCAGCCCATAGTATAAAATAAAGACGTTTTATCGTGTGTGTCTGTATGAGCGCTTGAACATAAGTAAAAACGAATTCGTTTGCATGTAAGCGCTCAACGGTTTTCACGATTATTATGTTTGTTTGCCACATTTTTTCTTTATGCGTCACGTTTCTTGCAAATAAATATATTTTTACAAGATTAATATTAATTAATATGCTTTGTTCGTTTGTGTTTCCGGTTACTCTCTTTATCATAAGTATTTCAAGCATTTCCTGGCATTCGGCTAAGCTGAAAGTTGGCCATACTTAACCTATTTATCTTTCTCAAGCTTTTAATAAAGTTTACGTAAGTTTTATTTAGTATGTACTTTTAGTTAATTAAAAGCTTGTTTTAAAAAAGGTTTTCACTTATACCTTTTCTGACTGAAGTTTATAGTTATCCTCGGTTTTTAACCGACTATGGGAAACTGGAACTAAAAAGGTTTAAACAAGACATCAATTTCTTTCGATGTTTTCGTTATTCGTATAGCTGGAGTCACGCTTAAAATAGAACAATGACGTTTGACTCTAGCTAAACGAAAACCTGATGTCTTTTAAGTCGACATTTTTGTCTAACTGTTTAGTTTCTAACTTAATTTTTTAGTAGGTAAGATCAATAAAATACAATAGACGTAGATATATTTATTTAGTAACCTATTCTGCTTAACTATTCTTCAAGAGTCTTAAAAAACCTGTAAGAAATCAACACATGTTTCACCTCTCAACGAGAAATCCTCCAGAATGACGATTGACCAGTCGCAAACCAGAACACAACGTGTTGCCACACCGAGCGCTGGACGCAGAGTGAATCAGAGTGAATCAGAGTGAATCGCCCGGCACCCCCATTATGATCAATAAGATGAGATAGTGAGTGCTATAAAACTTGAAACAGACTAGTGAAATACAGTGCATGACACGGCTCGGGCCGTGTAGTGCCGTAGGTACTAAGTGCAACCTTCATCGCAGTTGTCTACATTCTCATACATGGGAAACTAAGGACAAAGAACAGCTTTGGTAGTTCAGCTCAATAAATAAACTAGGTGCAAGTTTGGGAAAATCCTATGTTAGGTATATTAGCTGAATGGTGACTAATATTAGAAATGGTCTAATAAGTAATGTAATTTCAAAGAGGTCATATTAAAATGTTATAATCAAAAATTTGTAAAATTGATGGAAAATGGAGAATCTATAAGCTGTAAAAGTTTTTGGTAGGGATTATTTCCAGCCTTGTCGCGCGGTACGGACAATGTATGAATGTATGGCGGTAGTATATGAAGCTGCATATTCGTGACGTCACTTCTGTGACAGTGCCGTGTTTGATTATGTTATTTCAACACGTAACTTAGCAATTTTTATAATATTATGTGCACTATTTGTAAATAAATATTTTTAGAGTATAAAATATGTGGCGCAAATAATCAACATCCCTCGATTTTCAATATCAGTAAATTATATCGCATCATTTTATGGTATCGATATTTTTATCTTACAATGCATTTATTAACTTAAGAGGTATAATATACATTGTTTTATCTTGAAAATCATTTATTAGTGACTCACTACAATTGAATAATTATGTAACTAACTAACTGCTCAAATATTTGATTGTTTATCAATCTGTTGCTGTCGTGCAGAATGCGTAATAAATACTAATACATTAAGCGACATTCGATAATTGAGTCAAATGGCATCCGATTGAAGGGGCCTAGTATTCCAGCAGTGGAATACTAAAGGCCGATGATGTATCACGCCTTGTTTCCCCCAAGGATTGGGGTT
Source organism: Lithophane semibrunnea (assembly GCA_947363905.1). Taxonomy (NCBI): domain Eukaryota; kingdom Metazoa; phylum Arthropoda; class Insecta; order Lepidoptera; family Noctuidae; genus Lithophane; species Lithophane semibrunnea. The sequence goes on from OX376189.1 coordinate 1,929,029, forward strand.
GGGCAGAGGCGTTCCTATAGCGCACCCACATTTCGTCAGTTATGTTTAAATTTAAGCCATATTTTTATAAGACTCCGTCAGCTTTCGACCCACAGCGTCGCATCGCCCACCCGAGCTGATTTGTTATCTTTTGCTCAGTTCCTAAGGGTCGTAACGTGATGTTAAATAGCCTATAACCTTCCTCATGAATCACTCCGTCAATTGATGAAAACCGTGTGAATCCATTCGGTAGTTTTTGAGTTAATTGCGTTCAGACAGACAGACACGGTGGAGGGGTCTTTTTTATAAAATGTAGTGATGCCAATACGGTAGAAGAGATGGCAGTCAAGCAAGGTCATTGATAGGCTAATATTTTTACGTAATATTGCTATTATTCATATCTAATTACTTACTATACAAGACAACTAGCAGTCAAATTGATTCAGGCGTGACTTTGCGGAAATCCATTATAAAATACAATAGACGCTGATATATTGAGTAACCTATTCCGCTTGACTATTCTTCAAGAGTCATAAAAACCCTGTAAGAAATCGACACGAGCGCTGGACGCAGAGAATTTTCTCTGCGTCCAGCGCTCGGTGTGGTAACACGTCGCGTTCTGGTTTGCAATTGGTCAATCGTCATCCTGAAGATGCCTCGTTGAGAGGTGAAACACGTGTCGATTTCTTACAGGGTTTTTATGACTCTTGAAGAATAGTCAAGCGGAATAGGTTACTAAATATATCAGCGTCTATTGTATTTTTTTAACAGTCAAAGGGTTAAAATGATTTTATTTTCTAAATATTTACAGCAATGACCCTCTACAGCGGGTGGTCCGGATCAACCACAATGGCAAGCAGATGGCGACGGGTGGCATCGACGGCAAAGTGCGCGTGTGGAGCTTCCCTAAGATGGAACTACTTTACGAGCTAGAAGGACACACTAAGGAGGTGAGAGAGAGAGTTAAAATCCATTCTGTAAACACGTAAAAGATCTTGGTCGAAAGTTAAATAATTTATAAGGTACGATGGGGTTGGCATATCCATATGGATAAAAACCCCCTTTTGTTAATAAAGATTAAAAAAAAAAAAAATCTTGGTCGAGGGTCTGAAATTCTGAATCCAGAAAAGTGCACTTTACTTACATCACTGCTTTAAAAACGGTGAAAGAATACAGGGTGTTAGTGTAAACACCGTTATCCTTGCAACCAGTGGTTTGGTTTCATTTATAGAACGTAAAATCAATGGAAAATTACAACTTTTTTTATCTTTTTTTTAAATCTACCTTTTACCACCACCAGAGACGAAAGTTCGTTGCCCTATGCGCTAGGGCAATGAACTTGCGTCTCAACACGGGCGGGGGGTGCAGGATGTGACCTGACCGGCCGCGAGCGCGACCTCTCCCTCAGTCAGTCAGCTGTTTCGCTAGAGAGCACGGTGTCGGATAAACTTTATAAAATCTTTTAATGAAAATAACGTTTTTTTTTTGTTGTGTTCGGTCATTTATTTGTAAGTCAACTACCCATGGTTTGAATGACAAGAATGTTAACCCTTACAGCCTGTATACAGCCTCCAATTAAACTAGCTAGCAATACTCCGGAGACGTGGTGGGAATCAAGTAAACACAAAAAAAAAATTGTTTCTTGTCTTACCACAAAAAAACATTTAAACAACGTTTGAACACGTGTTTAGTTAAACAGTGTCTAAAAGACAAGTGTTTAAGACCTGCGGAGTTTCGTTAAGGAAACCGGTAAGTCCTAGAACCAGAAATTCGAATACATGCACTGTGGACAAACCCTTTAAAAAAATCCTTTGATTGCTCCAATAAGATACAGACAAAACGACTGTTTGTTGATCTTGATTGTGCAGCATTTTGCAGATATGTACTCAGTATTTATTTTTATCATCATTTTGCATGACTAGTCCGAAAACAGTATTTTACGCTTCTATAACTTATCTTAAACCGTTACATCGATATCGATAATAGTTTGATCTGCAAAATCATCAGACATAATTATTATGTTCAGCCATAGCTCTAAAATCAACATTTGGAAACTGTCCATACAAATCTTGATACAATAGTATCAGAATAGAATACCTAAGATAGAAAATGAATATTCTCTTAAAAAAAAACCACTTGCCTTTTTTACCCGACTACGGCGAAGCAAAAAGGAGGGTTATGATTTTAACCGGTATGTAGGTATGTATGTTCATCTGTTTCCTCATAACTTCTAAACTACTTATTATCATTTTTGATATCTTCGGAAATTTGCTATTATTTTATGTTACTCATTAGCCGCACCTATTTCGTTATAGATTGACGACCTCGACTTCAGTCCGTGCGACAGTTCCCTGGTGAGCATCGCTAAGGACGGGCTGGCGCTGCTGTGGGCCACGGACAGGAAGCGAGCGCCCACGCTGCAGATCACGTGCCAGCCTCCCAACGGGAACAAATACCTGTTTAGACGATGCAGGTGAATGTACTAATAATGCTACAAGGTTATTTTTACGCGTGGCCGAAATCGGAACTACTACCGCCATCTTGTTTTTTGAAGTAATTCAAAACGGTATTTCACAAAACAATTGCGCAAATGTTTACCATCAGCGCCCCCTAACGTCACTCGAGCACCAAAAGATCCTTGTTGCAGTATAACTTAAGGGTCCGTTCACACCGACACACGACGCGCAATTTTTTATGATCCGTTAAAATATCGAATGTATTTACTACACAATAAGCTTCTCAGCGTACTTTGAAACGTGTCTACCCTCGCACTGAAATTATACCTACCTTTTCATGAATAAAATAAGTTCGATAATTTTAAAACCGACTCTTTCAGGTATATCGTTTTTTTGTTACGTGACGATTTCCGCCAGTTTACTCTTACCCCGTTTTTCCTTTGGATTCTGTGGTACATTCTACCTTTGTGGTGAAAGGGTTAAATTCTACGTTATGAAATCAAAAGTCATTTATTCAAACTAGGCTGAAAGTCAGAACGTGTAATCTTGTACTACCTATCCAGGGTGCATGTGCATCTGACATTCCGAAATGCGAGTATAAAACGATTTATATAATTCCCAAAAATACTGGCGGTAAAACGCATAATTTCTCGTTTAGTTAGTTCAACTCTGTTTAAAAATCCCTATAGTCTGACTAGACTATTCATGCCCATCTCCAAATAATTAATTCTTAATTCTTAAATTACAGATTCGGTCTAATAGAAGATCAAAAGAACGAATACAGGATGTTCACAATAGCGAATCCGCTGACCCGGTCGGGGCGGCAGCGCGGCTTGCTGCAGTCGTGGGAGCCGCGCACCGGCGCCCTGAGGAACTCCGCTCTCGCCAGCGAGTCGCTGTCGGCCCTCGCCGTACGAGACGACGGAAGATTTGTCGGAGTTGGCACTATGTTCAGCGGATCCGTTGATATTTATATTGCTTTTAGCTTGCAGGTTTGTTATAGTAATATTTTTGTTTTTTAGATACTAGAATAACAACTTAAAATGGTGAAAAAGGTAATACGGTTCAGTCTCTGCTTAATATTTCTTATTATTAGAAAAATATACTTACATTTTGTTTAATCTGGCAAGGCAACTAAAAGTATAAACTTATGCTGTATCATCAACAATGAGATTCCATGTTATTAACCACGGCTTCATTCTTCAACCTATTTTCATGGTTGTTAATATTGCCAGTATTCAAAAATAAGCTTCATAAAACGTTAATATTCTAATTTCTAATACACCGCTTGCTTTCTAGCGAGTTCTCCACGTGAAAAACGCGCATATGATGTTCGTGACTGGACTAGAGTTTCTGCCGGTACGCGGCTACGGACCAGCCATCACTAGTCGATCAGAAGCTGCTTTATTGTCCATCTCTGTGGACAACTGTCTCTGCGTGCACTCGCTACCTAACAGAAGTAAGTGTTCATAATCACCAGCTGGTCTGAAGTAAATCACCAATCTATCAGAAGCCGCGTTACTGTCCATCCCTGCGGACAACTGTCTCTGCTCACAGTCGCTACCTAACAGAAGTAAGTGTTCATAATCACCAGCCGATCACAAGTATCGTCACCAGTCGATCAGAAGCCGCTTTACTTTCCATCTCTGTGGACAACTGTACCTGCATACACTCGCTACTTAACAGAAGTGTTCATAATCACCAGCCGGTCAAAAATAACATCACCAGTCGATCAGAAGCTGCATTATTGGCCATCTCTGCGTTCACTCGCTGACAAAAGTAAGTGTTCATAATCACTACATCCCCAGTAACTCAGAAGTGGTCATAATCACCACATCACTATCTGGTCAGAAGTATTATGAAAGTAAGTATAAAAAAGCCTATTTCAGTCCGCTGCAGGAAAAATACACTCCTCTCTATTTAGAAGTAAAATGTTTTATTATCGGTTGAGTGACACGTTTATTATTGTTGTTGTGTTTTATGACGTAACACACGATAACTTTATTTTTATTTTATAAGTAAAGATAATGCGCTATCACAGTTCATGTTTATGTGTCTATTTCGACTACGTCAAACTTCTGTTATTTAACTTTTTAAATGGATTTCATCTGTGCAGAAAAATACTTAAAAACGCTTGTTTTGCAGAACAGCACAGTGTGATTCTAGATTTGCACAATGATTTGAAGGATGTTTTAAACCTAACCTAACCTACAGCTATCCTCTTGCCTGCCGCATCTCAATATGGCGAATATTTTATTGTTAAAACAAGTGACTATATCAGCTTTTTTTTGTTCCCAGGTACTGTACCTGCCTGGGTTGCCATCCTACTTATCATATTCGTACTATTCTGTACCTTTACGCTATGTTCATACATGGGCATTTAACGATATATAAATATTTATTATAAACATAAAGTAAATGAAACTATTTCTTGTGTAAGTAATTGGGGGTTATGTTAGTGTAATTTTATTGTAATAGGCAATTATGAATATTACGCTCATATACATATTACGTATGTATAAATAGGATTATGTAATTGAATTAAATGAGGTGCAATGTTGCAATACTGTTGTTTTTTTATTTCGACTTCTTCATAGAAGTGACCTGCTGAATCAGTTAAACCAATACATAAAGAAGAGGAGTATACTATATGAGGAAGAAAATCTTCGTGAATGACTCAGCCAAATCCCAGCCGGCCGCGTCCCTTACGCGCGAATACGCTATCGTCGCGGTTGTTGTCACTTTTCGTTCGGAAAACTGGAAAGCGCCCCCTGTCGGCGCGAACGTGCGTTCATGTTCACCGAACAAACGGGGGCCCAAAAGAACTGTACAAGAAAAAGGCTTCTCCCCAACGCCCATAAGCGACGATTCAACCACTTCAGTTAAATACGGAAATGACAAAAGAAATACGGATGCGTCTCATCGTGGTTCTGAATCGAAACTAGCACAGCAAAACAATTGGCCATATTTCTCTACCTAAAGAACTACAGTCAGGAGAATAAAGTCTTTAAAAGAATCAAATCAAATCAATTTATTTGCTACAAAGTATTGGTACAATTTCGGTCTTAACATAAATAATCTAGATCCTTAATACTTAGTCATAATAATGTGACATGCAAACATTTGGGTTTATAATTATTATGATAGTCATTCATAATCCATTAAAGTTAAAACTGAGTATGAATGTTGTTAATTAAATGAATACACTTTTCAAAATACTATTAATGTTAGTCAGAGGGTAAATAATTAATACAATTAAGGTTGTTATTTATTTTCCAACCTCTTATTAAATATGTCACTAACTGAGTAAAAGTTCTTTTCCCCTAGCCATATTTTAAGACACCTCGTTTTATTGGCTGGTAAGATTTTCATATTTTCCGGTATAGCATTAAATATGCGAACACACATTGCATAGCTATTCTTACTGTATAATGCTGTCCTAGGAATTATGGGCAAAACTATTCTATTTCTGTGCCTATTAGGTACTTTTTGGGAAAATTTCATGAGTTTTTTTTAAATAACTCCGGGTTTATTTTAACGAACTTAGCACATTCAAAGATATACTTACACACATCGATTTGCGTCTTCCTATTATTAGGAATCCAAGTGGTTTATAATAATAATTAGTTTACTAATATTGGGAGTAGATAACACGTGCTGCGGTTATCTGAGATCAAAGTTTAGACCGGGGCGTATCTAGGCGACTGACATCGTTCCAAGGCAATCAACAACAACTGGTGACGGTTTAAACTCTTACCAAGAATTAAATAGATTTCATGATTACAAAATATCTTGACTAATAATGTCACTATAACAAATTAACGAGAGGCGTATTTCTCTTTCCGTGTTCATACCCTCAAAATCATGACTACACAGTATTGAATTACTTAACGCATAAAAACTTTTTACAAAAAAAACCAACCGACTTCCAAAAAAAACAAAAGAAGTGAAAAATAACTTTAATTTCGGAAGTCGGTGTCTTTGCTTTTCAATTTTCGATTTTTGCTACCAACTTCCGAAATTAAAGTTATTTTTCACTTTTTTTTGTTTTTTTTGGAAGTCAGTTGTTTTTTTTTTTGTAAAAAGTTTTATTTTTCACTTTTTAGTTGTGGTAACTACCCCACACAAATTCGTATACCGTTGTCTGCTATGTGACGGAGTCCATGTCATCAACATCGCAAAGTGGGAAAAATACGTAATTATTGAAGCTAACTCAAAAACTACGCAAGCAAAATTAATAAAATTTATATGGGACCACCTCTGAAGCATGACCTACCAAACAAAAAAAGAATCATAAAAATCGATTCATAATTGGCGGAGTAATCGGGTAACATAAATATATAAAAAAATTAAAAACAGACGAATTGAGAACCTCGTCCTTTTTGAAGAAGTCGGTTAAAAAGGAACACGGTTTTGGTGGAAATGTACCGTGCTACAAAAGAGTGGTGATATCATGCAACCAATATCCCGAATTGAACGCAGAAACAAATATTCCAGGGGGTGTTATACAAGGGGGAGACGAAAATATAATTATTTTAGACCTTTGTCTAGTTTTTGAGATATTTGCGAAAATCTCAAAAAGAGGATAAATCTTAAGACGCAACTTACGATAACATTTGTCTGAATTGATAGATCACAATTTATCTATCAATTCAGACTATATTAAGTATTCAGTATATTCAGGCAAGTTGATCGGGAGCAACACCAACACCTCCTAGAAGCAAAAATTCGAAGACGTGACATCTACCAATCCGTACTGGGCTCGCGTGGTGAATTTCGGCCCACTGCCTCTCACCGAGAGGAGGCCTATGTTCCAGCAGTGGGAACATTATAGGCTGAAAATCAGCCTATAATGTTCCCACTTGTGGGACATGGCTTATGCTTATACACAGCTTGGGTTCCTCGATTACGAAACAGTGTTTAACTGACTCAAAATGAACACGGAAAGGAAAATACGCTTATACGAGTTTGCATCATATCAATTTTAGTACATTAAGTTATTGGGAGTAACAAATGAAAATCACTGAATATTTTTCATAACATTTATTAATTACATCAAAACAAATAACATACTTGATGAACGCGCGCTCGGCAATAGCACTCATCGATTTAGACCGACTAGAGATCTATCAGTGTACGTAATATTATACGTTATATTTTATACTTTCAAACGAAGAAGATAGTTAACGATTCTAAAACTATAAAAAAGCTCTTCAAAATATACAAATCGAGGAATGAGCAATTTTGTTTAGTATATATTTTTTGCCTTTTTTAATTATATAATAATTAATGAGTACAACTTACTCTGATGGAGCTCAAATATTACAATGTAAGCAATTACTTCTTATAGTATTTTTCATTTTTTCAAACTAACATGGATATACTAATTACTTTTAACGCATAACTTAGAACTTCTCAACAACACACAATTTTCCTACTTAACACGAAACTCATACATTTAACTATCTTCTCCTTTTCAAATAATATTTCATTTTACTATAACAAAGGTTTGCGAATGTTTGACAAATTGGAAGACTAACATAAGTATAAAATACAATAAAAATGTGATGTCCCTTGGATAAAATGCGAAACACATTCAGAAACACTTGAGAGGAAGACTGTGGAGATTCCCAGGAGTTTTATATCAAATATATCGTGAAAAAATTATCATCATGCTTGCAAAATGTTGTATAAATTGTATTTTGTTTTTGTTTACATATTTCTAATTTATAATAAGTTAATGTTGACATTTTACAAGCACTATGATGTATAATTGCACCAATTTTAACAGTATATTTAATTTTTGTTTCATATATATTTTTTTTACTTATACTTTTGCTTAAGACTTCATAACAGTACATATAAATATAGACATCAATGTATTTGGTGCGTTTGTATACAGCATCTAATATATCAGTATAAAATGTTTGTAGATTTTGTATACATAATGTCTATTTTGTATAATGTATATCTGCATCATGGTCCCTGATTGAAATACTGTATAATGTATATTTTCTTCTATTAAACTAGACATAATGACCGCCATAAGAAGTGTTGCAAGTCAAAAAATGGCCTTAAAAAGGTCATGATTGGTTTGATTTTATATGTTTTGTGTTATGGCAACAACCATGTCGGTCAAAACCAATAATTGATAGAACTCTATCGATATGCTTCATACACTAACATATACCTACGTTTACATTTATTTAAATGGCACAAATATGTAGCATTCGACTCTATAAAAAACTCATTTTTTAATTAATAATAAATGTTTATAACATAATTTTTAATATACTCTTTGCTCTAACATCACATCAGTACAATTTCCTTACACTTATAAAAAAATTAACTACTACGTTGATTAATATGTTCAGTTACATATCACAATCATATACAACATACAAAAATATACTTTACATTATGTGAAGTGGCCTCTTGTGTATAATATTGAGAGGGGGCTACTTTCGTTGCGTTTTCTCGGAAATATGTATATTGTTAAAGCTTGTATATAATTTAGGTTTGTGTTCGTTGTACGGGAAGCACTTCACGATTCTGTAAAGGATCTTGTTCTGAGGAACAAAAGATGGCGCGGCGGTAGACGGGTAGTCGGAGTATACCAGGAATTTATACTACAGACTGTATTAATTTTCTAATTCAAGCTACAGGAAATGGGAAATTAACACAGCCTAATTTATAATGTATAAATTCACTCTTTAAATCAATCACTAAAGATATACACTGACTATTGGCCGTTACTTAATACCCAGTAGATAAGCTATGTTTAAATGAGGCTGCAGGCAGACATGACTCAGATAGCAACGTTGAAAATTCTAAATATAATATTTACACTCGTAATTATCGACTGTGCATTGATTACAACTTACTGAGTTTTCTTCACAAGTGGTAGTTGGCAGTAGTCATACCTGGCTGCAGTCTAATGGAAAAGGATTTAAGAAAATGTGACCAAGATGAAAATACAACAGCTTTCTAAATGCTATTTGTATGTTTGTAATGCTCAAATCTCAGTAACATTACCTAAATCCTAGCCCAAAGGATTCTAAATAGAAATAATAGCTTGAAAAACCCGTAAAAGAAATGATAATTTTATTTTTATAGAAAAATTTTCAAGACTTTTTAGGATTCTAGAAGAAATTTAGCCTTTATATGCCATGCAAATGTCAATAAATATGCCTGTAAGTGATTGATTGGATCCTAACTTATTGAAGACTTAGGTACACCCATTAGTGGTTACTTAGGCTAGTATCAGATCACGGCTGGTCCCACCAGCATGATTGATGGCGACAGAACTGGTGTATCGGCTACGAGATGGTTGAGCCCCAGAGTGGGCGCCAGTCTCAGTGATAGCTGAACGAACGGTGGTGGCTGCCATAGCGAGGAGAACTGATCGATTCAACAGGTATTACCGACGCAGTTGTTGCTGTAGAAGGCTGTCCAATTCTGAAGTTTCACTAAATTCACGTAATCTGAGACAAAATTAGAAATCGTAAATTATCATTTCTAATACAGACAGGGGATAATCTAATGGATGACCGCACGGCGCCACAAATATTATATAAATACTCATACAGGACACTATTTACAATAATTCGATATTCGTGCATACATACATATACCATACGTCCATGACAACGTATGACCAGTTTCTCAAATACATTATACATACAATTGATTCAGATTTATTTGAAATCATTGCACGAGTTATACAACGTTTATGTATAAGATCTAAAATTCACACTTCTAGAGTATATCGGTATAATAAATATAGGATTTGTCGATATAATAGTCGGTGTAGGTGTATACTTATAGATATTACATTAACATAACAAATGTCTGGTATATCCCCATTTAATAAATACATATGTCACTACACACATTTTAGATGATCCACAACAATTTCAAAGTGTTGAAACAATTGATTTGCCCTGTAATACTGACTCACATGATGAATTGATCGACGTCCTAACATTATACGAGTAAACCAAGGACAATTACTTGAGAATCATAGTAACACAAACATCCATACATCCGGAGATTATATTTTCTATTCTAAATAATTTATTTCTACGTTGACATCCATTAAAAATTCACATAAAAACTGCTTTTGAGCCCTCAACACAAGAAATGCATTCAGTAGGCAAAGTGTCCCGCGCGTGCGTCCGGTATCGGCGACGCGGGCTTACACTGCAATAAATAAAATTGGTCATTTATTAGACACAACTATTATCATTTATTTATTGGAGCGTGACATATGCAAGTAGTATTGTACAGGAAATCAATTAGCTATTACGAACTTACGACAAACAACTCAAGTTCAAATATACCAAACAAAAATTGATATAAATTAAAAGTAATATAAAGTTGCCATAAAATAATTCATTAATTAAAAAAAGTAGAACCATTTTTTTATTAATAAATTATTGTTAAAACTAAAACTACTGCAGTTATTATAAGAATGTTTAACAAATGATAATGCAAGAAAGCCTCGTGAATCCGAACCCGATACGTAGCGGTCAATGAACCTTCATTTACAACAAATAAACTAAAATACGAACTAACTTACTATATACAGTATATTTACATTAATTTGTGTTCATATTCTAAACTACATCCGAACGTGATAAGTTCGTTGCAGTTCGGATTACCGCGGCTGTCTGACTAGTTATAATATACGTCCATGTACTCACCTTGGTCGAAGGTGCTCGGGTTAATGTACGAGAGTAGGTCTTGGTCGCTCATGTCCGTGAGTCCTTGTACCGGAGCCGTCATCTCCTGGGTCACGGCCTGGGACACGGCTTGGGACACCGCTTGAGATACTGCTTGCGTCACAGCTTGAGATACAGCCTGAGACATGGCTACTAGAGGAGTTTCACCAGCAGGTTCCGCGGGTGGTTGGGCAGAGTCAGTCGTCTGCATACCTCCCGACCCCGCAGCACTCTCGGTAGACAAAATATTAGCGGTGTTAATCGCTGACGTCACTAAAGCGTTCATGGTCGTGTCCGACGTGAGGATTTCGGCCGCCGCGTTCAGTATCATCGACTTGACGGCCGCGGGCGGAGTCTTCACCGACGTCAGTTGCACCTGGTCTTGCATCATCATGAGATCGTCCTGGGAGGGGCCCGAGGGCATGACGATGCGCTGCGAGCTGTCGCACAGCATGCTGGGGGACACTTGAGGGTTGAGGATCACGTCGGGGGAGATGGCCGACGCGGGCATGGGCGGCAGCAGCTCCGTGGCGGAGTTCCTGCCGGGCACGGCCGCGTTGGGACTCAGCAGGATGTCGGAGGCGTGGCTGGCGGCCGAGGGCGACGACGACGCCCCGGACAGGTGGTCGTCCACTCGCGAGTTCACCAGCTCGTCGAGCTTGGTGTTGTCGGGAAGTATGGCGGCCGTGGCCTTCATGGCGTCTTCGACTAACGCCTCCATGTGTGCGGACTGCTGCGCCAGACGTTGCTCCATCTGACTGGTCCCCATCTCCAGCTTAGTGATGGCTCCGAATGGATTGAAGCTCTCCTCCTGTCTGCCCTGCATCTGGTTGTACACTATCAGTCTTTGCTCGTTTTGCTGCATGGTGGTATCCGTAATCATGAGTTCAGGGTTGAGTTTCATGTCGGTCTCCAAGGGATCCACACTCTTGGATGAGATGAGCTGTCTCATGGGATCAATGGGCTGCATGATGGTGGGATAGATCTGCGGCGCGTTGTCCTCGTTGTTGAAGATGGCGGCGGTGACAGTTTCCACCATCTTGTCAGTCTGCACCTGGTTCTGTATGGCCTGCAGCTGTTGCGTGAAGGACGCGAGGGGGGAGGGGGGCTCGCTGGGCACGGGAGTGCTCGGAGAGAGTTTCATGCTCTCGTACCCGCTTACGAAGCCGACCTGGTTGACATATAATAAGGTTACACTAGACATTTCATTTTAGTACCTTCTATTTTTGAAGTGCAAACTTCTTTAGGCATATTGATCGATTTTTGGTAGGGGGTAAACTTTTGGATTTGCGTCACCCACTCACCGTAGTGCTTTACTATAGAATATAGATGGCGTTAATACCAGTTTTTTTTTTTTTTCAATTTTGTCGGCAGTTCCCATGACATTTTTTTTTTATTCTGCGATGTTTTGCGTTGAAAAGTAGTTAAAGAAAAAAAACGACATACCTGGCTCTGCGAGTCCCGGGACATCTCAGACTTGAGTCTGAGGTCCACAATATTCAGTTCATCAGACATATTCATAGGCTTATCGGGACCGTCCGCTCCACACGACGATTCACCGCCATCTGCCAACGAATGCTGGCTGGATTCGTCTGCGATCTGATAGGAAAACAAAAGATTTTTTTGTTAACATTTTTAAGTGAAAAATAAATCCGTATACAAGCGAAAGAAGAGCAGCGATAGACCAGTGGTGTGACCGTCGGACTGCCATGTCATAGGTCTCGAGTTCGAACCCAAGCCACGCATCTCTGACTTTTCGGATTCATGTTCGTATTGTAACTTTCTTATTTGCTTCAAAAACGGCGAAGAAAAAAATGCCGAGAAAACCCAACAAATAGGGGAATTTGTACCGACCTTTTTTTTTTTTTTGGTGGTGGTAAATCCTTAAATGACTTCTCCCGCTCTGGGCGGAGCGGGAGGGCGTGTCAGACTTTTACTGACTAAAACCCACCCGTGTTCCTTCAGTTGCCTGTTGCCAAGGGTCCCGGTATCCCTTCGGACATTCCCGCAACCATTTCTCGTCATCGGCGAATTTGTTTCAACCTTTGTTACATTTCGTGTTACGTATCACCAATCTGTATCCGGTATATCGCGTTCAAAATAGCACTATTGCAGCTTTGGGGCATATGATACAGCCAGGCTATTACATGGTACTTGAACATAACTGGCAAAATGTGAGGGTACTCTAATATAAACGCCTAGCTCTTTCTGGAACATATGCATGATGTCAACTCAAACTAAAAGCATTTAAGGCACTTTTGAACTGTCAAAGGAGTAGTAGAAGAACGGGCAAGAAAATACCTATGACACTCATGTTATGACATGATACGCTCAGTTTCATTTGTAGTCTAATTTTTTTGGAACAAAGTTATTTACCGCGGCTTAGGGTCAGTTCACACCGAGACGCGATGCGCACTTTTTTATGATCCAATACAATATCGTATTTATTTACTACACAATAAGGTACACGCGCTGCGCAGCACCGTGCATCTCAGCGTACTTTGACACGTTGTCAACCCTCGCACAGAAATTATACCTTTTCGTGAAGAAAATAAGTTCGATAATTGTAAAAAGTGCGCTACACGGTACGAGTTGTAAAGTTTTTATTTTTAACACAGAGCCATCTATTATAAGTTTTTAGCTTCTAAAAACTTAAACTAGCCATCTAGTATAAGTTTTTAGCTTCTAAAAACTTAAACTAGGTGGCTCTGTATTAGCTTATAAAAACCTTGTAATTAATACTAGATAGCTATAGTATTCATACATAATTGATATTGAAAGAAATTTCGTTCCAACCGCGTGTCCCACGACACCTCCCTACTTTTTTTTTCTATGGCTAAAGTCTGGATGGGATGAAACGATCATAGTTTGATCTTCGATCCACAATTCTACTATACTCACTCTGTTGAAAATGATATTTTGGGCTGACGACAGTGTATGCTATTCATGGCTGATGATTTCAAGGAGATGGTCGAATGAGCTGTCAGTTATTTTTCAATTCCATTCTAAATAAATAAACATGTTTTTCAAGATGCAGCCAAATGGAAGTCCTCAAAAGGAGTGCATTTTTTCGGTTTCTGTCAGATAAAAATCAAGTGGCCTCCAAATGGGAGGATTTCCTCGCTTTGGATTGTCAACACACCTGGGATACAATTTAAAACTGACGCAGACTTATTTTTTGCGCTATCTTTTCTCTTTCTTCTTTCTTTGGAATAGACAACCCGATTTTCTCTCTTCTAACATTATTGACCTCCAAAAATGCCTTTATAATTGGATTCCATTCAACCACAAGAAAAGATATTTGAAGTTTGGAAGTTTGGCTTTTTAGTGGGCTGGTTTGGTTCGATCGGTTGTTTGTATTTTAGAGTTACAGTAGGTACATACCTCGCACTTCAGTCCGTGCGGCTCGTGCGGGTCGGGCACGATGACGGAGGGGCGGCGCGCGGGCCGCGCGGGCGGCGGCATGGCGCCGCCCCACAGCTGCACGGGCCGCACGTCGTCGCCACCTGCGCACGCGCACGTCAGTGGGGCTCCGGCGGGACTGGGCCGCACGGGCCGACCCGCCCTACACACGCTCCGACATAACTGGTTTGGACACATTGCCTACGGAAGATACGCCTGTAGCTTGTGCGAACCTTGCTTAAGGAACGAATTCTCATCGATAGGATATCTTAAGTTGTATAGACACACGTAACTAGTCTATGGATGTATCAAACGTGTTAAAAAAACGTGTCACATCTCGGGATATGTATCTTCCCGTTACATGGGTCTTGTTGGCACTGTCACTAAAGGCGTGTTTTCCACAGTAAATGCTGTTAATTTAGACATGTATGTTTATTTTGATATTAGTGTAAAAAAAAGAATATTTTTACTAAAATAAAAATATTCAAATGTAATTAAATATGAACTCCTCGATATTATATATTCATTGTACCCAATACATAATATAAAATAAATAAAAATCCTTTATTTAAATGTCATAATTATGCAAAATACACAATTTATTAAACTTGGTTTTCTATACATTTTTATTATTCAATATATTTCAAAAACATGTACAAAAATATCTATCCATTATAAAGTCAAAATAAATAAAATAACAACTCGAGAATGAGTCAATGGACGTTTATATTCTTATCACAACATCACAAGTAGGTAATCAAATATTTAAGTATGGATTCTTATCTATTTTTATATTTGTATTTCTACAGTTATCGTACAAGTAAACCAGATAATAATAATCAGATAACGCTACTGTAGCTTCGAATGACACATCGAAATGTTGATGGGCAAATCGATGTGTCGAGCAAAGCTTGCTGGTTCTCCGACGGTTCACCAGGATATCTGGTTCTTGAGCCTTTAGCAGACCACAGACGGACCTGCGTAGGCCTCTCCTTAAAAGAAATCGTTTTGGTAACATAGCGTTTTCGGCTATTTTGTCGTGCAAATATTTAACGTTTTCAGCGCGTAGTACTAGCATAGTAACTGTATATTAGTAGTTTAACCAAATTAAGAAATATTAGAGGAGTTTTCTTAAAACTAAAGATAAAAAAATCAAACACTTATTTCATCAATTGGCAATCTATCTCTTTTGTGTTTCATTTTACATTTTACAAATGCAACACAACCCAGTTTGATTATTTTGAACTGAACTACATTTCAATAACTTATTGTGATCTGATAAGAGATATCTGATAGTCCTATTAAAATTAAATTACCAGGCCACGCGGTGAAAACGGTCAAAATTCCACAGTAAACTTATACATTTCACATAATTATCGAACACAATTTTAACATAATTAAAAACCAGTTAAGTCGGAGTAAAACATACAAAAATATACAACATAGGGTCGGCACGCAATAAAAGTACTATCTAAAGTGTGGGGGGATGTGCAGTCTGTCCTACGCGAAGGTCAGTGTCACTGGCAAGTAAGCTCCGTGTAAAAGTAAATATAGTTCATTTTCCATTGACTTTGCGTCGTCTTTGGATTTTTTTTCATTTGTGTGTTTTTCTGTATTGAGTCTTGCTTGCTTGTGTGTCTATAGTGCACTGTCGACGGCATGTCAATATTTATGCTAAATAATTATTGGTTTCAAACGAATTTTGACTTTGTATATACAGTATGCAAGGGTAAACACCGTTGTCACTCAAACCATAGGTAGTTGACTTAAATATAAAAATAAATGACCCAGGAACAACAAGAAAAAAAACCTTATTTTCATTAAAAGATTTTTAAAAGTAAATATCCGTCACCGTCCCGATACTCATGGATATGCGTTCGAGATAGTTGCGAAACAGCTGACGGCCGGTCATGTAACGTCCCGCGCGCCCCGCCCGCCCCCACCAACCGGCCGCCGTGTTGAGACGCAAGTTCGTTGCCCTTACGTGTAGGGTGAAATATTCTTGTGGAAAAAAGGAGATTTTCTTTTAAAAAAAAAGTTGTATTTATCCATTGATTTTACGTTCTATAAATGAAACCAAACCACTGGTTTCAAGGATTACGGTGTTTACACTAACATCCTGTATAATATAATTAGTTTTTTTTTTTAAAGGCGTGTTATTATACATACTTTAAAGTAAGCAAAGTTTAATATCCGTTCTTTCCATTTTTTTTATTACTTTGACAACATTTAACACATGAGTATTTAATCAAAATAGGGCAAAAAATACCTGAAAATCGGTCTAAAAATAAACAATACAACATCGAGAGTGCGTTAAAGTATGTCCAAACAAAATTGTATCAGTGTGTTTTTCTGTTAGGTGTGTTGTGTGTGTCTGCATGTGTACATGTCTGTATGTATGTGTGTGTTGTGTCAGTACCGTGCTGGCGCGGTCAGCGGGCAGCGGCGGGCGTCGGCAGTGCTCGCTACCTAGACAGACCTAGCTTGAACAGAAGGGAAAAAAGAAAGAGTACGCAATTCGCGCATCAGTCGTTTCTTCCAAATATCTCTATAAATATATATCTTAACTTTCAGTATTATAATCATATAACTATGTACCGCAGTGTTATATACATGCTTCAGTAAATAAGCGTGGTTAAATCCAAGCAACATGTTGTTACATTATATGCAATAAGGTAATCAAATATTTCTATATTTTAGTTTGATTGTGTCGCTTACGCTGGTATTCTTATGGTGCATAAAGAACTTAGTTGTAATTTATAATAACTCGTTACTAGTCGTCGTTTTGTTTAAATAATTTAAAACGAAAATATTGCTCTGCTTTTTTATCATATTCTACATTTTTTAATGTTAAGCTAAATATTTTTTTTTTAATGTTTTAATTCTATGTATCATCCCATAAGTCATAAAAGGGTAAGCGATACGTACTAAAAAGCTAAATGATACTAAATATTTCTAAAGCAAATTCAGTTTTAATGCAATGCATCTTCAGATTCCAGATTATAATGTAAAATTAATTTAAATTTATATTACAGTATATATTAGTCTCCGATGATAAGAAGCAATATTAGATAGATAAAAAGCAAAAAATAGCTTTGCAAGCAACATTTTTGACCACAAATGAAACATGCAGGGACAAAGTCTATACAATATAAAGAACAGTTAAAACTATGATATATATATATATAACAATATTGACCAGGTCTGTCGGTCCGTTTCTTACAACTAAACTCGGAAACTGCTGGATGGATTTTGAAATAGTTTTGACCACCTTAAAGTTTCGAGAAATGTGTTTGTGTAATAACTTAATAAGTATTATATTCTACGCGTGTCAGCCTTAATCTTTTAAGATAACTTATTATTATAAAGGAAAGGAACAAATAATACGGAAGAACCATTAGAATTAAATAAAAGATAGAAAATAGTAGCAAACTAGTAAATACCAGTGTTTATATTTCAATTAGGTTAGGCTAGGGCTATGGAGCTCTGATTACTATTGCTCTGATTACTAGATATTTAATATTGCACTTTTTTTGTCAAAAAATTTCATTAACTTTGTCCAAATTAAATGAAGAACAGTAAACTGGGGCTAATTAAGAACTAATTTTTTTTTTTCAATATTGGTGTATCTGTTGGAGTGAATGTCACCTGATGGTAAGTGATGAAAACATTACTTTTAGTTATGTTTATATTACTTTTGTTTATGGGTTGTTAAATAATTACCCCCATTTTACAGTTTAAAACTCATACAAATGTGAGTAATGAAATAAAAAAGTTTACAAAAGGCTTGCACTATTTGACAGCAATTTTGTATTGCACACAGATATAGAAGCGTATATGTTAATATTTATATATTCGTGTATACATGGAGGACAGCTAGACATCGTATTCCTACGTGACGGCTCTACCTTATGAATATACGAAATGCGAAAACGCGTTTCTTAATGTCAATGTGCGAAGGTGTTTTGGGAAAAATGCAATAATATTAATTTCTAAAATGTCTTTTTTTAGAACAATCTTTAAAAGCGAAAATCTCTTTATTTTTCATCTGAGTATAAAATAAGAAATTAATTATTACCAAATATGTCTTTTTAATCTTAAAATTTTACTTGTACAATTTTTTTGTGTTTAATTCAATTCCCATTATTTTTTTAATGCTTCTTTTTTGTTTTTTTATACAAGACCACAGATGAATACCGATGGTTCACTCCGCATTATTTTTAGGTATGAAGCTACAAGTAGGTACGCGGCGGTCTTGAGTCGTCGAATTCAGTGGGCGTAACGTAGTCAGAAGATATAAGAGTCACACGATAGCAAAAGAGGCAACTTCTAGGTCAATAATTATAACTGTGCGACCTAAAATGCACTTTACTGTGTCGTAGCAAGAGTCTCTTTTTATTTAAATGATTTTGCGGAATGGACCATCTGTATTCATCTGTGACAAGACCGATATTTTTTCCTACTTTTATTCTCGTCGCGCTTTTGACACTAAAAAACCCTGTATCCAAGCACACCCAAGCGTATCATGTACCGTGTTACTTGTGCTAGTATTACCTTGAGTATGATGTGTAGAAGAGTGCTGCGGTCCGGTGTCGAGCGCGGGCGGCGTGTAATAGAAGGAATGCGGCTCGGAAGCCTTCCCGCCCGAGCGCACGAACAGCTGCACCGCGACCGTCTCCGTGATGTCGTGCCGGGCGTATGGCGGGACGCAGCATACTAAGTGAGTCTGGAAGACGACGAAAATTACATTGAATTTAGACATATTTTATTAGCAACCGGCGTGCGTGTATGACCAGAGGCCCTAGTGTGAGTTTCATCGACCGCGTTCGGCGTTCCGATTGGCCCTTCACTAGTGAAGGCCAGTGAAGGGCCAATCGGAGCGCCGAACGCGGTCGATGCGTAAAGTCGAGATAGTTAAAAGAAACTCACATTAGGGCCTCACATGTATGAACGTAAACGAAGCAAAAGGAGTATGTAAGGAGCGTAGCAGGTGGCGTTCTATAGTTCTGCCTACCCCCATGGGAAGAAGGCGTCAGTTTATGTATGTATGTATTTACTAATGAACACGTGTAGGGAAAACCAGGGATGGCAACTTATGCTTGGTGGCTGATAACGGATCACTCTCAATAGATCTTAAAAAGTAACTGATTAGATTAATTATCAAACACAAGAGTCATTCAAACTCACATTTTAAATTAACCATGTTACCTGAAGATTGGAATTTATCATAAGTGATCCTCATCTTAAAGTAAGCCAAGCGGAAAATAGTTTTGTAGGGTTTCCCAACATGTTGGGGTCGGCTTCCAGTCTAACCGGATGCAGCTGAATACCAGTATTTTACATGGAGCGACTGCCTATCTGACCTCCACAACCCAGTAACTGGGTAATACTTCAGACTTTCGAGCTTCTGACGACCTGTAACGACTGTCAAAGATCCACAAATGACAGCCGGGACCGACGGCTTAACGTGCTTTCCGAGGCACGGAGGAGTCTCAGTATGTAAAGATGGTCACCCATCCACGGACCAACCCCGGCAAGCGTAGCTTAACCTGATGGATCGACCCGTGCGGCTGTTGTTACTTAGCCACGAGCTCCTCTTCTCCCTCCTCTCAGGGTTCATGTATGTATGTGAGTTTCTTTAATCCACCATAACTTTTAATGAAAGAATTAATTGGATGTATGGGATATCGTTAAAATCCTTACAGCACCCCGAGTGACATAAGCTGTTTTTTTTTTTTA
Source organism: Lithophane semibrunnea (assembly GCA_947363905.1). Taxonomy (NCBI): domain Eukaryota; kingdom Metazoa; phylum Arthropoda; class Insecta; order Lepidoptera; family Noctuidae; genus Lithophane; species Lithophane semibrunnea. Next base: position 1,949,328 of record OX376189.1, read on the forward strand.
TTTGAATTTCAGTCGGGTCCCGCGACTATGACAATTTTATCAACTTGTTTTTTTTTTATTTTGTGTTCGTTTTTTAGCAGGCGTGTTTTTAATTAAAATTATTTTGAATTATTTATTTTTTGTTTAAATGTTTTCCTTGTATATGGTAGTCATCATGGGTGACTTTCGAGATGACGGCTAATAGAGAAGTATGGAAGAAAGGGACATGTTGCGCCGACCCCAAATAATAATAAGGGATAAGGGCAGGAGAATTATGATGATATGGTAGTGTGCCAAAAAAATATTGCTTTCTTTATTTGATATACCAGACCTCAGCACCCTTGGCAGCAGGTCTGATGTTCACATACCTGCTGTAAGAACTCCTTGTCCGGAGCCACCTCCTCCTCCCAGTGCGTGCGGCCGTCCTGTCGCTGGCAGAACACCACGCGCGTCTCCTTGAGGAAGTTCTTGCCTAGGAGGTACAGCTCCAGGCCTCCGGATGCGGGACAGGATACTAGGGACTTGCGACACACTTCGGGGACGCCTGGCGGTTGTGCTATAAAGGAGAAAAAATAGTAATATAGTGCATACCTAATTACTTTTCCCTCATAAATTAAAAACCCTTTTTTTATGTTTTTATTACGGATGCTTTTAAAGTGCTTTCTACATTGTTGTCCCATGTATAATTTCAACATGAATGATGTAACTAATATTTTGTAACATTTTTTTTATTTAAAACAGTGTCCGTGGAGTTTCTTGCCCGTTCTTCTCCATAGGTACCTACTACGCTTTGGAATGGGCAACTAGCTTCATATTTCTGACTGACCGACTCCTTGACCATTTAAAAGGGGTGCCTGTAAATGGTTTCATTGAAATAAATGCTTTGAGTTTGACTGAAAAGTTGTGTGGAAATCGGTTCTCATGGTATGGGCATATTATGTGGAGGCTCATTCCTCCACATAATATGCCCATACCATGACAAGGAAAGCAAAGTTTAGAGTATGAATGTGGATGGCTATAAGAGTAGGGGAAGATCAAAGAAACGATGGATGGACTGTGTGAAAGATTATATGGCTAGAAAGGGGATGACTACTGAGATGACGGCTCATAGAGAAGAAAAATAATGTTGAGCCGACTGCAAGTAAATTGGGATAGGGGCAGGAGAATGGTGATGATGCAATGAAAAACACTCACCGTCATTTACGAAGCACTATATTATAAACTATATAATCATTATACAATGGTTGCATTACCTTGAAATCTAGTCTGATAGCGAAATTATTCATGTCTTTGTTTTCTATATTTATTTTGTTATACATTTAAATAAAAAAGATTATTCAATATTTATTTAGAATTGATTTGAAATGACTTTGCTTATCTTATCAGTTACTATGCAAGTCACAATGTATATTTTGTTAAGTATTTTTTCTATAAACTCGATTTAAAGGACAAAACAAGAACGGATTTAATTTTTGCTTGCACATATTAATCCCTTGCATTGTTGAGTATTGTATTTTGTTTTGTTTGTCACTGACAGGACGAATTTCACTAATAAAACTAAACGCTTTAGATGTACTAATCGCGTTAAGTTTAGTTGGTGAAATTCGCCCTTAATCACAGCTGAATAATGTGACACAGGTGGTTTTAAATCTGGATTGAAACCAAGGCTACTTTTATGCTTTAATCGTGGTTCATAATATTTAAATCTCAGTTTATGGAGATATTATTTTTTCCTAGGTGCGAGTGAAATCACCGATTAATTTTAGAAGTTTGCTGGAAAGATTTCTTTAGAAATAAGCATCACCTTTATACGTTTTTTTCTGTACATTTCGTCTGTTTATGTGTGTACATAAATGGTTAAATAAATAAATAAAACGTGACTAACTGCATATAATCTGCGTGGAGCACACTTGCAGCGTCTCCACGTGTCCGGCCGCGTTGACGATGTCGGTGCGGAACACCATGCGGCAGCGCGTGGACTTCTTCTTGCCGCGAGAGATGTGCGCCGCGCCCGCAGGGGCGCTCACAGTGCCGCCGCCGCCCGTCCCGCCGAGCGTCTCGCCGAATCTGTGTTCTACGTCTACGTTGCGTTCCTGGAATGTTTGTGAAGGTTTTTGGTAGGTTAGTAAAGCTGTAGGAACCATTAAAAAAGAACGAAACTTATAACAATAGAATATTTTGAAGAGAAAAATGATTACCCTTTATAAAAATGTACTCTGTGATGATTACAGTCAAATTACGTTGTTGACTCAAAAACGTGATTTAGGATCGCTAGCACCACAAACCATAAAAACTTTTTACAAAAAAACAACCGACTTCCAAAAAAACACTAAAAAATTAACTTTAATTTCGGAAGTCGGTGGTCTTTGGTTTTCAATTTTCGTTTTTTGCCATCTTCTGTCATCTTCAACGATTGACAGAAGAAAAAAAACAATGTTTTAAATTCATAATGCTAAACTTATTTAGTGGCTTCAGGTGCAAGCAGACCTTAGTTTTCGATGCTCAATAGGAATTAAATTAAATTTTTATACAGGCAGACGTGAACCCCAGCTTCTGAAAGGTTTGTAATTGCCAATCGGTAATTGGTGACCGTACTATAGTTTGGCCCAGACCGCTGTTCCGCGCCTGAGGGGGGGGGGGGGCAGTCGCCTAAGGCGCCGGTCAAACTATAGCGTACGTTGACAAAGAAACTGTCATAGTTATTACAAAATTAACATTTTTCAATCGATATATAAGATTTTCAGAAATCATGAAGAAACAGCGTTGTAGCAGTCAAGGAAACCTCCACCCTCCCTTAAAAAAAACTCACCTTGAGTATCCCAACGCAGTCGCAGGTGACCTGCCAGTTCTTCGCCGGCTCCAAGTCGATCTCGATAATGACTGTACCATCATCCTTTCTCTCCTTGCAGGGAGTGGAGTTCTTGCCGGACACCCGGCACGCTTGGTAGAACATGTGCGGTGCCACTCTACCCGTGTCCGTGCCAATGAATACCTGGGGAAAATGGAAGACGGTTTTAATATATAACTTAAAAAAAATAAAAAATAAAGTTTATTGTGTCTAAAAGTTATACATAATCAATTTTGGGTTTGGAGTCTTCATTTACGTAAATAATGTCTGTATTAAAAGACTCCTCGGTTTTAAATTAGATATTTATAAATGTTGCTTAAAGTTAAGTAATAATTAGCGACTGTTTAACCATACAATTTTGATGTTTGATCGTCACTTGACTTAAATCATCGTTTATGAATAAACCCCTATGTGTAATGATATAAAGCTTGATTTACACGGTGCGATTTTATTGTGCCTGTGCTTAAATCGAAAGCGTCAGGGTAGGCCGCTAAATTCAAATTTCTTAAGTTTTTTTTTTCAATTTCCAGGTCAGTATCAGTTGTATGAAGATTAACATATTATTCGCAATCGTAACAAGTATTTATTTCGCTGGCTACCTTAGCGAATTACCCTAAATAGTGAATGTGTGTTTACTTGCAGTAATTTGTGGCAAGAAACTTGTCTGGTGTTAAGTGGGGCTTAAGACTGCCTTTCCACGAGAGCTATGCAAGTAAGTAGAGCGGTGAGCGAGACAGAATAACACCAGTAACATTTCCTTATAGAAGCAAATGAAGCAATTCTATTGGTGGATATTTTCCCGCTCTATTTCATCGCACGGCTCTGGTAGAAAGCCAGTCTTAATATCTGAGTATGTAACTCAGCGTTTTCGTCTAGCTTAAATATACAGTTAAGTTTGTAGGATACAATGAAAAAAAAAATCCGAATTGATAACATCCTCCTTTTAGAAGTCGGTTCAAAAACATAGATGATGGAAACCTCAACTTGCGAGGTTTATGAAAACAGGTTATATGGAGGTGACAATGTTACACAAATATACAAAGTGGACTGCACAGGGTGCACTGACTGAACAATATAAATATTTTCATTTACTGATGCTCTTTTAATGACAGTAAATACTTCAGACATCATCTAAAAAAAATAATTATGGAGTTTTACAAAACATAAGTGCTATACTTAACACTTCAAAGAATCAGTACATATTGTTAACCCTTCTCAATTACAGCGATGGTAAATCCAACCACAAAATTGTTCATCGAGATTGGCTTTCCACTCACGACTAGATCTTATCCATTGATTTATAGCCGTGTACTGTGTAGGTACGTGTTAACCTTCGACATCAAGGAATCAAGAGGATATATCGAACCTTCTTGAATATTGGGCCATCTTACAGTTCGATCCAAACTTAGTGGCGGCTCGGAAGTGCGCTACTCGCTGCGCAGTACCCCATCCCTCACACCTGCTGACCTGTGAATTCGTTACTGCGCAGCGACTCGCCTCATGTTCCGAGCCATTATGTTTGAATCGGTGTGTACAGTCGAACAAGCTATTTGGTATACAGGCAGATAACTTGCAACTACTTTAAATAATTTTGTGAGTGTTTTCAGTAGTCAACAATCCTTTTACGTCATTCTCCTTAGCTCAAAAAGTTAAATTACACACACAATCAAAACGAATTTTGGCAGTGTAGCGGAAAATTAATATATTTTGCTGTATACCAAATAGCTTGTGCGACTGTACCCTCACATTCACACATTGGGGTGTATTACAAAAGCACCAAAAATAGTCCACCCCGCTATCACCTAGCTGGCTGGTCAGATTTTTACCACAGCAAGAGCATTTCTCAAATATTTCGTACCAATGCAGAGAAGCAGTCTTCCAGGATTGTGAGTTTCAAATACCTGAGGTTGATCATATCAGGTAATAGATACAGCAAGGGTGAAATTGCATGACGAAGGACGTTAGATTTTAAAAAATATTTGAAAATCTTACCTGCAGTACAGCTGGCTTGTCGTAACCAACTAGTTTAACTGTCGGGAAACCATTCCCTGAATTATCTTTGACAGCACCTCTGCTACCTTCAGTCTGATATCTGAAATGGAATAGAGCATTTTAGCGAGTCGTGGATTTAATGGCAGCACTTCACATCTTAGAATATGTTAATTTAGTAGGAGGGGAAAATATACTTGAACCCTTTAGGGTCCCATTAAAATGATAAGTACTCCTTCTTCTACTTCCACTAAAGGCCCACCGTGTACGAAAGTGAACGGAAAAGTGTTAGATGGGTTGTGGACGTTGTGGTTAACCCAGGCTCATTATGTGTAAGCTTCAGAAGGATTTTATAATTTTTTGAGAACAGGTAATACGATAGTTACCTCGCTCTGTGTTGTGTCTCAGGCTGGCACAGTATCTGTAGCTCCACCGTGCCATCTCTCGACCTGGTCGACAGTGGCGCCGCCAATCCTGGCCGGCCACCCTGCGTCATGGCTGCCAGCGCCCTTCTACGCGCCATAGCCTGTGCCAATTTACCTCCGTACTTGCCCCCCAGTTTGCCCCCTAATTTCCCACCGGCACCAACTAATTTCCCCCCACCAGGGTACTTGTTGGCCAGTTTACCCCCGCTACCCAGTTTACCGCACGATCTGTACGGGTCCTGGAACCTCTTGCCGGGAATTTCGGCTATGTTTGGACTAGATATACTGCAACCCGCTCTCATTCTGTAAAAAAATCGATATTACTATGGATTATCATGTAAAAAATAATCAGAATAATATTAATTTAGTTTTTTAAATACACCTTGTATTAGTCACTTTTAATGGCATCTTATTTCTGAATTCGTCGTGTAATAATAACACAAATGAATGTGTATTCATGATCGTGAGGAGGTCAATAGACAATAAGCAGAACATTTGTCAGTATAAACCATCAGTGCGTCACCAGTATACGAACACACGGACGATGCAACAATTACATGCGGTGAACATGCGGGTTTATGGATATGCTCGTGACACTGCACAAACGAACGCGTCTCAAGCAACCAGTTATTAAAACCACTTTTCATGTCAACAAAGACGGTATAAACGCGTCAGTTCAAATGAAATCTTCAGTAGGACACTCTGGAGTCTCCGGATCTACCCGTATCCAGGATCCGTGCTTTTTCTTCATAATCCAATGACAGGTTAGGGACATAAACACCAGATTGTGAATGAATTTTGAGTGTGATCCAATTTTACCTTCAAGAACAGAAAGTTCTCTAAGAAAAAAGTCAACGTACGCGGGAGCGGGTAGGGGCGGCGCAAGCGTAGAGGCGGGGGCGTCGGGCGGCGCGGGCGCGGGTGCGGACTCAGCCGCGCCCGGCGCGCGGTATGCGTACGCGTCGTTCGCGTCGTCGCATTCTAGCTTAACCGCCGCTTCAGGGTCCCCACGTCGTCGTTTCAACTCCGGGTGTTCCCACTCCTCCAAAGTGTCCGATAATCTGCACACGCCATTAACGGCTTTAGTTAAATTTGAAGTGATTGAATTATTCCGATCATCGGCCGTCTTGCCATCTTTCTGACAAGCCTTTGCGAGGTTACCTTCACCACGCTAATGATGTTGTGATTTTCAAAGAGTCATGCTATGGCGTATTTAATTTCAAGCAATGAAGACGTAGTCGTAATCTTTTCAAATACTTCTCGTATTTGTATAGTCAATTATTTTACGACGATGGTAATTTCACAAAAATCATCGTACGAAACATGAGCCTATATCGGTAAAGCTTATAACTTGCGCTAAAAACAGAAAGCAGGCCATCGTCCTAAAACAGGACAGGATAAAAAACAAATCATTAATAACTATTATGTTATAATTGGCCCGACGATGAGGTAACAGAGTGACAGGAGAATCACGCACACGTGCTGCGAAACGTGCTAAGAATATATTAGCGCGAGGTGCATTTGCGATGAAAACGTCTGATAGATCTAGAAGAGTCTAGTGGACTAATTTAGTATACAATGTTAACTGTAAAATTGGTGGCGGATTGGCGACAAGGATTACTGAACAAGAGATGCAGTGCTGCAGAGTTTATTAAAGCCGATGTGCTTCAGATTGATATAAATCTGTTCGTTCTATGATAGATACTTAGCTTGTTATACTGAAACATTTGGAGTTAAACACAGTGGTTCATAAAATCAGTCTTTAATGTGACTATGTAAATGATAGAAAGGGTGGCAGAAATTAAAAGCGGTACATTTTAAAGCAAATCTGCTCTTTATTCACTCGGAGTACAATTCTCTGTTTTGAAAGCAATTTTAAATCCAACAAATGTATTTACAAACATACCTCCTCATATGAACTAATGTAATGACTAAGCTAGTCTACAAAAGAATGCAAAATAATTAAATAAATATGCAAATGATTTCAAGGGACAAGATAGGCGTAGGTACATCGGAACCTTGTTTACGTGTAAAACCATTAAAATGTTACAAATACAACACATGCGTTAGAGAAAGCGTATAAATTTCTGGTAAGTGGTATATTGGGTCCCCACCCATGAAATTGGCGTTTTTTTCTCACTAATAGAGAACCTCGTCACTTTTATGATTTAAAATATTTATCGGTTGCTTGGTATTATATCGAATAATGACCATCATAGACAACTACCAATAGTAAAAAAACCTTATTACTTATAGTTTTCTTAACATAAAAAATACCTTAAAAATGACTCCTCATTTTGTTTGCAGAAATGACCACAATTTTTTCGCTTAATCTAAGTGGCATACGTTATCCTAGTTTTTAAACAGTAGTGCATAAAAGTTTTAAAACAATAGTGTTCATGGTTAAATTAAAAAAACGTCAGTATGAAAAATGCAACTCCTTTAAAATTCCCCATACAAAACACCAATTTCATAGGTCACCTAATATTTAGGCAAGCGAGAGATAATTGGTCAAAGAGAATTTTCATCAGTCTGAGTGTTGAAATGTGAAGGGAAGAGGCAAGAATTCATTTGTAAATCATAGTGATGGTGTATAAAACATTGATTACTACTATGTCGTCATGTACATCCGATGTTAAGTGTTATGGCTTCTTGTTATTGGCACTTTGCCCAGTACTGTGTTGACATGTAACATGTAATACGTCTTACAGATATAATTTAGGTTTCAACTCTCAAGGACAGCTTCTACTTGTACAGTTACACTAGGAATTAGTATTTCTGATTGATTCTACGAGTATATAGTAAGACAGTAGTCCTCCAGATCGAATTTCGGCCATAGCGGTCAATCTCAGCGGAGACTAGCCTTCGCAAGAGATATTATAGTGCACAAATGTGTGCGCAGACACAGGTGCACTCTCTTCCCTCACTCTCATAATCCGATAGAGACAGAGAGAGATCAGGCGCAGGACCAACAGCTTAACGTGCTTTCCGAAGCACGGGGTATCAAACCGCCAACTTCCAAAGTCTGGGATTATACTAAGAAATTCCTAATGGAAAATCCCAATAATGCCCGACCCGGGAATCGAACCTAGGACCCCACGCACAGCAGTCGCGCTTTCGACCACGAAGAACAAACAAGGCAGTACACACAGTAAAGCAGTCTTGCCGAGTCTCTTGACCTGGACCGACCCGCCTCCAGGATCGTGTATTTCAGTTTCAGTTTATGTTACTAGTTAATGTGTATCATTTGTTTATCGCGTGATATCCTAGTGTATCATCAATCATAGCAGTCAGTATATATCTACTAACAAACTTTGGCTTGCCCTGTAGTCTGCTACGAAAAACGAGACTTGTCTTGATTTGTTAGCTGTAATAATTATATTATGCGCTTGTAAATAGGTAGGCTGCCAATGTTGGTATTAGATAAGGCCAGGTATACAATAGATAGATAATAGTATCCACGTTAGACATACTGGTATTACTGGTTTTGTACGCAAAATACGCGCTTTGACAAGTTTCGGACACCAGCCCCGCCGGCCCGTCTTATCTATCCATCTATTGCAACATTGCATTTATTATCTTAAAATCTAGCTAAAGCCTGTTTTAGCTAGATTTTAAGATGAACAAGACACTTTGGCCACACTACAATCATGAGAAACACCATGTGAAAAAGCTTAACACGCTGAGATAAATGAAAAATAATGGAGTACGTCCTTCGTACGAGCCTACTCTAGGCTCAGCATTGGAAGGAGAAACTGAGTGAATATTCAACAAAAGACATAGAAGTTAATAACGACTAAAAAGCACTCTACGATAACTCATAAGTCTCCCAAAACATCAGATTGAAAGAAAAGAAGGAACACAAACACGAAAAGAACAACTTGGGGGGAAATTTGCGTCCCATCCACGCAAAACGGCCATCGTTCAGCATAATGCTGCGACGCTATGCGACAGAGCCCAAGCGCTGGTTTTCAGCGGAGTTGGAAAGCAATCTAAAATCTACTAATGCAATTGCAAAGACATCCCAAAAATATAAGGGCCAGTTAGTCTATTCTGTAACCTGAGATGTGATTCCATCATAATATGTTGGGATTGCCACTATAGACAGCTAATTCACCTAAGTTTTCACGGAGTTTATTTTGCCGAATTACACTACAGGACATAAGGATAACTGAACAAATTGAAAAATCACTCATATAAAGGCCATTGACATCACATTCAATATTTCGTATGTTTTTCGCAATTGTGTATTACGTAAACAGTTAGTTGCGTAGTGACAACCTTATGTAATTCGTATTACTTATGCCTGTGTAGTTGTGTATTCTACTTGTGTATATCATGATTGGATAAATAGTGTTTGCCAAATTGTGTCTTGGTAAATAATTAACTTGTTTAAGGTTGTTGATTGTATTGTTTACGAGAAGGTGTGTGAAGCAAGGTGTACCGTAATCACACATTTTGAAATTACTACGGTTTCTTTTTGCATTTTCCATCACACAATCAGATTTATTAATGTAAGAAAGCATATTCACGCCTTGATGAAGCTCTTACACACATTTTCACTGGAAATCAACCCTAAAGCGTACTAGAAGAACTACACATTACATTCGCGAGAATTTTTTCAATTAAAAGTTCGTTATCAAAAACCTTAAACCCTCATGCTACGAATCAACGATATCCTCACAAGTGCTTAAAATGTACAAACCGATAAAAATCTAGTAGTGATAACATCAACAGTTAAAGAGATCGATAGTGATAAAATCGAGTAGTTACCTATCGATAAGGACGTGTTCGCACGCGCGACTCACGCGCATACATACGTGAGTACGTACCGATATCTAACACTGAAGGTCGTATGGGTAAGAATTTTTATAGAACTGAAGCTGTCCAATGGTGAGGCTGTACAAATTGGGTGACTAACGGTAATAGATAACTAGTATAAAGTGTTTCATAATTTTGACGATCAAAGTGATTGCCTACGGCAAATGATAAAGCGATTTTGATTATTCTTTTATCAAAACGATTATAATTATTTATCTTATTTATTTAACCGTTTATGAACATATATGTGTTTTTGGCTTTAGTTTTTCCTGTCTACATAATCTTGGTCCTCTTCCTCTAAATATCTTGGTTAGCATTGAAATATAAGCTTTTCTACTTATGAATAAAAGAGTACCTACACAGTCTTTCTGAATTTTACAAATAACTTTTTGGGTAGGATAGAATAACTACTGAAATGATGATTGAACTGATGCTCTGATTAGTCTGATTGATTGGCAATAAATATGAGAAAACGCTGAGGAGCAAGAAGAAATAACAGTTGTAATTATACACACTATAAATACTGCGACCATTGAAGATGATGATGATGATGTTTAAAATCTCAGTAGGAGTCTATTTTATATTAACGCTCCATCGACAGCTGATCTAATTTTATCAGTCGGTATATCGATGCTAATAAATCACGCAAATGATGAACACATTCACGATACAGAGGTTTATTGAGTCATCCAAGCATTCGTGGGAGTTTCTTAGATTCCACGATAATCAAAATGTGTCACGAAACCTTCAGTTCCTCGAAAATGCAATGATCAAATAAATATCCATTTTATTTCAAAGCACATAAATTAGAAATTAAAACAGCGTGTGTTATTGCGACATAACAAAATGATTGGAGTGTCATCTCCACATATTAGACAACACAAGAACGTTTTAGAACAATATGCAAGAGGCCACCATAGTTAAACATTACATTGCATTAGAAAGCGAGTGTATAACCACATGGATCTTACCTGTTGACGGCATCGGGTCCTAGGCCGCTGTCGTTACTGTTCTCACAGGGCTCGGGCGGCCTCAGCGCGTGACTGTGAGCGTAGTGCGCGAGTTTTCCGAATTTGCCTAAATGTGCTAGTTTGCCCGGGTGGTGGGCAATTTTGCCAGCGTGCACCATTTTGCCCGGGTGCTGCGTCTTACCCGGGTGGGCCCGCTTATGCGGCGCCCGCATCACTTTCCTGTGTACCCGTGCGCTCATCGTCGGGGCCGTGGACATAGTCATTTTCATGCCTGCCAACAAACAGAAAATAAAAATTAATTAATTTTTATTGACTATGTGAAGAGAAGGCGGATTGTTTATAAAACAAGTATTTATGAATCACGCTTTTAAACTACAAGACGAGCCGATGTTATTTGTCAGACAAGTGAATTTATTGTTCAGCCAAAGAGAACTCGTCGCTTCAGTAGACACTAACATAGAATAATAAGTGCTAAGAACCCATCCAAAATGTACTGTTTAGTACGAAAACATTTACATAGGTTTTAAAAAGATAAAAGATCCAAAAACTTGATTAAATTTTATTTGCTTTGCATTTTTATTCCTACTGGAAGTCAGACCATACATACAGTCACCATAAATCGTCTCAAGCAAATCCAGAATTAATTAATTTAGGTACTCGTATTTAATCGCAAATCCTTGAAATTTTATTACATAACCGAACATCACGGAAGCGGTTGATAATTACTAAATTAAACGAACTTACCTAAGTGAAGTTCTATTGTAATTATACGAAATGCTTAGTCCTCGATAATTATCCTGATTTACTATGTAGTCTCACTACACTCCCATCGTGTGCACGCGAATATTCAGAGAATAAATCCTGCAAGAAAAAACTTTTACGCTGGCAACTATAACCAGCTAATGTCATTCTATTTAGAGTAATCTGCAATGAGAGAATTAAAATTAACAGACAGTAATTCCCCAACTTCAATCCCAGGGTCAAAAAACAAACTATGGTCTTGTTCAGGGCTTGGGAGGGAACATAGTATCGAGGACTAAGCATTTCGTATAATTACAATAGAACTTCACTTAGGTAAGTTCGTTTAATTTAGTAATTATACTCCATGCTTAGTCCTCGATAATTATCCTGATTTACTATGTAGATGTTTAGAGAGATGAAGTTGGAAATTACAAACATTTGTTTCACACTAAAACATTCAAATAACATAAAATCAACCTTTTATTGCAAGTGGAAAAACTTTACCACATTTTCAATTAATTCTCTTTTAATAATGCTTCTATTCTAATTATCAACAACCAAGTATGTACCTATTTAGTATGCCTACTCTTTTGGCTCAAAACTTAATTTATGAAAAAAAAATCACATCAGTCTCAAGGTCAACATTACCAACAAACTTGGCAAAAATTTTGCAAAACTTATGACCAAACAACCGTTTTAAAAATACTGATTATCTTCTGACACACCTCTAGTCGCTATTGAAGCATGACTTGTGGAATGAGGAGTAAATATTTTGATATCTATGCCACTGTCCAACATTGTTTGTTTAATCCAATAAGTAACTAATTGTTTGGCTAACTAACATAATTATGAGGCATTAATAATTTTTCTGTATTACCTATCTCTGAATTACACCATTTGTGTGTATAATTTATATAATATTGTAATGTAATCACATGACAAATGTCAGGTTCCATATGAAAAGTAGGATAACATAATAATTGTTAGCCGTTTTCCTGTCTTAGATGTTTTTACCAATCAGTGATTTTTATGTTAACACTTGAATTAATAATTTGGATGTTATGAAGACTCAATTACAGATAAGTTATATTCTTTAAGACTTGAAATAATTCTTACATACTTTTTGGCTACTTTGTCAAGTGATAATTGTTGTAATGGGTACCATCATTCTATAAAATTCAATAACATTGATGGATCCCATACATCCATTTTGACATTGTTATTAATTAGTTTACGGAATTTGCCAAATATAATTTACTAACACTAGTGTGTAAGATGTGTGTGTATTATGATTAATTGTCTGACAAGTTGGATTGTATGATCTGTTAAATAAATGAATTATATTATATTATATATCATTGTAGTTAGTGCAACTTTGTTGTAATTTGAAGATACCTTTAAAGAACCTCTTAATTACAGGATCGGTACCTACATCAGCATTTATGATCAATGACAATGCAGATCTATTAGTGCTGAACGTATATGAACTGCCATTGTTGAATTGTTGTGTAAGAAACTTTAATATTTTAGTGATAGAAATATCGTGAATATTTTTACCATTACAGAAAGTCCACCACTTATGTAGTGTGCTACTGAATACTGCCTGACACTGTTATCTGATAATGAAGATATCATGACCTTAATGGTGGCATGTGGTATCATTTGCTTCTTAAACGGTTCTCTGCCAATATGCAGGCCCCCAGGGAAAAAAGCTGCAGTGCAAAGGATGCAGCATTCTGGAAGGTGACAGCAAAAATTGGTTTGTTGGTTCAAACTATATACTGTAATCTGTGATTTCACCATGAAATTAAAAAATGGGTACCAAGGTTGTGATAGTCTCATAGGAGAAAGTAAGATGCCAAAAACCTGATCATTTTAATAGTTTGTGAAATTAATCCAAATAGTGGAAATGCATAAAATAATGGGTAATAATTCCAAATTACTGTAAATGCATCTATATTTTCTACAAGTGCCAGGCCAGATATCTCATATCTATCACACTTAGTATTAGCTCTAGTAGCAAATATGTAGATCAATGGAAAAGATTTCCAAAAGATCTCACTATGTCCTGAAATGCTGCAGGAGCCAGACACACAATCAATGTTTTTATTTCTAGACTCAAGATCAGCTTCTATGCTGTCTTTAGATTATACATAAAATGCAGATATCCCCATTGTTAGGGCTTCACACCACTGCCATATTATGCCTAGCCAGGCAATTAAGATTATTAAATTGACTACCACACATTATAATCTAAGGTTGTAGTATTGTTTAACATAAAATTTGGTATACATTTAAGTATTCGGTAAAATATTCTATACCAAGAAAAGCATCAAAAAATTTCAAAAAACTTAAATGATTTTTCTTGACTTTCCAAACCCTATTTGCTATCTGACTGTCAAAACAAATATTTCCCATATTTATCATAATTAAATCAAACTCCCTCTCATAGAGAGGAGGCCTGTGTCCCAGCAGTGGGAACATTATAGGCTGATTATGTAAATCAAAGTCACTGTGGTAAACTAACTCTACACATCTTGGATTTTTCCAAATTCTAGTGTAGGTACTTAAGCATAGAAATCCAAAACTCACAACTGGACAACAAGCCGATAGGATAAGGTGTAAAGTAATAGATGAATATCTCTTTATATCTGTCAATGACAATGTCATAATATACTTTGTATCAATCACAAATCCTAAGTACTCAGCAACTTAATTGGGTTTGGGATTAGTTTTAACCTTATTTATGTAACATGCAAGGCACTCCAAAAGCCTATAGTTTTACTAAAATTTTCAAAAAAATTCTTAATAATGTTCTCCAATACAAGTTAAATCCTCAAGATAAAAACACAGATTTTTATCACCCACTAAAGTATAAATAGATATTACTGGTGTGGGGCAGTACACAAGCCAAAGCACAAACAATTGAATTAATTGTTTTTTCAATAAACCCTCAAATGTGTTTTATCATAAGTGTTCAATGATATTAAAAAATAGACATCTTATAAATCAATTGTGCCCAAATGATCATTTTATTTTACATAACCTCCTTAGGTATGTCTTTCATTTTAAAACTGTTGTGTATGGATAAATTATATTCAGACATTTTGGATTTACTGGAACCTCCATTTAGTTTGTGTACAATAAATATTTTTGATTAAAAAACTGTCCACTGATACGTGCACACTGTACACTCAAATCTAACAACTTACCAATTTCTTTTGTTGTATTAAATACATATTCAGACTCTGAAAATGCACAATTTTATAGGTATTATGTTGTGTAGGAATGTCCTTAAATGGAATTCTATATCTCTTCAAACATGACCAGATAACTTTATCTTGTGTGAAAAAGATCACCGCCAGCAAGAGTAAAATATTTAAGGCGACATGCAATTGTCGTTACCTCTATAATTGACATACAGGTTTGTATCAGTACGTCTTGCCTGATGAAATCCTCTGCTGTTGGTACTTCCCAATGGTCCTAGATTGGTACTTGCCCCCCCCCTGCTTGAATCAAACGTGAAGGGGCATTGGAGTTTTCCTTACAATTACTTAACATTGTAGTTGTAGCTGCCTTCTTAATTACCCAGACTTGACATGTTCAATAATGAACTTTTCACCAAACAGGAAACTGTCCCGTTTCGATATATTTGTTGTTTTAATCTTGATTTTTATCTAGTTTAACTGGTATCATCAAAGTAAGTTGCTTAATAATCGTGAAAACATCGGTGAGAATTTTAATATTTGTTGTGTTCCAATTGTTTTATATCAAAATATAGATACTGTTTACACTGCGGTAATGCAATTCCAAATTACTGTGGTGGTCTTCCACCCTCTGGTTGTTTTCCTTGATTGGGTGACTCAGCCGTTTAAATCCATGTTCAATTTTGAAGCATCCAGCAATAGTAAATTCAACAGTACTAGTATTACATGCAGTTTACATTATGTAGGTAATTCTTCTTTCTTGATCATTTTTAAATCTTAGTCATTTTAGATGATTTTAAGAAAGTAAAAACATTTAGGTTTTCTTGGAACTGGACGGGTTTCCCAAGGCCATTATCATTGCTTCATACAACCTCATAGAACCATCCTTTAGATCTTGGATATGATCTACAAAGCACACAATAGACTAACTAAGTCTGATGATGCTTAATGTGCAGAACTGATTCTTTATCAATCAATATTGTGATAATAATTTCTCACGAGAGAACAATATTGAATACATATCATAGAACTTCTAGATATACATTTATATTTTGAGCTTTTTGCCTCAACTTGAGGCTGCGAGAGCTAGGCTCCTGCCTTATTGTAATAATAATTTCTCACGAGAAAACAATATTGAGTACATATCATAGAACTTCTAGATATAAGTACATTTATATTTTGAGCTTTTTGCCTCAACTTGAGGCTGCGAGAGCTAGGCTCCTGCCTTATTGTAATAATAATAATTTCTCACGAGAGAAAAACAACATTTTGTGCATAGGCAGTGCATACCATAGAACTTCTAGGTATACATTATATTTTGTGCGTTTTTCCCCAACTTGAGGATCGAGAACAAGTCTCGACGGGAGTCAACAGGACCTCCTGTTGCACATAGCACTATACTGTCTTGTGTAACACGAACTTCATGTTACGTTGTACAAGAACGGACGGACCGAGCACTGGCAGTATGACGGATAATTATAATCCTCTGCTGCTTTGCAATCCAAATTAATCGTAATCCCTGAAATTTTTCATTATACCACACAAACATACCTGTGTTTTCTTCTTCGTTTACAAAAATAATTGTCTTTTGCCGATCGGCCTGTATTACTGACTCCAAAAAACGGGACGCCGAAGTCGCCCTTGAGCTCGCCTAAGCGGTTTCTTTCCAATTTTCGCCACATTTTGTTGATTGGTATTATTTGTTGTTGATAATAATCAAAAGTAATAAGTTTATAAAAGAAAATTCAATAATTTTCTTAAAATGATGTGCGCTACACGACGCGAAAATAATGAATGACATTAGCTGGTTATAGTTGCCAGCGTAAAAGTTTTTTCTTGCAGGATTTATTCTCTGAATATTCGCGTGCACACGATGGGAGTGTAGTGAGACTACATAGTAAATCAGGATAATTATCGAGGACTAAGCATGGAGTATAATTGTAATTCCCGAGTCTTAAGGCCATGAGTCACGAGACAATATTTAGAGATCGAAATCAAAATTTTATGGACCAAATGCCATAACATGTTCAATCGTAAAATGGACGCGTCTGTGAATACATAAAATGGTGTAAGTGACTCTGCACACTGTGCTGTCGATCAAGATAATGTTTACATTATAATATTAAGACCTTCAAAAACCGGCAAAACTCCCAAGACACACATTTGCAGTAGTTCCATCCTTATAGTTAAACTCACAGACACAACAAAATCGACCTCATCTGAATAGCCCAAAGATATAATAGCGCAAATATGCAACTATATAGTGCATTGTCGTTACTCAATTTCAAATTGACACAAAGTCACCGCCTAGACGACACTAATCTATTTGTCTCGGTAACTCCTTCGTTAGGTACTGCAAATGAATTTATTATTTGTACTATACAATCAGCGACTTCTTTAATGGCTACTATTAAATGAAACACTGTAGTTCTAAGTAGTTTATTACGCACAGATTTCTGTTTCCGTTATGCGGTGTTTGTGGTGGTATAGATTACGTCTATGTCCTGTGTTTTATCATTACTTACAACACTGATATGGGATTTGAAAAGGATATATCCGATAAAGTTATAGTAGTTATTAGAGTAGCTATCCATTAGAGAAAGGTCAATGGAGTTTATGAAGAGGAAGATGTCCTTGTTCGCCTTGTAGATGAAAATGAGGCGTGATCGAATAATTAACAATATTTGAGTAGTGTCGCAAAATTATTGTTCGATTCGTCTTAAAGTAAACTAAGGTCGTTATCGTTACTAGTTAGCATATTACTGCCAAAATACATAAAACTAATTTATACGAAGCAGTAAATACGCTCGGATTGATCTGATCATACTACCGCTCTGCGCTCTAACTTTATTTAAGCGCTGATATTATCGTCACTTTTGGTTATGGGCGTATTAATCGACAATGTAACACGTCTTTACTCCTGATCATAATTTATAAAGGGCTGGTGATGGTGACTCGTCAACATAAAAGCCTGATTGATATTTAAGGGCTCCTTATTATGACCCTCCTCAGAAGTAACGACTAGCGACGCTGAGGCATATTGCCAGTATAGCTATGCAAGTAGGTATAGTAGTTTATCACATTATTGATTAAAATCCAGAGTGACAAGAACTAGTAGAGACGCAGAGGTCAGACGAAGTTAATTCGATGTAAAAGCTAGGATGATGAAAACTGCCCAGACTACAGTGACTGTTGAAACCCAAAGCGCTTATTAACTTGATTACAAATGGCGACGGTAAAATTCAATATCGTGAGAAAATCAGAACCTTTAATAACCCAACACAAGTTTTACTGCTGAACGTATAGGTGAAGTCAATTTCATTCAGCGCGGTCATTGACAATATATTTAACCTGTTTACCTTAAATTTTGATAGAAAATTGTTTATACAATAAACGTTAATGATTTTTATATTCCTAAATAGATACGTTTATTTATAGATTGGTGAAACAATATACGATACCATACATATACATATGTACTCGTAGTTTATAAAGATCGGACACTTCCGAACAATCGCTTTTTAATTAAAATAAGTTAAACTCTTTAGTTACAGGTTTACAATCAAGTTTCGTTTCGCAAAAGGGCTAAAAATAAACGATTATTAAGACCCAAACCGAACCGATTGAAGTCATCTACAGTTTCGAAAGCATATCTATAATCCAAAGAGTCCTTGCGGGACCCCTACTTTTTATTAGCTAATGCCCGCAACTTCGTCTGCATGTATTTTGTATTACATAATGTTTTTTATACAACTATCTAGGATGAAAGGAGCCAATGTCCTTCTAAAGGTCCTAGGCTACCTAACTGTCAAATTTCATAACAATCGGTTTGGCGTGTAACTTTGTATTTGCTTTTATAATATTAGTATGGATTGATCTCATTCGCATTATGTTTCTCGCGATCATTTTATGCACAATGCAGACATGATTTACGTTCACAATGGCTCTTATCCTGTAATACAAAATTATTTCACAGTTCACAGGAAATAATAAATTTGGACAGTAAAACTTGACCTTGTGTGAGTACATCTGGCGAAGTGGAGCCACTTAGTATTCCTTTTGAATTCGTTGTAGGGTCATGGGTATTTATTGGTCTATGCAAATTGTAGTTTGGCGTATCTTTAGAGTAATAAACGTTAAATGATAGATTTTTGTTAGATTGTGCTGTATCTGTGTCTGTCGATTTTTAATTTGAATAAACTGTCTCGTTTTATTTAATAAGTAAAGTGATTTTTATTTCATCATTTATTGTGATTTTTTTATGGTTTTCAGAATTATTATAGGAAGTAAATATGGAAAAATTATATAACTGACAATAAGGAAGCTTTTGCTAAAACCCTTGTCGATTTGATCATCGCCGTCCAAGAAGTCGTGCGTAAATAATACATTGTTTTGTTAACTAAATAATTGCTTGTTTTTGTCTGCCTATATTGATTTATTGTATGATCAAGTAAACAAACAATCAAACTTCAAATTGATGATGAGAGATTGAACTTACACCCAATCCATTTCAAAACAAATAAAATTTAACCAGTTCTAATCTGAAAGTTAGATATCATAATAATCATAATATACAACGAGACAGTACGAGAAATATTCCAAAACCAGCCCCAAAGCAAACGAAACAATTGTCGAACGAAATTATTCTCTTTAACACTGTTACCAAGACGTATCGATTCGTACCTCACGCAACGATCACCGACGCACCTCGCACCGAGACATTCACTCGAGCACAGCGAAACGTTAAAAATAGCCGCGTCCTTGCGATTTTTAATCGCGTTCTCTTCGCCTTTTGACGTCCACTCGTGAACTGATAACGGAGACCGAACAATGGATACTATCGTAGGTTTCTGCTTGTTACCGTTATCATTTTTGCTTTTGGTTGATTTGATACGAGAGAGGATGTTAATTGTAGAAGAAGACTTTTTGGAACATATTCGGTGAGAGGAACTCTACGTACTGGCCACATGTATTGAGTACTATGATAATATAGTCAAAACACTGCGACCGCTACACACAGTAGGTATCATAACAACACTATAGTTTAAACTTTAAACTCATTATTTTATAAACATTTACTAGGTAGGTTGTGTAGGTACATTGAAAACATGAAAGATTTTCATTTTCACACATGTTAAAGATTTAACACGTCTTAATTAAGAGAGTAATGAAGCTATCCAGCCTTCTCCCAACTGTTGGGCCGGCTTCCAGTCTAACCGGATGCATGACCAGTATATTATATGGATCGGCTGCCTGTCTGACCTCCACAACTCAGTTGACTACCCGTAACGACTGTAAAAAATGTATGAATGACAGCTGGGACCAACGGCTTAATAGGTATGGGCGTTATTTCACGTCACTAGTTACAATAACTGGCTACAGGGCATGTAACCGAATAACTAGTTTCGAGTCACACATAAACACGTTATTTTTATAACTAGATACATTGCAATGCAGTGATCGAATGAACAGCGAGAAACGAAACAAAAGTACGTTGCAAGCGCATGTCGTTTCTTTCGCGCGTAATATTATGTACTGCCCTAATATTATGTAACTACTTGTAGCTAAAAAAACGTATTCGTTCAAAAACCTTAAAGCTAACGTAACGTAATGTAACGTATTACTTAAGTAACCTTTTATATTTTCGTTTCGCAAATAACTGTGTTACTTCGATATAATCACCATGTTGAATCACCGAATAGAATTTGAAAAATAACTAGTTACTAAAATCACTAGTTTTCAAAACAGGTGACGCGTTCTAAGTCGCTAGTTACGTTACGTTTCGCGAAAATCACGTAACGACCCATACCTACGGCTTAACGTGTTTTTAAAGGCACGGAGGGGGCTCGATATGTAATGGATGGTCACCCATCTACGAACCGACCGGGTCCAGCGTAACCATCGATCGACCCGTGTGGCTTATCATTTAGCCACGAGCCCCTCCGCTTAATAAGAGAGTTACCTGTAAAAATTAAGCAACGCAACTTTGTAAAGCATACAAGTGTAAGAATAAGTTCAAACAAAATAGATGCTAGTAAGTACAGCGCATAATAATCCCTACAGCCGGCATCATTATAATGGGTACATTTATAATAATTGAGCGAGTTACTTCAAATTGGCACAGAACAACAGCTGGACTGTTAGCAAACTTTACTGTACTATTAACCTTTATTTAGGGCCACTAGTTATCTTCAGTCCTCAATCCTTATTCAACATTTTATTACCTGGTGTGGAGTTCCTTGATGATATCTCAGATAGCCTCTTTTTATTTAGTAGGCCTTGTGAAGGACCGGTCGGTAAGAGGAAATACTGGTGAATCATAATGATCTACTGCTTAATGGCCCTGAACTTCATAGCTATTGTAGAGTACTTGATTGTGTACGTACCAAAATTGTACCAAGCAATTGAAAGAACTGAATACCTTTAACTACATGTCGTCAAGATTAAATGTCTACGAGACATTCTTAAATTCGGTGAGCGTAGATTCGACTATTTAAACTCAAATAAACAGTAAGACGCTTTAGTATTACAAATCTTTGTTGATAAAGGCCCATTAGATCTGTCTCAAATAATAGTAAATTACAAGTGACAAAGCAATGAGAATTATGGCTTACGCATTTCGAATTATAACCAGACCGGCTCCTTTGGACAGAGTCTCATTGAATTTTAATCACAGATACAATTATGTGTAAGCGTGACAATTGAAATGTTATCGCCTTGGAGCGAGACCATTTAGTTTATACAGTATCTTATCAATCAGGTGATGCAACTACTACAAAGGATTGGAGTTGGACAGAGGGTTTTAATGTTTTAGTGCTTGCATTAACTATATATAACTATGGATGCATCTAAATAAAGCAATACGAATTTGAAACTGGGCAACAAGATTTTATACTGAAGTTGAGGATAGGTTATTTCGGTAGAAAGATCGCTTTATGTTCTTAATTGTACAACATAAATGTCTATTCAATCAAAAGACTTCAACGCAACAAGTCGTTAAATACACAATGCGAATGTTAACAAACACATTCTTCATAAAACCTTTAATATCGAAGACTCGACTACTTAACTAGTAGCACTATTACAGATAAGTATCGGCCCTTTAACAACAGAACGACGTGAATCGATACAAACGACTGGCCATTAAGGCGCGCAATTGAGTGCATGTGTATATGTGTATAAGATAGAGTAGGAGCGAGTTCGTTACCCTGTGGAACGCCGAGACGCGACCCCAGCTATCGACGGTTATCGGTCGTCATCGTCCCCTGGTGAAAGTCCACCACACCTGACTGGCCATATACAAGCCCAGAAGAAAACAGGAAAGCATGGATTAACTCTGTTTATATTGGTCAGACTTGTGATCCGCGTCGAACGCTGATTAATGGTCTGTGGTGTTTTTTTCCTGTTCAAAGTTCAAAAAGATACGTGTTAGAACGACAAACGTTTATACGATTATTTTCTTTAAAAAAAATAAAGAGGCGCAAAAAAAAAAATTTTTTTCAGCACAGCCCAAAATATTAGTATTTTATTCAAATCAATAAATAACCATTAAGTTTCCTTCTATTGTTTCGAAAGTGTCAATAGAATAGGTCATCAATAATTATTGTTTTCCTACACAGATGAGTCTCCTCGTAGATTAAATTAATATCGAATGATTTTGTGGTCATGTCAAAAACCAGTTCTAAATTAATAATTAAATATTTAAAAAATAAATATTAAATATTTAATTAATTGCAGTTAATGATTTATCTTCTGCAAATTATTTTCTTTAAAAAAAATAAAGAGGCGCAAAAAAAAAAAATTTTTTTCAGCACAGCCCAAAATATTAGTATTTTATTCAATCTTACCTATGAAATTGCCGTTCTGCAGTACTGGCCATTTCAAATCAAAATAATTTTTGTTTGGCTAAGAATTCTAATTTCAAATTTATTTTATTTTAAAAACATGGTATTCTTTTTTCAAAATAAGTCATTTGTTTAATGATTAGTGTTACATTTTCATCGCATTTCAATCTTTTTCGTCATCATGGATACGTTAAAAATTCGAGTAATTATGGAATATGAGTACCGTCGTGGCAGCAACGCGGCACAAGCGGCACGCAACATCAACGACGTTTACGGAGCTAACACTACAAACCAACGCACCACCTGTTATTGGTTTGCTCGCTTCCGTTCTGGAAATTTCGACCTGAAAAATGAACCTCGCGGTCGTCTGAAGACTTTGGTCGACAATGACGAATTAAAAGCGATTGTGGAAGCTGATGATACACAATCTACGGCTGAATTAGCAGCAGCTTTCGACGTTAGCGTCAAAACAATATTGGTCCATTTGCGTCAAATTGGCAAGGTAAAAAAGCTTGACAAATGGGTGCCCCACGAACTCAATGATCGCCAGCGCGAAGTACGCGTCGAGACACAAATGAAGGAATTTTGAACCGCATTGTTACCTGCGATGAAAAATGGATTCTGTTTGATAACCGCAAGCGCTCAGCAAGTTGGTTGGATCCTGGTTCAGTACCTAAACAATGCTCTAAACGAAAACTTACCCCTAGAAAAGTGATGGTCACTGTTTGGTGGTCTAGCGCCGGTGTGATTCATCACAGCTTCTTAGCAAACGGGGTGAGCATTACTGCAGATGTGTACTGTGAAGAACTGAACACAATGATGGAACCTCCAACCAGCATTGGTCAATCGCTCGTCTCCGCTGCTCCTGCACGACAACGCGCGACCTCATACTGCACAGCAGACGGTCTCCCAAGTTGCAAGAACTGGGGTTGGAAGCTCTCGATTAATACAAATAAAAAATACATGAAAAAAAAATCGTTTAATTTTTTTCATACAAAACGGCAATTTCATAGGTAAAGACCTAATATAATGAATAAATACGGAAGCAGAAGTTTTTATTTGCAAAGCAAACCGCGGGCGAGTGAGAAACAATTGGTTTGTTGATATCGTGGCTTCCGTTACAGTGACATGTATGAAACATTTATCGCTTCACGCCTAACACTGTGTGTAAATATTACGTAAGACATACCGATAGGAATAGGTCAAACTTTGAATAGTGTCGATACTCGATACATATATTCACTCACCGAACATTTCGATTTGTGTCGTGGCGATCCACGTGATCTCGTTATAATTTTAAATGTGGCCGGTACGTGCCTGCCCACGTATAATGTTTTGGTTTATTAAGTGAAATGAATTCTATTGATTTTAAGTTGTAACTGTACACGTTGCGTTGGAGCCTAGTACTGATATTTGAATAAAAGTCCATTGAGAGAACATATTTGTTTATATCAGTGTTCTGCTACTTTGTTAACCGTTCGCTTCTCATTTAATTCTATTTAATGACGGTATTGTTAATTTCCTTGGAGTGCTGACTGATTTTTGGCATAATCAGTTACCTAACACAACATATTAGGAGTATTTAGGAGCCTGTTAAGCCTTTTACATAACTCCATTACAATGGCAGAGGTTTGGTCCAAACACAAACAATTTCTAATTCTAAACGGTATTTTTATCATTATATTGTCTGAATTGATTACATACTACTAACTCTGTTTTCTTTCCTTGTACCCAAATTATTCAAACTCAAACTCAAACTGAAAGCATTTATTTCAAATAAACCAATTACAGGCACTTTTGAATTGTCAAAGGGTCGGTCAGTCAGAAAATATGAAGCTAGTTGCCCATTCCAAAGCGTAGTAGGTTCCTATGGAGAAGAACGGGCAAGAAACTCCACGGACACTCTTTTAAGTCAGAATATTGTTACAATATGTTGTTTACATCATTCATGTTGGAATCATACATGTGAGTACAATGTAGAAAAACGTGCAGGTTAAAAGAGTCCGTAAATAAAAGATAAAACAATTCAAAAATTAAAATAAATCAAAATAAGCCGTGGCAGCTAAGAGATGACCAGTCCCTACTGATGGCGCCCGTTCACGAACATGACGCATGGATCAGCACCATTCAGCTCAACCATTTTGAAGGGAACTTAATGATCCAACACACACGCCACCATCAGCGAGACATTAAAGTGAGCATGACATGCTTTCAGCCGCCAGGGCACATTCAAGTCAATGAAAGACGTACCTAGTAAATGGTAGCTTTAAAGTAATTAGGTAAGTACATAGTGCTCACACACATATGTGCTATGCAGTTATACAATACTAAGAGATTGAATTTATACAATGTAAAGATAGTTTTTACAATCTTCAGCAGCTCCAACAATATTTTCGTATGCTAATCAATTAGTTGTTGCGCCCTGTGGAGCTGGACCAGCGCTATTACGTTCCCTTATCGTTTCAGGGACTGTCTCAACAGGAGTGAATTGTTGGCATGCGCCTGTTATGTATGGCAAGGTTACATAATCGGAAAAGATACGCAGTTTCCTGATAAGCGTATTTTCATTTTCACCATATTCGTCAAAAATATTGCATACATTTATGTTTGGGTTCGAAGCCGAATAAGCACCGAAGCCTACATAACCTGAGCATTAATTTAACATGAATTTAGATACGAAACTTGAGGGAACAGTATTGTTTTATCATTTATTAGACTACTTTGATCATTATGGAGCTGTTAGTTTCATAGGTCAGAGGCCTCAGTGGTGTCTACGTCCTATTCAAGGTCTTTCTGATGGTCAGTTCTATTTTATGGTTGTGTAATGGCGTCATGCGTAGTTTTATTAAACTTTCTAGCTTCCTTATTTGTTTTATTTTCCTTACGACTTGCTAGCTACGAACTCGTTAATATTATGAAACCAATTTTCTTTAGACAAATTCAGTCGTATTATTTATTGATCCTGCCGCGCCTGTGTGCTATTGATTAATTCAGGAATTCAGACCTTGAAAGTTTAATAACATTTTCTCAGTCAATTTGATAAGTTTAAGAATGTTTACGTTTAAAAGTTTCTTTGAATAATAATATAATAACTTTCTAGAAGTTTCTCCATTTTGTAATGTAAGTCTTCGAAATACATTATACGTGGTTTCGAAAGATAAATATTTAATTAGAAGACCCGTCTTATAGGACTTGTTATTTTTAAAGCTTTTGTTACTGGTATTGTTAATGAAACAATGTTTAATGTTTTGTTTGTTTTATTGTGTTTATGTCGTTTTTTGTTTGTTTGTTTTTTGTTAATGTGTTTTTCTGTTGTTAACAATGTTTTGTTGTTGTTGTTTGCTTTTGTTATTGATTTTCGAGTTTTTATTCAGTCTTTATCTCATTTGTTTAATTCAACTGAATGAAATAATCAAAGCATTTTCAAGCCCTAGATAAAAATAAATAATATTTTAACATAAATAATATTTTGTTCGAATATCTTGGCCACGCAAGACATTTTATGATAGTATGCAACTCTTCATGACAATTAAACGCACGCTGTCTCAGATAACTTCGTACGACAAAATGAATTGAATTCGGTTATAAATATGATATCGATGAGAAGCCTCCGCTACATTTCATATTGAACAATCAGCCGGACAAGGAACGTAAACAAACCACATGGTCAATGCGCAGAACGATTGGTCAATCTGAGTACAGACCGCGCGCCGACCACAACACTTATCAGCATAATTTATTAAGCAGCCAGGTTACTGACCGTGGGCTAAGATAAATACATGAATACTGCAACGGATGTCTGCCCCAATGAATAAAAATATGAAACCACCGTTTAAGAAATGACGAATAACGTAGAAATAAAATGATAAGCTAGTATTTTGCAATGATGTTGTAATGAACATTGTAAGATATTATGTTGATAATGCAAGGGAGTTGGGCGTTGATAAATTGGCTTCTGTTTATACTGAACTGTAGTGCGCTAGGGTCAGGCAATAGGTCTAAGAGCCATTGTGGATTCACGTGACTGAAACGAGCTAAAAATACGACGGCAGAGCGGTTATTGTGTTAACATCTTATCGGGCGGTTATCTTGTTGTAGGGAAATGTGTAGAGGAGATCACCGAGTGTGATACACACGTTTTTGTCGAAGTAGCTCTTGCTATGACCATGAACTAAGATTAAACTGGTGTTATTAAGCCGTCAATTACAACTTGTAATGGTAGATGACGAAATGGTATCCTTGGACAACAATGACAGGACAACCAATTCCAAACTGAGTTACAAAAGGACAAAAAGAGAGACAAGACTATAGATGTAAATAAACCGTTTTAAACCGAAAATCCGTGTTATAAAAACGTTTTAAATTTGTTAAAACGGTTTTTAAAACGTTTTTGGTTTAAAACGGTTTATTTACAGCTTTAAACTAAAATCCGTGGTTTAAAGACCGTTTTAAATTTGTTTAACATGGTTTTCAAACCACAGATTTTGGTTTAAAACGGTTTATTTGCAACTATAGACAAGATTAAGAAAAACAAAAATTTCAAAAAAGCAATCAGTCTACAAATGAAAACGAAACACACTTGAAAAGCCTGCCAACATGAACATTACAACCTACGAGTTCACCCTTATGGCTATAGATAATAAGAAACAAACAACCGATTTGTCGTCCGTATGTATATACTCTATATAAATATGTAAACACTATTAGGCCCGTATCTGGGTCACGGAGAGAGCAAGGTCCTGCCTTGTTGCGAGTTCGATTCTGATCGAGATTTTAGTGTTCCTCATACATTTATAAGAGAACTGTTATCGGGTGGCCGAATATAGGTAAGTAATATGTTGATATGCGAGGATATCTCTCTGTAGTTGGGTTGTTGAGGTCAGATGGCATTCGCTGTTTGCTGATAATATTCAGCTGCTTCTTGTTAGATACCCGGCAA
Organism: Lithophane semibrunnea; assembly: GCA_947363905.1. NCBI lineage: Eukaryota > Metazoa > Arthropoda > Insecta > Lepidoptera > Noctuidae > Lithophane > Lithophane semibrunnea. The sequence goes on from OX376189.1 coordinate 1,977,091, forward strand.
TATATATTGGAAACTGGTCTTGGTGATTGGTTGGTTACAATTGGCTATTCGAGATAGATAAAATACTCTTTAATGAACATTATAAATAAATTACAAAGCGTATAGTTTGGTATGGATTAGTTTTCATGTCGAATCATAACATCTACAAAAGAAATATTCACAAAAAAAAAAATCACCAGCTTCTCAAACGATATTTTTTGTACACACGGCTACACATCAAGCTATACATTTCCAGTATAAGCTGACATCGCATTGTACGGAAATCCTATACAATGCGAGATCAGCATAAACTGGAAATGTATAGCTTGATGTGTAGCCGTGTGTACTCTTTACCATTTTTTATTGATCTACCGCAACATTTTATTGTAGGCTTCTTATCGTTAATATCTATAGCTAAGAGATTTCATCCAAACTATTTATGATAATGTTATCTTGGTTACAATACTACTCCGCTGAATTAGCGTACTTTGAGAAGACACCTCAAAATTGTTTGATGTGATGTACCCACATTAGGCTGCGTTTCCACCAGAGATGAGCGAAGATGCGTAACGAGGGATGTGTGTAAAACTAACCAATATCATTCATCGCTTCACTGTGATAGCTTGAGCTAAGCTAGCGTTGTTATTGGCTAGATTTACGGACATTCCTCGCTACGCATCCTCGCTCATCTCTGGTGGAAAGGCAGCCTTAGGGTGATCTACGAGGGCTACAAGATGGGTCTACGGTCTACGACCTACGATGCTACGGCTACGAGAATTATACAGGTTTGTAATTTTGTAGCTACGTGGAACGTAATTCCCAATCAAGATAAAAATAGATAGAACAAAAACAGCAAGTTGTAAACACGAGAGCAAAAACTAATCATATGGAGTATGCCGGATATATTTAGTGTGGCCGCTTTTGAGAAAACTACTTGTATTGAGAAGAACTTTTAAAGCTTCTAAACTCTTTCGGAGGGCATTTTGATTCTATGGATAGAATTTTAGCATCAAGTGTATTTAGAAATACTTAAAAGAATGTCCATCTACACATTGTTTTGTGCTTTCGACAATGCATATTGGCTATACAGTTCAATATTTCAAGAAATTATTTCTTCTATAAGTATCTACTTCATTAAAACTCCAATTATTAAAATCCAGCAGAATGCAGCATTTCTTGGCTACACATACCGTTCACAGTTCACAAACAGTGGCTATTGCGTCTAGTTCCTAATCAAATTGATACAAACATGCGCTAGCCACGTGTCTCGTGCATTTAAAATGCTGCTCGATGCAGATAACATTATAACTATATGTAACGAACTACCGAACCGCCCGCGCCCCTGCTTCGCACGGTTTTTAAGATTTGACAAAACATAGAGATTTCTCTATTATAATATGTAAGTTTAATATGAATGTATTGTACACATCCATACTAATATTATAAATTCTAAAGTAACTCTGTCTGTCTGTCTGTATGTTACCTTTTCACGCCTAAACCACTGAACGGATTTCGTTAAAAGGCAATATATAGATGGCATCCCGGAGAAGGACATAGGCTACTTTTTATCGACATACCACGAGGACGAAGCCGCGGGCGGAAGCTAGTAAACCATAAATTCTCTAAATGATGGTGAAAACTGCATCGAAATCCGTTGCGTAGTTTCGAAGAACAACGCGGTCACACAGACAGACACGAAAAGCGCCTTTAATTTATAATAATGTATAACATATAAATGAGAGACAAAATATTACGATTCGTCATCCGGATTAAAGAGACGTTTTCGACAGTTTTTTATGATAAGATATTAAAATTAAATAGAATTTAAAGTTGGTAAACAAGCGGGCGTTGGCACTGTTATTTAATTTAGAATGGATACAACAATTTCTTAGTTTTGTCTACAAGAGTTTAGCGTTCACTCATTCTAGTTTTAATTAAATTTAACGGTCATTGGGGTTAAGAGACATGGCCACATGGGTATAAGTACACACTTCTTTCATTGTCCCCCGACTTTTAGAGGCTTTTGTTGTTCTACTGTGGGTAGTCGCCACGTCCCCGTCAGGGGGCGCGGCACGCGGGTGGCACATTTTGAATTTTATGAGTTTCCTAAGTTCGCCGATTCGCCCACAAATAAATCAACTTCGTGCGACCAATTTTTCTGTAATATTCAGCGTTTTTCAACTGTCAATTTATTATTACCTACCTGTTTCCTCATAGTTTTCATTTGGTGCGCCATTTTATCGTGTCCGGGGGCCTAGGGCAGGTGTATCGTTAACCCTAGGTGATTATGAAGCGATTACTTGCTCGTTACACGGGCATTACCGCCGCGATAACGGTTCAACTATTAAAACAGTATTAATTTATCGTCAACGCTGACCGATAGCGCCTAAATACTCAAGGTTTTTATAAACAATGCGTGGATCGAGCCGTTTTTAATTTATTATGTTTCGAACTGTCTGTGAAAACGACCTAGTTTCGCTTTTGATAGTGATACTATAAGTAATCATTGGATTTGGAATGGCGTTCATTGAGCAATATGGCAGGACACTATGATTTCGAAATATCTATCTGACATATTATTTACCAAGTAAATGTTCATATTGCTATCGTCATTGTTTTCAGGGCTCAGTGCACTGAAGAAGACGCAGCACGTGACAAGAACCACTTTTCTACGCATTTCGAAGAACGTCTTCAGTCATAATAAATTAGAATTCAGCTAACGAAGATTCTAACTTACACCCTAATTGCGTAATACAGGATTTGAAATAAATGTCTAATACATTGCTTCATAAGTTCGAAAAAAAAATCTGCTCGACAACGTAAATAACGCAATAAATGTTGTTGAACTTTCAAAATGAAACAGATTAGTCTTATTCGGTTACGAAAACAAGTTACGCAATTAGATAGCAGATCAATTTGGTAATTCTAACCTGGACTTCTGGACCTGGCCCTTCCAGTATAAATTGACCTCGCATTGTACGGAAATCCTATACAATGCGAGATCAGCATAAACTGGAAATGTATAGCTTGATGTGTAGCCGTGTGTACATACTGTATGTTGACTATGTTGCCTATCTAAAGACCAAGCCCTTTCATACATAACCTGCCTCAATCAACTTTCCCGCCATACATGGCAAGAAAGCATTGGATATAGATTTTCTTTAAGTAACATGTGAACAAATTTGCGTTTTTGTAAAACAACTTTAACACCCACAAATAAAGTTCAGTTGGCACTACAATGAAAAAAATATGAGTTTTCACTAGTCAATCTGAAACCACTGTGATATGAAGCAATGTCTTTAGAGCGAATTTCTACGTATTTCTCCTATTCAAATCCTAGAACGACTGTTACCTTTCAGTATGAAAAAGTTATTTACTCGTATTTATGACAAAAAAGGCGGACAACGTCTGTGGTCAATGAAACGAGGCGGCAATGAGACGTCACGCGTGTTGCCCGGAGGTCTGTCGGTGGAGGTCACATTTAACTTCAGACGGACTGCTATTCAACTGTTTCAACTGCATTCCAACTGCAAATTCGCAGTATGAATACAGTTCAGTTCATCATCTAATTTCAATCATAGTATAGGCAGGCAATCATAGTAGGCACAGGACATCAAGCTATACATTTCTAGTTTACGCTGATGTCGCATTCTATAAGATTTCCGTAGGTACAATGCGAGGTCAGCTTATACTGGAAATTAATAGCTTGATGTGTAGCCGTGTGTACATAGGCAGACAATGGACATGCCTACTATGATTGCCTGCATCACATCAAGCTATACATTTCCAGTTTATGCTGATCTCGCATTGTATAGGATTTCCGTACAATGCGAGATCAGCATAAACTGGAAATGTATAGCTTGATGTGTAGCCGTGTGTACATTTAAAGTATGGTCACTGGTCAAGATACATTTTGGTTAATGGAACATCAGCCTCAGACTATTTGACAAATCAAATGTTAAAAGCAAGTCTGTGTTTACCTTCAAATAAAACGCAATTCTCATAATTTTCGTTCAAAATACTGCTCTACTACACAACATTAAGTTGAGCACTTTTTATAGCCCGACGTAGTGACAAAACACAGTAAAAACGTCGTAAACTGAGCTATACAGCTTTTTTTACTATTTACAGTACCAATGTTATTGCTCTGGGGTGATAAGTCAATTCAGAATTCATTGGTACGACGCCGACGTTACAAGTGAGTTCATAAAAAAATTAGAGCGGTGTGTAATGGAAATGGATACCAACACCTTTTCATTTGGATGATGAGATGTGATAGAAGGGCTCAAATAATGTATGGACGAAGAAGACTTGCTGTGTCGACTCTAAATAAGTGATTTCTTAAGACTTTCCGTAAAAAATGATTATTATTAAACGTTTTTAATTGTAAGAACACACACCGTTTATGAATTCTATTTTAAGACAAAATTTATAATCTCGTCGAAAAAAATTTAAAACACGATAACACTGACCTTGTATTACAATGAGTAATCATAAATATTTCTCAAGAAATTTAAAGCAGTTAACAATTTATCAAACCGCTACAGAATGACAAGGGAACACGTAGGTATACATCATGACATAACCAAAAGGATTTGACCGAGAGCCAAGTTGTCTAACAAAAGGGGAATTATTCAGCTAAAATTAGACTTTTGTATGTTCTGTGGGCACTGGCAGTTGTTACAGTATTCAGAACATTGAGTATTGTCTGACAATTTGTCTAGGATTTCTGAACTGTTACATAGGACTCAGATTTCTGCCACTATTCGTGTGAGCAACCAGGCGCGATGTTATGCTTTCTAGGATGCTGGTTTAGGCAGACTTGTACACTAAAGTATTGTCACTAGTACATTGACATATAATATTACTGCGCTAGTAGAAGTCTTCATGCAGACTGGCCACAGTCTTAATTTAACTGATATTTAGATGCATCTGCTCTGTCCACAATTTGGAATAAAAGACGTTGTTATTACCTATTAAAAAACTGAACCCGACTGCAAAAAAACATACCTACTTAAACTGAAAAGAAAAAAACAAGCATTAATTGTTTTTTGTAAGATATCGCAGGCCGGCAAAAAAGTTACACAATGTTTCAGGTTTATTGGTTTGGCCCCGCTTGCAATACCTTACAAAAAACAAAGTCAGGTTGTTTTTCTCTTTAGAGTATTTTTTTTAATAATTTGCTTTATTTCGATCTTTTTTGTTTTTGTTACTATATGTACTTTTGTACTTGATTTTATTTGTGTTTTTAAAAACCTTCATTTACAGATTCAATAGATGCTCTGTCACTCCCATAATTAAGAAGAAACGAGAGGTGTCGTTTCTTCATTGTGTTAAAATCGATTAAGCCGTTTAGGCTACAGAGCGTGCCAAAGAAATAGACATACATACTACCTATACTCTCGAAAAACATTACCTTCCTTCCGGGGCAGTCGGGTAAAAAGAGGTAGTATAGAAACTAAAGAGAATAATCCACCGATGAAGATGGTTGCTGAAATGAATTGTAATGGGCTATCGAAGTTTAAAAGGCATCAGGAAATAGTAGATTGCTGCATCGAGCGCCAAGTGAATTATTCTATTACTCTCTTTAGCAAAGTGCGTAATCTACTTTTCTCTCAACTACCAATTTACTCAACTCAAGTCAGGTCAAGTCAGGTCAATTCAGGTCATTTTAAACGGTATTTATCCATTTGTATTAACCAGTCAGGTCTAGTCAGGTCTAGTCAGGTCAACTCAACTCAGACAGAGCCGGAGAGACGAGCCTTAGGAACAGGGTCCCATTTTACCCTTTTGGTATGGAACCCTAAAAACAGTGCAGTAAAGTTGTATGAAATTTCATTGTTGCACTGCAAAACTGTCCAACAATGAAATTTCATACAACTTTACTGCACTGTTTTGGTTCTAAGCAAAAAATACGTCCTTTGGGATCGGTTTTGTAGTGATTAATGATAATATTACTATGTAGTTGAAAGAAAAGTATTTTCTTCACCCATATTGACAACAATTAATGTGAAAAGCGACCCAACACGAGCCAAATAATTCAACTACATACATAAATATTCGGTAGCCTACTATGATTTACAAATTACGAAACGAATGTTACAGTGTCAAAACATGAGTGCGATAAAGGTACATAATAAACAGCTGATTGCCAGTACAAATAGTGCGGACAAAGACAACGATACATGCGTTGTTGTTATGACAATGCAATGCGGTGTATTTTTGTATTCTAGTTTGAAGACTTGGCTACAAATGCTATAATTAATTGAATAAAGTTGTGATATCACTGCACGCTACTTGTAAGTTGCAGACCCTTACTGACAACTATCGTATTGTCAGTAAGGGCCTTAAGTTCCTCCACAGGACATTAATACAAGACACTAATTTAAGTGTTCCATCGTCTATGGAACCACAGAACATGGTAACTGCTAAAAAGATCTGATTCCAGAATACCATGTCTCTGGATATCATCACATACCATGACTATAGGTTATGTATTTTGTAGCTTGTAAGCGCGATTTGATATCGTTTGTTAGCAAAATGTTTTGTGATTTACCTATAATTATGATTTCACCGATATTGTGATATGTTGCCTCGATGAAATGACTTATTTACATTAGTAGATAACCCGGTCGAAATGATTGTGAAAAATTGGTTCGTTTAAACTCGTTCGTTTAAACTTACCTATAATATTTAGTTTCTCGTTTCCACTGCTTTTGCTGTTTCGAGTGGCAGAATTTACAATAATAGATAACCCCCTTGACATGATGTTTTACATATTTGAGGAGAAGATAGCTGAAAAACTGGTTATGTTTTTAGGTACTTATGTGAATGTTTGGTTATTTGCAGCTTTATCAAATCATACTACAGAAATCCATCAGATATTATCAAATATGGGGTAATTACAAAAAGTAATTGAAGACTGAACACTCAACAAAGATTTTTTCAGATAACACGAACCGAAGAGTGTCCGTGGAGTTTCTTGCCCGTTCTTCTCCATAGGAATCTACTACACTTTGGAATGGGCAACTAGCTTGCATCTTTCTGACTGACCGACCCCTTGACAATTCAAAAGTGCCTGTAATTAGTTTATCTATATATATAAAACAAAGTCGGGTTTGTTCAAGCACTTATAACTCGAGAACTGCTGGACCGATTTTGATGATCTTTGATTTGTTGGATTTGTCTCCGCCCAGAATAGCAGAATAACTATTCAAAAATTGGAAAAATTCACGAAAAAAAAAATATGAAGAAAAATCGTTTTCTCATACATTCTGTATAGAATGGGTCTTTTGATAATGTCTCAGTAGATAAGTAGGTAGGTGTAGGTAAGGTAGGTAGGTAGGTAGGTAGGTATGTAGAGTAGGTAGGTAGAGTAGGGTAGGGTAGGGTAGGGTAAGGTAGGGTAGGGTAGGGTAGGGTAGGGTAGGGTAGGGTAGGGTAGGGTAGGTAGGGTAGGGTAGGGTAGGGAAGGTAGGGTAGGGTAGGTAGGTAGGGTAAAGGTAGGTAGGGTAGAGGTAGGTAGGGTAGGTATATAGGTAGGTAGGTAGGGTAGGTATATAAATAGGTAGGTAGGGTAGGTAGGTAGGGTAGGTATATAAATAGGTAGGTAGGGTAGGTATATAGGTAGATAGATAGGGTAGGTAGGTTAGGTAGGTAGGGTAGGTGCGCCGTAGATAACTACTTGCTACCCGTGCGAAGCCGGGGCGAGCAGCTAGTTTGAAATAAATGCTTTAAGTTTGAGTTTTGAGTTTGACGAGAGCAACAGAACGTCAAATGACGGTGAAATTGAGACTAAGCCCAATTTCCGAACACCCACGACCAAACAACAAAACCTAGACACAACAACACCACAAAAAAAGCAAGCAATCAAATGTTCGAGGGTGCGGTGCATACTATCGGCTATATGCGCTATATAGCTGCTATATAGCCACTATAAGAGTCTATAGTGCATACAGTCCGAGTTCAACAATCGCACGCGGCAAATTGCCGTCGCCCCAGATCGTCCGTCTCGTGACGCAAGTGCCCCCTCCACTGGCTATGCACTCGATACAGTAGTATAAGTTTGTGCAGAAAGGTGTAAAGTCGAATAAGTAGGTAAAAGTATGTGTGTTCCAAAAGGATCAGATAACGTACCTTGCCAATTTATAGTGCAACTTACGAGTAAAAATTGAGTAATTCTAATTTAAAATCACCCAAAAGTTTTTTTCATTTGACAATTGAGGTATTTTCTTCACTAGCTTTGAATTACAACTTTGTGTTGGTCTGAGACAACTTAATAATCTTTCGGCTGAAATGATGATGATACTACTTATCCTAACTAATATTATAAACGCGAAAGTGAGTTTGTTTGTTACTCTTTCATGCCAAAACGGCGAACGGATTTGGATGAAATTTTGCATTTTTATCCTAGATCGCAGACGAAGTCGCGGGCAACAGGTAGTTCCATATAAAGATTTCTGTATAAATTACGAGAGACATCAAGAGTTAAGTCAGCGTAGCACATTCTGTTCCAAACTGTTTAATGTGGTTAATTAACTCGCTTATCTAAAACTACTCTCCAGTTACCATAGCTTAAGCTAATGACCGGCTTGGACTATGTCAATTAATAACCAACCATATCGCAAAGTTTTAAAGTGTAAAATTGGTTGTAGCTGCGCGTGCGCTGACCGCGTTGGAACTGGCCAAGTGGCGGTGAAAGGAGAATTTCCTCTTCTTGACGCACTGTCTGACCAATATGCATGTGAAATGTGTGATTTGACATACTATCTGAGATAAACAACGTTATAGAAGCACGTGTAACCCAACGAATAACGTTGCTGTAGATCGATAGTGCTGTAAAGATACGTTTTCAGAGAAGAAAATACACATAGATACATACATAAACTCACGCCTTCTTCTCATGGGAGTAGGCAGAAACCACAACACCTGCTACGAAAATAAAATAGTTTTACAAGATATGGATCCTGATGGATGATTCCTTGTTGTCTTTATCTGCGACGTACAGTAGGGCGTTTAAAATAACAATATACTTTATATATTATACTTTCAAGCTAATTAAAAAAATATAAATTAAGTGCTTCTCAAGTCAGATTTTCCAAGACTAATTCTTGGAAAATGTACAATAGAAGAGTTTTATGTCCTTTAAGAGGGCCTATCACATTTTTTCTTGTATTTGAGCGTTTTACTCGAGTTTCGATGTGTGGTGTGACTACGGTTTAGTAATAGACACAAAATTAAAAAAAAAATATGCCCGAGAAACTTTGATTATTTCTCTTGGGAGTGTTTTAAATAAATATTTGTCTACACAAATCAATTTAAATTAATTCTACCTTCTGATTTAATTCCATTCTTATAATCAACGCATTGCGGAAACAACGTATATTTATTACAATTTACTATTATTTAGAGTCCAATGACGAATAATTCTCGAAACTCATTAGAAACCAAAACACGTCTATCGAGAAATAACAAACCTGTAGTAACCACAAGATTTTTAATATATAAGTACTAAATAATTTACGCAGTTTAAAGTTTATTAACAGTAAATATATTGGGTTTTCCCTTTTGTGAGGTATTAAATTATAATATTTTTAAGTAAGTTCAACGGGTATTGGGTTCCTAGGAAAATACAGTCATCTGCCTTCCTATGGTTAATGGGGTCGCCTACCCTAGTCTGACTCTAACATAGACTCTGGACATTAGTATTTCCCCATACCTTGGTAATTCCCAGATCAACTAAGCCGAATTTGACACAGTCATCCAATCCTAGTCTGTTTTTTTTTTTTCAATTTGGAGTTTGACATTGCACCTGTCAAATTAGTCTTCGAGATAAAAATACAGACTGTAACTAATAATATGTATTATAATTTATGCGAAAGTGAGTTTTTTGTTAGTTTGTTTGTAGCGCTTTCGCGCTAAAACGGCTGAACGGATTAAGATGAAATTTGGCACATGGGCAGACAATGACCTGGAATAGGACATAGGATACTTTTTATCCCGATTTTCCCACGGGATCGAGACTTACGCGGGTGAAACCGCGGGGCGCAACTAGTACAAAATAATCTTTAACAAAACGAACTGAAAAAGTATTAAATATTAACGAACTAAAATGTATTTAATTCGTGTGGTCAAATAAAATCAAAATGTTGTTGTTGGAATTATTAAAACTTTGGCGGACAGTAAACGCGCATAAACGTAATAACAATAAAACTTCAATTGTGTCTCATTCACTGTCCGCCAAAGTGTTAAGGTGAACAACTTTCCTAGTTACTGTGAGATTATTTAATTTCCTCTACAAGGGATTTCATTTTCAAAATTGAAAATGAAATCCCTTGTAGAGGAAATTAATACATTGTATAATTCACTATTCTCTGACGCTCAACATTATTCCAGTACACTCTTCAACCCACTGTTGCCAAGTCAAGATTACAAATCAATTAATAAAATCAGGAAATGGCAAAATCAGTTCCTCATATAAGCGATCCTCTATGTACGCCGTGTAGCAACGAAGAATAACAGTCTATAGTACAAGTAATACTTATGTCGTACAGACAGGCTGACCTGTGTGGATGCAAACATTGCCATACATCAACGTTAATGAAGACATTACCGACAAATCAATTAATCTAATTATTGTTTTCAAGAGCTTCACTTTGCGGTTTATAAACGTGCGTTGAGTGGGAAATCTTGATTATAAAATTACTTTTAACCACAAGATTGTCAGAATTGATTCTAAATAAAGAAAGGGTTTGTTGTTCAATTCCGTGTGTTTGGCCTTTGGCGTTAATCATATCTCTAATCTCAACTTCAGTTACTTACAGGAATGATACTCCAATTCCATATATTGCTTGGATGGATAACAATGATTTGAATACGTCTTTGAAAATAAGGAACAAATTGTTTTTTCTCCTGTCCTCAAAAAATATAACAACAGAAATAAAACAATCCCAGCTCTAGAAAACAATACGAAGTCGAATCGTAAAACAAGAGTAACACGTGCAAATGAAGAGCGGAGATCGATTGTGAACACATAAACTTTCAAGATGGACGAACTACAAAGGTGCTGTGAGAGAAAACTCTCCAAATTGGAAAATTCTTGAGAGAAAAATTGAGTGGGTTATGTTTGGCAAATAAAAAGCCTGGAAGAAAAGAAGATCCTGTCACTTTGCTTCAGGAACGTTCGAAGTAAGAAAGTAAGAATGATAATGCTACAGATAGTTCGAAAAGGATTCCTTTTTGAAGTGCCAAAGAAACGGGCAGTATACAGCACAGGTTTTTTACCAAGATTGATGTGCTGGTAGTAATCGTATAGGATTTCAGCGATCCTCATGAATACTCTTATGCGGAAGTACATGGGATAAGGACGTATAGAATAACTGCAAGCCTTGGTAAACTGCTGATGTTATACTAATAGTTTCCTATATTTACGATTTATATGCATCATTGGATTTTATTGAATCCATCGATAAGTCGTGAGATAGGTACCTATGTCGATGACCATCTTATATTATAATATACTAATTTGTTTATATCATTTTTTTTTTTTGAGAAGCGTGAGCATTCGAGTGAAATTCATAAGTACCAGTTTGTCGATTCATACTTACTTACTCCTGGGGGCTAAGTCTACTAATTTACAAACGTGTCAGTGGTCTCGCAATTATGAGTTTTTGATTTTGTGTATGGCAACACAATACACAAAATCTGTCAAAAACTCATCTGCAATCTTGTGGTAAGGTGGTCAGAGAATGATGGCAACATTACGGAAGCTAATATGGCTATCGAATGGGATTACTGACATTTAATTAAATTTCAAATCTGTCACATAATATTGTTAATTTAAAACATAATTTAACGTTCATGTTACGGCGTTTTGACTTCGAATGTCTCATTTGAACTGCTCATAACAAGACTCTAAATGATAGCATATAATAAATACTGTATATATTCAACAAAGTGTTAATTTAAGTATCTCCAGCTTATGTTACACTTTATAATATTGACATAAATTCATTTTACCGAAAACATTGATGGAATATATCTACTGAAGAACACATGGGGCCTTATCAAACTGGTAAAACAGTTTGAGACATTCTAAATTCAAATTCATTTAGTCAAGAATTTAAGGATTCGTTTATTCAAGTCAGCCTGTATCCCAGTGCCATGCAGCAAAGGCGATTCTCGATACCGAATCTAAACAGAATAAACGGCTGAACGATTCCACGCGACATTTCAGAAGCGCTCCAACCTTCAAACCGCCGTTTACCTCCAATCTTTTAGAATCCAATCTAGATAAAACGAGGATCAGGTTATTGGCACGCCAAGTTAATCGGACCTTCTGGAGGCGTCGCCCAGCAACGGGGATCAAGTAGGGAGGTCTATTACTTGAGGCGTAAGGGAAAATGCACGCAGGGTTACCATGGAGAAGATAATTGGAAAAATGTGATAGTTTTAGAGAAAGGAATAACAGTCCTGAATGTCATAAACTTTTTATACTAAATTGAAACTGATGGTAGCCAAGAAACGGGCAAACTTTCTATCACATAAAACTACGTGAATGTTATAATTATAAACACACTACTTTTCTCAACAATAAGCGAAGCGAATGATATACAAACACGGTCGCTATATCGACCAGATAATCGTGGTTTCAACCCTCAAAAAAATCTCTTGTTCTTTATATAGGACAAGTCCCTGCAGTGTTTTTCACGTGGCACCACTACCTACAAGCCACAAAGCCCACGAATGTTTACTCGCCCCCGGCAACCTGTTGCCGGGTGCCGGGTGGCTCGAGCCAGATAATGTCGCCCTTATTTTTAGAATCAGTAATTATTGCCTGTTTGTAAGCATCGATCGTCCCATGTGCCCCGTTTCCCATGCCATGTTTCCCTTAATTAGAATAATGTTCGACTGTTTCATAATAGTAACTGAGATAAAACAGCGAAGGATGTGAGGAAAAATGTTCTATTATTGTATGGTTTCGCTAAAATATTATTTTTTGTCGTAAAGGAGATTTACCTTTTTTTTTTTGAGGATTTTACCTTTTGCGTCACAAATCTCATTTTAACCTACTTTTGATCTCGGTTCTTCGTGAATTATTCATGAAATATCACGTCCTTTAAAAGGTTCAACTTATGTAATACGGGACGAACGGTCATTGCTAAGCACTTTTTTGATTACTTAAGTATTCGATGGACTTATAAGTGGTAGTTGCCGAAAATGGTGGCGCCGGCTTTTTAAGAACATTGCCCAATTTAATAACTTGTCTTAAAGAGCGTTTACGACAGAATTAATTTTAATTGACCTAGAATTTTCCGGACTGTCTTAGGTCCTGACCTTTATGGGTCCAGTTTACGGCTTATATACTAAATACCGCAGTGTTTATAACCAGATTGAACCGGCAGCACTCATTGATTTTTCCGGCGCGATCCGGTTCAGAGCAAAGCTTACTGTTACCGGAACTATTAGAGGCTAAAGGTGAACGTCCACTGGTCCGCACCAACTGCAACACACGTACGGCACGCAAACAACGTATTGAACGAATTTGCCGATGGCATGAGTCCACTGTATCCGGATTTTTTATTTAGTCTCAAGTGTTTTTGTTGTCGAGTTTGGAACATGTCCTCTAACCTTGTCTCTTACATTTCTTATGATAATTAGGCAATATTTTGGCTCAGACCAAAAAAAAAACAATATGTAGCGCTGTCAACCGAGACGCACACGCACTTTGCTATACTATATATTATTGGAAATGTATGGCGAGCGATATTGTTATGTTGTTATTATAGCGTAGTCTGAAATGAGCTTGAGGTGTAGTTTGGTTGTAAATGTGTGCGTGGGAGGATTCTTTTTTTGTTTGGTAGTTCATGCTTCAGAGGTGGTCCCATATAAATTTTATTAATTTTGCTTGCGGAGTTTTTTAGTTAGCTTCAATAACTTCAATAATTACGTATTTTTCCCACTTTGCGTAATATGTAGATGATATAAATATTTGACTCAGTCACTGTTATTTACATAGCAGATAACGGTATATGAATTTGTGCGGTACCACAACTAAAAAGTGAAAAATAAAAACTTTTTACAAAAAAAAAAACAACAGACTTCAAAAAAAGTTTTTTTACTTTAAGTCGTTTGTATTTTTTTGTAAAAAGTATTTTGAAATATGGTTCACACGTATGGTGTATGTATATCGAGGGTTTATAATTGGATTCTGTTGCAGTTCACTTGAAGGAGTAACGCTTACGCGTTTTCGCTCAAGCAGTGTCAGAATCGACTATTGTTTGATTTCCACAAGCTGTAAGTCAGACGAGGGAAATGGGTTTTCAGGCAAGTGGATACGGATAATCATATGTGGTAAAGTTTTTCTAAAAATGTCTAAGTCTTCACTCCTTCAGTGACCGTATTTCAAAGTTTCCATTTTGTAACTTCTGTACCTAAGCATTGTTATGGTATGGTATATAAGTGATGTCAATGCACCACGGTTTGATACCACTCAAGGTCAGGTCCACAAAAAATTTGGATGTAGGTATATAAAATTAGATGTTTGAACTTTTTGTTGAATCAGTATGATACTAAAAATACACTCACAAAATGCCAGTTTGGGAATATCAGTACACCAAAAATGATTGATCATTAAAGGATCAGAAATATCAGTGCAGTTTCTTTTAAACGGATGATTGATATCCTTAAAAAAGAAAGGGTCTTAACAAGATAAATGTTTTGAGATTTATCATACAAACTAACTGTTGCCCGCGGCTTCACTCGCGTGGACCCTTATTATTATTTAAAATAAAAGTCTGTTTGCACATATAGCATCAGCTATCTGCCAGTAAAAGTCCCGTCAAAATCGGCCCAGCCGTTTCGGAGATTATTAGCCGGAACTATCAGAAAGACAAAGAAAAAAATTTTTTTTTTGCTAGATTTACCACATACAACTATCGACAATAGGTAATCAATTTTGCTAAATAATTATCGTGTGTAGGCATTTGCAATTGTGCGTAAGTAATTACAAGTTAACATTGCTATACAGTCATTAATTAATTAGTTATGCGCGTGTTAACCTAATCACGGACTTGCATAATCGGCCCTAGCCGAAACGCACATTACAAAAAAAAAACTTAAAATACACACGTAATCAAAAGCATCCAAAAGCCTCTTATTCAAGCAAAGTACACACGGCTACACATCAAGCTGTACATTTCCAGTTTATGTTGATCTCGCATTGTATAGGATTTCCGTACAATGCGAGGTCAGCTTATACTGGAAATGTATAGCTTGACGTGTAGCCGTGTGTACGTTTGCAAATGTTGTCTATTGCTTGATGTCCGGGCCAATGACAATTTACATTGCGTAACTATTGACGATTATCTGTATTACGACACTGGCAATTGATAGCAAACAAAAACTCAAAGCATTTATTTCAAATAAACCAATTACAGGCACTTTTGAATTGTCAAGGGGTCGGTCAGTCAGAAAGATGAAGCTAGTTACCGATTCCAAAGCGTAGTAGGTTCCTATGGAGAAGAACGGGCAAGAAACTCCACGGACACTCTTTTTAAATCAGAATATTGTTACAATACATTGGTTACATCATTCATGTTGACATGTGAGTACAATGCAGAAAAAGGTGCACGTTAAAAGCGTCCGTAATTAAATGTAAAACAATTCAAAAATTAAAATAAGCCGTGGTAGCTAAGAGATGACCAGTCCCTACTGATGGCGCCCGTTCACGAAAACAAAAAACACAGTACCGATTGCAAAGTGGACAAATAACTACTTCTAACTTCTCCCCTGTCACCATCATCATTATCATCATCAGTATCATTCTGACAACCAGTCTTAACAAGGGGTATCGTATTACCCAGTAACTATTTTGTGGAGGTCAGATAGGCAGTTGCTCCATGTAAAATTTTATCATTCAGCTGCATCCGGTTAGACTGGAAGTCAACCCAACATAGTTGGGTAAGGCTAGGCAGATGATGATCTTGTCATTCACTCCCTTTTCCTTCCTTGTCATCTCTTCTTATGTCTCTCTCTATCCCTCCCAACAACATTAGCACTCTGCAGGCGTAGCATGAGCACCGTTTTGTCGACGGAAGAGTAGACAAAAATGACGTTTCCTGTAGATAGTAGACAGTACGAGACGGCAGCAAAATAGAAAGAGTCAACTGCACTTTTTACGAAATTCACTCTTTTACATAATTCGACTCAGAATTCTTTGTTTTATCATAGGATTTATCGGTTGTCAGTGTGATTTTGACAGTAAGGATAGAAAACTTTCTTCCGAAATAGTCTACCTACAAAAAGACCTAGACAAAGATCGTTAGAAATTAAAGACAAAATGACAGATTGTAGAAAGATTTCTACGGTGGATGTAAAAATGAAGAAACGAACTGTCACTTTGTATAGAAAAAGCTACCTATGTCTATTCTTCGTAGAGATAGAAAGCGCCATGCTACGCCTGCAGCAGTGAATACTACAACCGCTTAGAACAGGACGTGCTTAGACGTTCTATAGCTTCATTAGCTTAGTGACCGTAAGCAATTCTTTTGATTGCTTCTGCTACTGGTTTTGTCCTGCCTTTTGTTGTTATTTAATTACTTCGAATTGGAAGGCTTCGTGCATGATGAATGGCCTACGGCCGACGGTTTATCGACGATCAGTAAAGTCAAATCATTGCGCAAACATCAGCTTCAGAGGAAACATAAAAAAGGCGTAAAAGAAGCTGGTATGTCACCAGCAGAAAGCTCTGACGTCTAAAACGACAATATTGATACAAAAAAAAACAGTAACCAGCTAAACAGTAATAGTGCTGGCCATGCAACATTCGATTTGATGCGATTCAGACGCGCTTGTTTATTTAATCGATTGCGACCACATATCAAGAGAGTGCGTTGAACCTAATGACGTCCGACGGGCCGCGATCGCCTCTCACCACGTCATGCGAATTCCCCGCTCTTATAATAATTAATACTATTTTTAACAACAAGCTCGCTTAACCTGCATTAATAAGCGTTTTACGAGGCCTCGATAGGTCGAAAAGAAACTTGTCTTCGCTTATTTATAACTTTAATGGGAGATTCGATTCCATTTTCCCCAAACACTGCATTGAATTCATTACGATTTACGTGATCGCTGTGATCATGAGATCGAAGATTAATAACGTATTTCCGAATTCAAATTAGAATACAATTGTTATTTTTATAGGTAAGGATATAAGGCTTCCGCAGGCAGGCGCGACGCGACACTAGTTGAACAATTTCAATGAAATTTTCATAGAAATTATATAACAATATGTTAAGTTTTAACAGCACAGCCCGTAACAATGGTCGTCAATTACATATTTATTATAAAAATGCTAGAAGGAGATAAGGATAACAATAATTACAAGCACTCGACACACGACTGACAACACAATTGTACCTAATCTTATCAATGAAATGCAAACTAACAATGATCAAGTTATAATAACCCAATGGCTAATAGATAACTAACGTTGCCCTTTTGAAATTACATTTTGTCAATAATTCAATCAATCTGCATAGCATTTCCCAACTATGCTGGGGTCGGCTTCCAGTCTATCCGGCCGGATGCAGCTGAATACCACTTTTTTACATGGAGCGACTGCCTCCACTAAACAGTTACTGAGTAACACACGATACCCCTTGGTAAGACTGGTTGTCTGACTTTTGGGGTTCTGGCTACCAGTGTCCCGTAACGTAACGACTGTCAAAGATCGCTGAATGACAGCCGGGACAAAACGCCACTTATTACCCGACTACGGCGAAGAAAAAGGAGGGTTATGATTTTGACCGGTATGTATGTATGTATGTATGTATGTATGTATGTATGTTCATCTGTTCAGTCACATTAAATTAAAAATGGCGCCCTCTAGAGGACATAAAGTGAGGAACTTAAAAAAAAAAATGGTTTAATCGTACCATGTTGGGTATCAAATGAAAGGGCTTAATGAGCACATTTAAAAAATATATATATTATAACCCCAAAAGAATTAAAAAAAAAATCAAGTAATAAAAACTAAAACCCAACTACGACTTAAAAGGTATAAACAAGACACCACAGACAGACAAATTAAAAAGCCGGAGTCACACGTAATCTGTTCGATTTATGCCCTAGCACGTGTGACTCCGGATTTTTAATTTGTCTGTCTGTGGTGTCTTGTTTATACCTTTTAAGTCGTAGTTGGGTTTTAGTTTTTATTACTTGATTTTTTTTTTTTGTTGAATAGGTCTTTATGAAAATAATGGTCACTGAAAAGTTAATTTAGCTGCTTTTGGCGAGAGAAGGGAACGGAGTGTCAAACGCGGAAATAATAACTATAATAATGATGAAGCAGCAGGAAGATTGTATTTTCAGAAATATAAACTAATTTCATGTAAATTGTTTAGAATCCGAAGAATTATTTTTTCAGCAAATGACTTGACGATCCACAAAATACATGGCCATCAATGATGGCCACTATGGTTTTTCTGGTGACTAAGCTATAATTTTCATTTCATAATTTGTTTTCTCCAAGTTCCTAAACTTTGGGCATTCTCAAAATACTAAAATAAATCTTAAAACCGGGTCTTTAGAGTTAAATTCGTATTAACCCCGTTCCGGTCCCGTGTTTTGCTTCAATAATAATTATTATTTTTTTGCATTCTAAAAATATTCGGCTCTCGAATCTCGCGCGATTACAGGGCTATGGTGTGCCATTCAAAAAGAGAAAAACATTCAAAAACAGCTCATATTTGTTTTTGGATAAAGGTTATAGGATTTTTGAGGTGTTTGTTTTAAATTCATGGCAAGTTTTCGTTTGTTGACGAGCCAAGATTAGAAGCAACGTGGTAGTACGAAAATAGCGAAGCGGCATGAATTTGCATTTAAAAATAAAAGTAAACACGTTTTTGAGACTACATTAATGTTGTTTTTGGCCAAACTGTTCTCGTCTTGAGTGAGTTTCTAGTTACCGACTGTGTAGAATCGGTTTTTCGGTGTCATATTATGTTTGTTAAATGTCGTGGTTTTTCCGTTTAACTGGAAGTCGATCCCGACATGTTGGGAAAGGCTAAGCAGATTATGATGATAATGTCGTGGTTTTGCCGGTAGACTTTACTTACAATACGGCCGATATAATTTGGCAGGTCTGAACATAGGGCTCTGCGAACTTTCGCGCATGTTCTCTCACTCACACTCGCCTCATGTCACCATTTGGTTCCCAAAAAATGTTATTGCGCAGCCCTCTGCGTGAAGTTCAGCACTGCCAAGTTATACCTATCGGACGTATTGTACATCGTATCGGAACGCCATCATAAATTAGAAAAATCAAAACAAGACATTTTTAAGTACCTGTTGTGATTGCATAAATAAAACCAATGAATGAGACTTTTAATAGAAAACTCACATGTAGTTTTAATCCATATAAAGCAAAGTTCCGTATACTTATGCGCGTCTTGGTTGGCACTGCTTGAATGAAACTAGTGAGGCGTCAGCGCCTCAATAGGACGTAATACATTGTTGAAAGGTTGCCATTGCATAAAATATATGAAACTTGTTGGGCTCACCATTACTTCGTCATGTAGTAACGTATTGCATGAGCTCTTTCTCTTGGTACACTCTGTTAATTTTTCCGCACTAAAAAGTAATTTATTTTAGTTTAGTTAGCATCTTAATAAGTCGACGTTGAGTCGATTTTAGTTTGTATCTGTATCTTCAAGTACAAAAAACGTTTCAAGTTATAATTTTACTCTCACTTACAAATATGAGTAGATATATTCTGCAAAATCTCACCAGGAAAACTTAGGTGAAGTGAACTGTCAATAGTGTCATTTCCTAACATCTGCATTGCCATTCTGTAACCATCTCACCGTGAAAACTTAGGTGAAGTGAACTGTCAATAGTGTCATTTCCTTTTCCTAACATCTGCATTGTTATTCTGTAACCATCTCACCGTGAAAACTTAGGTGAAGTGAACTGTCAATAGTGTCATTTCCTAATATCTGCATTGCTATACTGTAACCATCTCACCGTGAAAACTTAGGTGAAGTGAGCGTGGAGTGAGATGTCACTGTCATCGATACCTACTGATGCTAAGGCAGTGACGAGTTCACTTTAAGCTCACTTCACTCACGTTTTCACGGTGAGATGGTTACAGAATAGCAATGCAGGTGGAATGACAGCTCACTTCAGGTAGATCTCGAGGATATACAATCCGGATATAGCAACAAAAAAAAGCGCGGATTATAAGAAAATAATTTTAAAAGCTTTAGGATAAAAAAACTTTTTTTTTTTTAATTATTCATATGAACAGGTATAACAGATACGAAAGTAAGTTTTAAACCCTTACGACTGATAACAAATGATTAATTGGGATTCTGCCATCTATTATCTGAATATTAGATCGTATGCCAATTAATTATAGTTTGAAACTAGTGTAGACTGGTTTTTACCACAAGTAAAAGCGGATTTTTTGCTTGATATTTAGTACCCAACGAATATATTAAAATGTAGATCGAGTCTGTATAAAATGTGGTAATTTTGCGGTTAGTCACGTGCAAGTACATGTAAACAACACGTCATCGTTAACTTCAAAAATCCAAGAATGATTTCTACCTAATTTTGGTAAAATAATAATAGTCTCTCTTACATTTTGGTGAATTATAATATTAATAGTAGTTTATGTATTTTTACCTACTTTACAAAATACATAGTGCCTTTTAAAAGTTCAATTGCTGAAACAATTTTCATCCATACTAATATTATAAATTCGAAAGTAACTCTTGTTGTAAGTTGTCTGTGTGTATGTTACCTTTTCACGCCTAAACCACTGAATGGATTTCGATAAAATTGGCATGGAGATGGATGACATCCCGGGGAAAGACATAGGCTACATTTTATAGACATACCACGCGGGCGAAGCTGCGGGCGGAAGCTAGTATGTAATATTTTTGTTATTAATGCCTTCTTACTCTCTCCTACTTTGTTACGCCCAACAGGGTCCACATGCATCATGTCTTTGTAAAACCTACCACCTAAGTTCACATTGTGGGAAGCAATTAATATACAGGGTGTAAAAAGACCCATCACAGCAGTCAACTACGCATTCTGTACATCAAATTAAGTAGCGTTGCACAAAAATAATTGCTGGGAAACGACTTTTATTTTTGGTGTGAAAAATCGCTGTTTTCGGTAGTGCGTTACGCACGCAAAACATTGTGTTTATGGGTGCATGCAACGGTTCAGGGTTCGTGGATTGGAACATTAAGTTAAAGCATTTAAAACTTGTTTTCTTTAAAAAACGTCTGAAAAAGTTGGAACATTGACCTTTATCCGTAATATCTCCGTAACCAAAAGGTTCCCAGAAATGGTCCAGAATAAAAAAATATCAAAATAACGGGAATAACAAGTAACTTTCGGCTTCGTTAAGTCTTTTTACACCCATATTTAAGGGATTTGGATAAATCAGTACATACCGACAATATAATCTGGTCTTCCGAACCTAATACTGGCTGCTCACCCAGAAAAATCACCCCAAAAACGAAAATTATATTTCCTAGATCCAAATAAAAACTCTGTTTGCCATTACCTCACTATAAATAATCACTACATATAATGAAAACAGTCCTCCGCCGCGTCTGTCTGTCCGCGATAAACTCAAAAACTACTGCACCGATTTTCATGCTGTTTTCACCAATGGATAGAGTGGTTCTCGAGGAAGGATTTAGTATATAATAACCGACATCCACGCGGGAGAAGCCGCGGGCATCAGCTAGTTTCTAATAAAATGAAGTCTTGGCTGAACTACTAATAACCGAACACTCATACACTAACAAGAACTTACACAATAAACGCTAAACCATAAAAGCATTAATTAACCCAAGGTTGGCACAATTGCTTGATTTCAACGAATCGAAGGGTTGGTCAATGTGCATTGCATCCGTGACGCACACGCCGCGCCGCCAACCCTCGCTCACCTTCACTTCTCGAGGAAAACCCACTACCACACACTACGATTATAAACCTTAATGTAAATAATCTACGGTTTAATTTACAATGATGAAGTATCGTTAATGAATTCTTGCGGTCAATTATGTGTACGATATAGTAATGGTAGCTGGATGACTGTGTATGCTTTTTGTAGTCTCGAGATTGTTCTTAATTATTGTTTTAAGCAGTTTTGACTGATTGCAAGATGCTGAATATTAATTCCAAAGAGGCTACCAAAAAAAAAAGTTTAATTTAAGTTAAATACCCCGTTAACATACAAAGTTGAAAAACTGAAAAATGGATTTATGATAATCTGTTCTGGACAGAACCAGTGATAAAAATGATTGGGTAGACGGCTAACTCGGGTTATCTTTAACAAACTAAGACAAGACAATAATATGCTAAGACTAACCACATGAAAAGACGAGAAGAGGATAAGAATATGCTAAAACAGTATTAATTCATAAAATCATAAAGAAAACACGACGCGAGACGTAGACAAAAGGCGAAACCCACTCCATTAAAATTCAGGGCGATTAATTTTAATAATAAATAATCATCACATTAGATAAACGTTACCAGTTAAGAATATAAATGGGAATGTCAAAATATAATTGTAAATAAATGTTAAATTATTAATAATAGATAATTAGTGCATTAATCACATGTCGCATATTGTTCTCAGAAATATTGTAGTTGAGTTTGACATTCCCATTTAACACATGACATTTAATTTCATTATTCTAGTGACATTATTATTTACAAAATTGTTTTATTAAAAAATATTGTTTCAATAAATTAATTGTATAATATTGCTGTGATACAGTAAAGCTTGAGTTTTGCATGCCTCAAGGCATAATATGGTTGAACTATGCTTTATTTTTTAACAACTTTATGTAATTACCCATATTAGCAAATAAATGATTTTGAATTTGAATTTTGAATAAAACAGATAAAATAACGAATTTATAGCAGCAAATAAAAACTCGCCACGGGTTCAAATGACGTACGCACGATTAATAAATTAAATAAGTATATAATCAATAAAATCCGTTTAAGAATGACACATGATTTACGCACAAAACTAATTAATATTCATTAGTTCAGTTATCTGGTTAAATGAGCGGGAAACAACCGGAGATTCCTTAATTGGTTAGCAATGAGAAATATTATATTTAACAAAGAAGCTCCGGTTACTAGAGCAGACAAAACTTCGAGTGGAGACCGCGAATGATGAAATGTTGCGGGTTTGGATGTAGTTACAAGAACTGACGAGTGCTTGGTTAAAGACCATGAATCATCAGATGTGGTGTGAGACGCTCTGAACTAGATGAGCCGACCACCTGAAGAAGACGAAAGAGACTAACTACATGACAAAGGTAAACAAGTGTAGGAAAAGGATGGCCAAGGAGAGGACTGTGATAAGCTGATTTATTATTGTATATGAATGTAAATTTTTGCCGCTTGTCGAACAAACTGTAGGCCCAAATAGGCACAGAAGTCAGAACTAGTGCTCCAAGACACGGCACAGGCCAGAAGCCGAAGGAGATCGCGGGACAAACTGGACAGATTTCTCCAAACCTGGAAGGGGTGGAGGGAGGCCTTTGTCCAAGAGAGGGAAAACGCGGGCTAGCAAAAAATATATGTCATTTGTAACAAAAATGCCTATCTTAGTAACACTCACTTAAACATTGTCGATTGTGCGCGTGGGATTGGCATTTAAAACACTTGTCTGGGTCAGTTATAAATTGATATTACACGTTACACGCTTGACTTAATAAATTAATGTTACGCTGCCGTCAAACATGGACTTTGAAAGCGATGGGTCAACGAATCTAATAGGTCGGGTTCTCTCACTCTATCAATACTTGTTTAAAGATTTACTGCATCATTGCAGGTTTTAAAGTCCGCATATTTAAAACAAGTTTATATATGAAAATATATTTACTGGACTGGACCATATTTTTATTCGTGTCTTCCCGTGCCGTGTATAAATTCTTTGCACTTCATGAGACTGATATACTGCTGACATTGAACCACAGATTTAAATACACAAACACAGCGTCTAACACGCCCTTGTTTTGTTGGACCATAATCCTAGGTTTCTCAAACTTGTCAGATCTATTTCTTTGTATTTAAGTCCGCCTTCGCACATGCGTAACAAGAGATTTCACGTATGTTGCATCTCTAGGAGTTTTCCTCGTACTATTTTTACTTTTGCAGTGCAACAGACAAAGATTCCACTGTAACACGATCTGATACAGATGACTGCAACTCATGAGTACCCTCCTTTACGTCACGGATGCTCTATTTATCTTATATGTATTTGGGGCAAGGTGGCTGTCTGATCTGATGTTGTAATGGTATTTAACTTAGATAATTGTTCATTCATGACTAGGTTTGTCAATACTGAGTATGTCTAGTTTTCTATACGTCATCATCCTCATCAACAGTCCGACTTCACCCACTGCTGGAGGCTTCTTTTTTTCTTGTGCTAATTCCCATTCCTACCTGTACGTACTAATATGAAAATCAACAATGAAAAACTTCATCATAACCTAATGAAGTTCTGCAACTGACTAACGAGAGGGAGAGCAAGACCAAAGAATAGATGGACGAATCATAATACGAATGAAAGGGGAGTCCATGATAACGTGTCAGGGGAGAAAGGAAGAGAATACAGTTTGGCGCCGACCTCAAATAACATGGGACAAGTGCAGGCAGCAGAAGACTTGGCAAAGTACAATTTTTGGGCAGTCAAGTTTCAGGCACTATAGTCACTAGTCAGTATCTATGTTTGATTGACGTTAGTAACGTCGCCTTATTATTTGTTTATATGCCAACTGACCCCGACTCTAGCTGCCATTGACTTTTGCCAAAATAATAAGGAAAGTGTATAAAATATAAACAGGTGTGTCCACACAGAATATCACTACAATGGCTTCCTTACACAGCGGTTCAAAACAAATGGTATCTAAATAGGCAGATAATAGCGATATTGCTGTTACTTCAGTCGTTAAATTCCCATACAATGTTTTACCGTCCATACACATAGAATACGTCAGATGTGACAGCGAATACTAATTTTATAATTATTTCTAACAATTTAAAATATATCAATTATAATTTATGGGGTAATGAGTGTCGTGTAATAGAGGTGTTAAGATAAACAAAGAATGTGCATACATAAGACTGTAAGTACCATATACATATTATCTAATGATATGTACCTACGTCTTGTAGCTAAGTCTTATGAGTCAACTCAGGGAAATGGGTTTTCTCAGTCAATGGCAGTATCTACCAAGGTAGGTTCATAGTCATAACATAATTATGTAACAATATTTCAGCCTTGAATTTACTTCCGAGGTTACAGGCTTGAGATTCAGGCAAATTAAACAAAGAAACATGCTCAAGAGAAGTGAGAATTGACACTTGATAGTCTGGGAGAAACCTATTGAGAGCGATACATTCCCAAATTATAGAAGACATCGTTTAGAGCAAAATGCCCAAATTACTGATTTTACTTGTATATTGTCAACACAGTAATGCTCGTATATACAATAAATAAATTCCTGATAAAAATTATTAATATTAATTTCAGTCATCCTTATTGACAAGTTTAAAGTTCATGTGAGTAAATTGTTTGCTATGAGTGGACCACAAATAGCGGTAAGCTATAAAATGACAACAGTGTTAATATCCTCGATATCCTGCGAGTGGAGCGCTAGTGACCGCGACACGAGCACGTGCTGACATAAATGTATTTTCCTCTACCCTAGCCAAGCGGGACAGTATAATGCTCAGTTCCTAAAATCCAATAAAGGAGAGTTCTATTTATTAATCTTAAAGAACTTTATGAATTTTGAAACTTGTATCTGGTCCTTGGAGACACTTTAGGAAGCAATTTAACAATTACTTCGATATTGGCGAGAGGCACGAGGGCTTTCGATAAGTTAAGAGAATAGGATATTTAGCAAAAAATTCAATCTGCTTTGTTTAGGTACATCGGCTACAAAGAAATGATTTCTGTACACAGATCTTACTAAGACAGACGCAAAATGAAAAAGACAGACAAACGAAGATGCCGCTGAGAACATTGATAATCTTCAATTCCAAATTAAATTCATTCCAAGCAAAGAAGTTTCTAAACGAGATATGTCACGAAACAGGTAGATGAACCAAATAGGTAGAATTATCGTGAGTAAGAATAGCAACGAAGGTCGATGGGGTGGGCCATTGTTTTAATAGCAAGGCGACAACAACAAAAATAAATAGATGTCCGTTTAATAGTAGTCATTTGGACACAAATTGGTTTGGTCACGAAGGTGGCATGAGAAGTCAAATTTTGGGATCTTAAGGAGTTGGTACTTGTACATTACAAGAAATACAAAACATAACACCATGGCTGCATATTCCGCGAGGAGTTAGACAGGTGTAGCACATTTCGCCAGTTATGTTTAAGTCCCATGTAATAGGGGGCGAGCCTATATTGCCATCAACCAGGCACAATATTCCGGGCTGCTACTAAGCTACTTGCTTATTAATATCCTTATCCTTACTAATATTATAAACGCGAAAGTTTTTAAGTATGGATGGATGTTTGTTTGTTACTCTTTCACGTAAAAACTACTGAATGGATTTGGATGAAATTTGGCAAACAGATAGTTTTATAACCTGGATTAACACATAGGATACTTTTAATCCTGATATTCCCAGCACGGGATCGAGACTTACGCGAGTGAAACCGCGGAGTGCAACTAGTGGTTCATAAATATGATGGTTTAAGAGAAGATGGAGATGCGTATTTGCATCTATCTATCAACGTGAAGTTTGATGATGTAGATATTAAGGGGATTTAAAAAATCAATGAGTAATTGATAGTAACGTGAAAAATATAGACGATGGCGATGATTCACAACATGGAAATGGAATACCCAAAAAGCAATGAGTGTCCCAATTTGTCAATGCGTCAAAACCTTTTTGCACAACGCAACGCAAAACACTAATTAATCCAGTTTATTATACGCAGGCCTCAATTTCAGCAAATTCTATATTGTACCTCGAAAACTATAATTTAGCGTATAAACCAGAGTTCTCGCTTATCGTGGGGCCATACGAAAATAGTCCCACTGACCACAGATCCATGATTCATGGTTACTTTGCTATGCGATTTACACGTGGAGTTACATAAAAACGTATGTTAATTAAGGCAATTTTACAATGCACATAATGTTAATACGGCTACTGACGTGATACTGATTCTTGCGAAATTAGTAATAATATGTTATCCTTCGTATGACGTCACTAGTATCAAGGCTACGCTAGTTTAGTGTTTACGAGCGAGTGTCTTAAACCTCGTTTTTTTGGCTAGACAAATTTTTTTTGGATCATTCTAAATGGAACTAAAAATACTAAACTAAAATAAAAACGTGGGCCCGTATTTTGTAAACAAAGCAGCTGCTAAATATTAAGTAAAAGACTTGAGTGTCGCTTACGTTGTTTTAAATTTGATTTGATAGAAATATGCAAATGCTATCAACAACGTTAGTAGCGACAGCTTGTCGTGACGTTATTTCTCTGTAGGTTATTGACATATTTCTTCAAAGTGCGTTCAAAAGAACCAAAAATACTTGAAGGATACCCTTTTTGCATTTAGTAGAATTCGGAGTTGCGATTAGTAAGTTACTGGAGTTTTTTTATGTTGAGTGTTTAAAAATCTGGTCGTGAATGCAAATGGAACTCTGGAAATTGTTACAAAAACTACAAGTACGACCAAAAAAGACGACATAATCGCAAAGATGTGCAATGATTAAAACGAATCACAGTAACTGAAAATAACATCCCAGACAGTTGCAAGAAACCTTGTATAAAATTATGTATCATGTTTACATTCAGATAACATGTAATGAACTTATCAACTTGGATGCAATGTCTTCTTTATAAACTGTATAATGATTATTAAGTATATAATTTTTTATGATCGCGGATCGTAGCAACGAGTATAGAGAAATCACAGTTAACTGTATAAGAATTCACTGGCGGATTTTACAGGAAGCAACATCTAATAATAATTATATTTAAGAAAATAAAGATTGCTATACAGTAGAAAGGACAAAGGACCAATGAAACCTCTACGAAAGAAGTACTAAACAAACAATATTTCATTATATCCGCTCCACAAATTCGAAAGTACCGTTGGAAAATACATTTTTTTATCGCTACCCAGAATGTTAACAACCATCTAATTAGTTTGCGAGGAAAATATTTTGAAAATGTACTAAATCACAAACATAATACGGGTACCAGAGTCGTAACTCAGCCAGAGCCGCAAGAAATTGAGGACATTGTTGAATCCATAAATGATAATAGTACTCACAACAATTCCGTTGAAGCAAAAGCAGAAATACACAATATACTGCGTATCAGTCCAACAAGTGTCCGATTGAAAGAAGTCACAGTAAGAACAAATGTTCTGGAAGAAATCCACGCACAACAATGCACAAGAAACAAACGCTACATCGAAGCTGTCGCATCGGTGGCGAAACGTAAACTGAACACAACGTAGGAATGAGGTAAACACCATTATATAAATTTAATTGGAGATAATTGCGCGAAAACCGCAGCTGCGTGACGTAGGGGATGCCATTACCAAGCATTACACGACGATTTTCCTAGAAGCTAGCGGTGGGCACGGCTCTGCCTGCCATTCATCTAAATTACGATAATCTTAAGTAATACCGGCCTGGGGAACAACTTAATCTTACCTAACAGATGGATTATCAGTGCCTTGGAAAACGTTTAGTTGAGAAATTGAAACATATTGATTCTTTTCGAAACTGTCAACGGGAATTCCAAATAGACCATTCCAGAAAGATTCAGTAAAGCTACAGGTGCAAAAACTTGTTAATCTACAATCAAGCGTGCCTCAATCAAGGCAGTTAAGATTAACATATTAATCGGCTAAATCAAAGAGCTGTTTACAAGCATTGTACGTGTACAAGCAAAAGTGCTTCTTAATGTATTCTTATTTCCTGCTTGTTCTCAGTATGCACGCGATGTCGGCGTTCTCGGCTATAATCCAGTAAAGTGATTAAGTCGAATGCCGGCTGACGTATCAGGGAAATACGCAACTTTGTGTTTTAAACTTCTAAAATTGTTGACTATTAGTCACACATCCAAAATGCAAGATATGATGAATAATTTAATTAAGTGTGCCTAGTGAATAAAATAGGCTTTTATTCACTAGGCACACTTCAAGAGGTACGCATGAACACCCTAAGCATGAACACCGTCGTTTCGGCCGAAGTCATGGGCATTTCCTACTGCGTATCACCTACGGACATAAGATTACTTTGAGGCCCGAACTGACGACGAATGACAGTTGTACTTACTTCCGCTGTGTATTTGTCCGTCCGAAATAGTTCATTAGTACACAGGAGTAGGGTTCATTCCGAATGATCAAACTACTTTCGGAAGAACCCGTTTCTTCGTTGACGAAATGAAATGAAATGAAATTGTTTATTCTGTAAATAGGATATTGGAATCACTTTTACACGTCATATTAAAAAGTTGTAAAAATAAGCTAGATGAGGTCGGCGTTTCCTATCTGACTACTCTGAGAAGAAAGGCCGAAACAAACTCAGAGGTCACCGTCTCCTTTAAAGTCCAGACATAATCTTGGTCAGGCCATATGAGGACCATGTAGATAAGAGTCTGAAATGGTCTTTTGAGGAAAGAACCACACAGATTTGAGTGGACCTGTCCAGTCAGTGCAAGCATTTGTCAGTAATAGTGGAGCTCAACTCACAACTTAAGGAGCTCAACGACTCGACGAACAATACCAAAGAAAGGACGTTTGGGTAGGTCGCATAAAGTTCTCAAATTGCCAGACCTTCGCTAAAACTAAGAGAACGAAAAATAAATATCCACATAGTCCTCATATTCACAATAAAACAATACTTATAAGTAATCATCATGTCATTTTGTATATAATATTCAATAATGCCAATTTGTATATAAAACTGGTAGGTATATTTTTACGGCTTTCCATAATATTCAAAATGTCACAATGCTTAGCAGAGCGAGCAGCTCAATCCCATGCATTTTTGTCTTCTAAATAATCTGTGATTTTATAGTACCCTTTTTTACAAAGTTTGGTTTTAATACAGCTTTTAAATCGTTTAATGGGTAAGTTTCGAATGTCAATGGGAAGTTTGTTATAAAAGCGTATACATTGACCCATGAACGAGTTGCCTACTCTGTGGAGACGAGTGCGATGTACAGCAAGATTGTGTTTATTCCTGGTATTTAAACTATGAATATCGGACATTTTCTTAAACTTTGATATGTTTTTGTGTACATACAATAGGTTTTCAAATATATATTGTGAGGCTACAGTCAGAATATCTATTTCTTTGAATTTTTCTCTAAGGGAATCTCTTGGACCTAGGTTGTAAATGGCTCGAACAGCCCTTTTCTGTAAAACAAAGATAGCATTTATGTCCGCACAGGGTCAGAGAAGAATCCCATAAGACAGAAGACTATGAAAATAACTAAAATAAACAATTCTGGCTGTATCTACGTCAGTTATCTGTCTAATTTTTTTAACGGCATAGGCGGCCGAACTATGCCTACCTGACAATTTTTCTATGTGTGGGCCCCATTGTAATTTACCGTCAATGGTTATTCCAAGAAAAACTGTCGATTCAACGGGGTCCAACTCTATTCCATTAACTTTAACATTGGTAGATAGCTGCCTGACATTTGGCGTTGAAAATTTAATGAGTTTAGTCTTTTTTTCATTCAAGAGGAGATTATTTACATTAAACCAATGCACAACTTTAGAGAGTGCATCGTTAACTTGTTCAAAATTGAATAACTGGCGTTTGGTTTATAAAAATGAGGGATGTGTCATCTGCAAATAATACGATCTTATGATTATCCCTTATGTGGTAAGGCAAGTCATTACGGACGGACTTGGAGAGTAGGCCTCCAGGCTTCGCATTGTAGATAATTCTCAAGCGGGTGGCATACTATTGAATTCTGTCCACCTGTTTACAATCAATTTTCCATACTGCTAACTTCATGTAGTTTACAATTGACTACAGAACGCGTTGCTGACAAAAAAGGCGTAAAACAACATTTGAATAGCACCAAGATCAGGAAACGGTTAGTATCAACTAACGACCTAAAGACATCAGCTTTAGCACGCATTGTATGCAGAAGCGTACAAAAAGTTAGTACAACATCGTCTAATTGTTTACTACACAAAGTCAGACTGACTAACGAGTCTACTACCAGGCAGATTGTGTTTTTCTTCCTGATTTTGTAACAAAGGACCGAACGAATGATGACGACCGAGGACGAATCTAAAGTGACCAAATGCTCGCCCTGGGAATGGGTCAGCTCTATTTCAGGACCCGACTTCGCATAGATTTTTGAAATACAATTTTTTTTGGTGTAGCTATATCAGTAATTTTCTCCAGTAGTACACAGTATATTTAGCCAGGAGGGATAAAACTCATATAACTAATGGATGGACTGGGAGAGAAAGAGAAAAGAGTGAATGATAGAGTGGCGGCTGATAGGCAAATAGAACAAAACATAGCAGAAGGGCAGGAAGATGATCGACACAGCATTATGTAGCCAGACGTGTTCGAAGGCTCTGGGTATACAGAAAGACGAGTATGACATCTTGTTTACTACTGTAATACGCTGAATATAATGTATCTATTACAATTACAGTGTGCGTGCTAAAGACGCGACGTTATGTAACAGCGTGAGTTCGTGCGGCCAGCTACGGTTACAACCACGTTGGACCAACGTGGAGGATAAAAATGTTCTAGAATAAGGAAACTGCAATTAAGGAGGTTGATAACCTCGAGAAAATGGTGTGAAAATATATTTTTTCAACATTATTATTTTATTAGATCTCCTAGCGTCTTTTGAGAAAGATGATCCGTTCCAGCACAGTCATTTTAGGAGGGAATCGTTAATAATTGAATGTTCTATTAGCATTTGGAGCTGCCATTTATCTTTTTCTTCAATATTAATTACCCTTTTGTTTCGGAACTAAAGGTTGTTAATACATTTCTGGTATAGCTTGTTGCTCTTGTCTTAGGCACTAACCAAATTCTATTCTTGGTCTATCTACTTTTCTCAGACAATGGCATGATTTACATTTTCATCTTCAGAAAATAATCAAGTTATCGATTCTATTTTGAGATTAATGTCCGTTTACAATTTAATTTAGTAATTGAGCTCTTTTCTTGTATCTATTATTAGGATAATTTGAGAGCACAATCTAAAGCGCTGGCACGCTTTATCAAGATTTTATCGATAATTATTTTAACTTAAATCATCCATCAAGTAGAAGAGATCATTTGTATTGTGGCTCGAAACTACTAAAATGTAAATAGTTAAAAATGATTCCTTCGGAATCTCAATCATTTATGTTTGATATGATTTTTTGTACCGCGGCACTTCCAATTGCTTCTATTCCGAAATCTGTATCAATTTTGATTACGTGTCCTCAAACTTTACTAAAATTTTCCATCTGTGGACACTGGCCTGGAAGTAGGACATGCTACACACTAATACTTATATCCTTTCCATATCTATTCATGTCCACGATAACCTTATGTCTTGTACTCGCATCATCTCGGTTTGCATATGAATGGAGCTCTTAAATTGTATTGTTCTCTTCATTTCTTGATCTAGTTAGTACTCTGTGGAGTAGTGAACAGTTCATAGTAAAACAACTGTCAGTTCATAGTAAGTCAACATGTCAGTTGACTTACTATGAACGGTTGCTCAGCAATTTGGGGATCATTTAGTCAAAAGAGTGAACGAATATATGATACTAAAAATATCCATACAGGCAAAATTCTATATACATTTTGAAACAGTAATTTGCTTGGTTTTTATGTGGACCTGATGTAGCAAAAATGTTACAATATTGAAACAATGACCTAACTGGAATCTCTTCTCATTAGTAATGTTGAATATAATTGATCGGTTTTAACTGCTAAACATAATTTGTATTGACATCTAACATGTGAAACAAGTCCATTAGTCAGATGTAATTAGACCAACAAAGACAATAACGAACAATTAATAGAGAAACTCATTAATCAGTTCATAGTCCACTTAAAAGCGGACGTTCGAAGCCGACTATTATATAAACATTTGATTGAATTGATCTTTTATTAATTTGGGGGTTTATTTATAAAAGTTGCTTAAAGTTAATTAATGATTAGAGACTGTTTAACGTCACTAATCATAACGTCACATAAAGGAGAACGGCAGATTTCGTACCGCTAACTTTAGTTAGTGTTTCGGTATAAGACATTGAGTACTTATAAAGGACCTTAAAGTAGTTCTTTTTACGTTTTTTTTTTTTTTTGTATTTATTTTTAGAACTTTGGAAACGTTTAAAAAAAGGGATTTTAAAAATAATAACAATTAAATAACGTAAGTACCCAGTGCAATGATGAATTGAGGAGTGCTTTGGAGGGTGCGATTCGAGAATATCGGCTCATGCCGCCCGAACTTAGGCCACGCTTACCTCGTTTGCCCATGCATAACAAAAATAGGGCGCTGGTGGCGGCTCTGGATTCGCAGTTGTCAAGCTATTTTGACGACTGCGAAGACCTCACCGATACTCACTCGATTCTGTACTGTGCGGCTGTAGCGGCATGTCGTGTAGCTCACGTCAAATTTGATAATGAATCTAGAGCTACACGACCGAAATCAGCCGTACCAGCTTGGCAGTGCAGAATTGAACGACGTATTGGTGGGGCCAGAGCGCTCATCGGCAAACTAATCTGCTTCAGGGAGGGCAATACTCGCCCTAGAGTTATGCGCTTTGTGAGGCGGGCGTTCTCAGGCACTGATATCAGTCCTGAGGACTATATAACCCGTGTCGCAGAGCGCATAGACTTCCTGAAGCAGAAAGTGTATGCCTGGGCAAACCGTATTCGTAGGTATAAGAGGCGAGTAGACCGATACACTCAGAACCGCACCTTCCAGAGTGATGAAAGATGGGTATATAGGGCTTGGGAGCAACCGGACCAAGGTGTGGCTGACACGCGCCTGCCGGATGATGATGCCATGTGCTCTTTCTGGCGAAGTATCTGGTCGGTGCCTGTCAGTCACACTGAAGGGGACTGGACTCGGGAAGTCGAGCGAGCCTGCGATCCTATACCAGAAATGGGGGCTATTACCATCTGCCCCCAAGATGTAGCTCGTGCAGTCCGCCCGTTACCTAACTGGAAGTCTCCAGGGCCGGACGGGCTGCACAACTTCTGGATCAAATGGTTCATAGGGTCGCACGCCCGCTTGGCGGCTCAGTACCAGACTGCATTGGACTCCGGTTTGCTACCCCAGTTCTTAACTACAGGAGTTACCCACCTGCTCCACAAATCCGGTAGCACCGCGGAACCC
Source organism: Lithophane semibrunnea (assembly GCA_947363905.1). Taxonomy (NCBI): domain Eukaryota; kingdom Metazoa; phylum Arthropoda; class Insecta; order Lepidoptera; family Noctuidae; genus Lithophane; species Lithophane semibrunnea. Next base: position 2,011,501 of record OX376189.1, read on the forward strand.
AAAAATTATAGGCCGATCACATGTTTACCGACGGTCTATAAAGTTCTTACATCCATTTTGAGAGTTAAAATCAACAAACATATCGACACGAACTCCATCATGTCTGCCTCTCAAAATGGATGTAGGAATGGGTCCCGCGGTACTAAGGAGCTACTCCTCATTGATATGGCCATTAGCCAACAGGTTCGTCGTTCCCGAAAGGATCTGTCGACATGTTGGATAGATTATAAGAAGGCCTATGACTCGGTGCCACATACATGGCTCATGAGGGTGCTGGAGTTGTATAAAGTAGATGCATCTCTGCGCACCTTCCTGATGTCGTGTATGGGGCAATGGAGGACAGTCCTTCGCTATCCAGGATGTCGAAATATCCAGAGGAATAGTGAGCCGATAAGGATCGAGCGAGGCATATTTCAGGGTGATAGTCTGAGTCCACTTTGGTTCTGCTTGGCCCTGAATCCTCTAAGCACACTGCTGGAGGACTCAGGTCTAGGCTATCGGCTGAGGAGAGGTGGACAGGTTATATCTCACCTCCTCTACATGGATGACCTAAAACTCTTTGCCCCCAACAATTTACAACTGATGGAGCTACTGAAAATAACTGAAACTTTCAGTAGAGCCATCAGGATGGAATTTGGTGTGGACAAATGTGCGGTCATGCATGTAAAGCGAGGGGAGATTGTGGAATCCGTGGGCACCCAACTCTCGGATTCCATATACCTAAGAGCCCTCTCCGCATCCGAAACCTATAAGTATTTGGGTATGTCGGAAGCGTTAGGCATCAATGTTACTGACATGAAGCAATCGTTGAAGGAGCGCTTCTTTGGCCGCCTGAAGAAAGTATTTAATAGTCTTTTATCAGGTGGGAACAAGGTGCGCGCCTTCAACGGTTGGGTCATGCCGGTTTTGATGTACTCCTTCGGCATACTCAAATGGACTCAGACCGAACTTGACGCCCTGGATAGGAGGGCCCGTACGCTGCTGACTGCATACCGAATGCATCACCCACGGTCATCGGTAATGAGACTGTATATCCCGCGAAAGTGTGGAGGTCGAGGCTTTTTAAACGCTAAGACCCTCCACAATCGCGAGATATGCAGTCTCAGGGAATATTTCCTAGAAGCCGACGTGGGAATGCATCGAGATGTGGTCGCGGTGGACAAGGGCCTCACCCCGCTCTCCTTGGCGAAAGAGAACTGGCGCAAGCCTGTAGTGCTTGACACTAACAATCGCAAGGAGGTATGGCAGAGTAAGGAGCTTCACGGACGCTTTTTCCGGGCCCTGCATGGACCCGATGTAGATTTACTAGCGTCCGTAGCCTGGCTGCGTTTCGGTGACATCTTTGGGGAAACCGAAGGTTTTGTCTGTGCAATTATGGACGAAGTTATCATGACGAACAATTACCGGAGATTTATTGTGAAGGACGGCACGGTTGACATCTGTCGGGCATGCCACCGACCGGGAGAATCAATCCGTCACATTATCTCCGGATGTTCTCATCTAGCAAACGGAGAGTACTTGCATAGACACAACCTTGTAGCCAGGATTATCCATCAGCAACTTGCTCTGAAATACAGCCTAGTGGAATCGGAAGTGCCGTACTACAGGTACGTGCCCGACCCAGTTCTCGAAAATGGAAATATCACATTGTACTGGGATCGATCCATCATCACTGACAGGACTATTGTTGCCAATAAGCCTGATATAGTGGTGGTGGATCGAACAGAGCGGCGCGCAGTGATCATTGACATAACGGTCCCGCATGACGGGAACCTCGTGAAGGCCGAGAAAGATAAACAAATCAAGTATCTTGACTTGGCTCACGAGGTTGTCGACATGTGGGATGTGGACTCTGCGATCATTGTGCCGATAGTCGTATCAGCCAATGGCTTAATTGCCAAGAGCCTCGACCAACACCTAAGGAGGCTCTCGTTGGGCAGCTGGATTAAGGGCTTGATTCAGAAAGCTGTACTCCTGGACACGGCTCGCATTGTTAGGAGGTTCCTCTCTCTGGAGCCCTGACCGCCGGTAGCTTGGACCCTGTTCCCGATACCGGTGGGATACTATTTTTTATATTTTTAAATGTTTTATATATTTTTTTATTCTAATATTTAAAAATATAATTTATATGTGTGAAAAGTGAAATAAAAAATAACTAAACGTTAATTTATTGACAATAAAACGCAATGCACATTTTCAAAACTAGCCATGTGTAAAATAAAACCATATAATGGTTGATGAAATGATAATTCAAGAAAATCATCTGTCACTTGTCAATGGCGTCTTTGCTGTTTTATTGAATTGCGGTGTGTGAATCGGTTTGTGCATTTTTAAATCTTTTTGATTACGTTGATATGCTGAGTTGAGCATCCGTTCCTCCGTATCGATTGATAATGTTGGCGTTACTTTGAGAATGGACGCTTTTTAAGTGGTATTGTTGTGACAATTGCGAAAGGACGCTCAATTTAATTCTTGTGCATAGTGTGTTGGATTTCGACGCGATGTCCAGTATATAGTGCATTAATTGCAACCTGAGTTTGTCTCGCATGAGACGGCACGCTCTAGGAGACGAGAGTCAGGGCCTGGTCAACACTATCAGATTGTGGGAATAATATGAATGGTCGGGAAGCATTTTTAATTTATTGCAGTAATTGTATCGTTGGCTTAAGAACAGTGGGGTGCTGCTCCCATGTAATGAGTATAATTTGGTACTTGAGCTATGCTCGCCATGAGGGTATGACGCCACCTGCTCCCTTCTTAGATGAAGTGATTTTGCAACCATTTTGTATGCATTAAAATAAAAGCTATTTTAAACAAAACTATTGTTTTATTTTACTATACAACATATTATTAAAAAAGTTTTAGATAGTATGCACCTTTAATTACATTAATGCATAGAAGTATTAGTAACTGTGTTCAACATTTCATTTCACTAACTTGACACTATTTATTTATGTGTGTGAAACCGTACAGGTTTCACACACATAATGCTTTTTTAAAGAGCGAAGCCTTAGATGATCACACATTGCAGCTCACACAAAAAGTTCTAAAATCTAGAAACATTTAGATTATTTGTATCAGTATCTGTTTGTTGTATTACTTGTAATAAAAGGGATAGAATGGAAATGCATCTTAAAGTGACATCCTTATTTACGTAAAAAATGAATGCCTTTTCGTAGGTACCCATGAATAATGATAAGGAATTGTTAGGAATAGTCTATAAAACTCGCTGAACATCTTGGCTGTTCGTAACGTCGACAGGATCAACTAATATGAGGAATACAAAATACGTTTTAGTTTGTAAACAACCACATTGACAGTCAACTGTCATCTTACAATATACCTATCTACCTACCTCAAAATGTAACCTCTCATACATAAAACAAAGTAAAATAACTATTGAACCCTAACTTCTAAAAATCGGATAGTTTATACTCTATTTATTGATGATATTATCTATCGACTAAATATAAAAACAATACAAAACACGAAAATTAACAGCGGTACTAAACTTCCATACTAGCCCGCCATTGTCCTTTAAGCAACGTTTATAAATAAACCCCATATTGTCTACAAAAAAAATCGATCGACAGATTTATGATTGACTTTGGTAAAACTCAGAAGAACGATATTAGTGATTAACGCTATTTCCATCTTTTTCTCTTTATTTAAACAAGAAAGGGACGGACATAATCTGTAAGTTTTAGTTGACCTACAACTTCCCTACGTGTTGTAGTTAAAAATAAGAACGTATAGACTAAAACACGACGAAGTTCAAGGCATAAACTAATTGGACATCTCTAATTTACTTCTTATCTGTCATCGTCTTTTTCTCGAGCTGTCTGTCAGTAAGAGATGTCAATTATCTAATTTTAGTTTAGTTTGTGAACAAGGGCCAGTATCCAAATTCGTTTAGTTTTCTATAAGCATCTACTAGTCAGGAGTTTTAAGTTCACTCATAAACTTATTTAGGACATATAGTGACCTTATGGGTGATGTTCTTCAGACCTTATGGGTGATGTTCTTGAGAAAGATCAGGTGCGTAGTACTCTCAACCGGCGTGCGCGTATGACCAGGGGGCCAAGTCAGTGGTCTCACAATGATGAGTTTTTCACAGATATCCCATACGATATCTGGAGACCACTGACACGTTTGTAAATTAGTAGACTCGGCCCCCTGATTTATGGACGTAAACGAAGCATAAGGTAAGGATCGTAGCAGCTGGCGTTATGTATTTTCTACATTATGCCTGCCCATGAGAAGAAGTCACTACACAAGGCACCACATAACCTTTTTCGTATTAACCATTCATTAGTACTTTAATGATAGTAGGTAGAGTTACTTCAAACTATTTATTTTTGGTCCTTCGAGCCGGTCTTGCTTGCGTCAATGGCATTATGGGGTTTCCAAGTAGTCTTTTTGTTGTGAATATTATTTTTAGCTGTATCATAACTTGTTTGTATCTTATAAATACATCATTAATAATACGATCAAGTGTACCTACTCAAGGGCTTATCAAATCGTGACCCCGTATTTGTCTGATATGCGCAGAGATTAATTGATTGTTTGTAGCGTTTTTGTTTATTAATACACAAACCCAAGATTATTCTACTCAACGGTTTCTTTTAACCATGTTTTTTTTTTCTACAGTACCTACACACTGACCATGTCTACATACATATATCGTCTACGTAAAATACAGCCAAGGTCGAAGACTTAGAAATACATGATAAATTGATAAGTACATACAATTATACACACTTATATTCTACTTACAAAACTTAGATGAGATCAAGAGTTTGAAACGTCCATTACCTGAAACGAAAATCAAATTTATTATTAACAGTCTTGTTATAGTTATATGTTGGGCGATGGCCAGAATCTCACCTATCTTAAATATCCATAGAGCTATCAAATGCGAGTTGAAATTTCCGACCTTGGTCTGGTCGACTCAATTCGAATTTTGAATATGATAACGATGACGGTTGCATGACGTCTGACCGATGCACACGATTGGGATTACTTTGATGGATGTAATAAAGAGAAGTCACTGTCTATGGTTATGTTCGTGATCCTTAAATAATACTATGTACGTACATGAAAGGAAAAGTGTATACTTCTACAAGTGTATTTTTATTTTCTTCTGATTTTTGTTTTCGTAACCTCTCAAGCCTTTTTATCTGAATAAAATTCCTTGATCGGATTTCAGAGAAAGAAAATTTATTAATACATTCGTTACGCAAATGATATTAAAAGGAAGGAAGGAGGACTTTATTCTTGGACAACATGTGATATATGTGCAATATATGAAGCAGTTTTTTTTTTAATACTACGGGTTTCCGACCTCGTAGTAGTACTAGCTAACCTTCAAGGGATCCTAACAGATAATTGATGACAACCAGTGCCGCCACGTGTAGCCGTGATGCAACTAATATAACGCAGATGCGCCTGAGACGGTAAACATTGTAGGGCTGACGAGAGGTAAAGGTGTGCGAATTAATAAAGTTTAAGTGAAGGGAGATCAATAAAAAGATGGAGAGAAGATATGAATGAAAAGAGAGTGAATGGTAACGCGACTGCTGCCTGGCACGGAACGTACAAGGGTAAAATTTGCGACGACCCCAAGTATCTAACAGAACTAGAAAAGACTGGAGAAGAATGAAAATAACGAGGAGTTTGATGAACGGAATGGGAATAATGGAGCAAGTTCGTTTGAAGTAACCTATGAAGTTCGCAACGGCTGTCTTAGGATCTTTCGGAGCTAATAAAATATTTAGAGGATAAAGTAAACTAATTTTGAATTCGGGCGAATTAAAGCTTTTCAGATAAACCTCCAATTGTCATTAACGAGACACAATAGAATTTTAATTGTTATCGGCCATTAGAAGGCCAATCGACAGTTGAGCGGCCTTTCCTTTAACTGGAAAGAATAAGTGAGATTTCGACAACTCTAGTACATTAAAAATTAGTAAACGAAATATATGACGTTTGAAATTAATACATAAAGTTCTCATTCGTAATTTCGATTAAAATTATTTTTTATTTTTATAGTCTCGTGTTCTCTAGATCTCCAAAATAATAAAACATTAGCAATAATTAATGAATATTTCAACAGCCATGGCCAACCCTGTGTTTCAGTAGCAAGTTTATACATTCACTCGTAGGTCGTATGATATTGTTTGAATTGTTATAATGATTGTTTTGTTATATTTGTGAATGGCTGGTTTAACCGGGTTCTTATTTACAAGTAAAAGACAAAGGAGTTGTATCAATTTGGTGGATAGGTATTCATTTTTCAGTTTGGTCGTGAGGAGTTTCAATTTGTTACAGTTGTAATAGCAATCACGTCAATTGGTTTAAATAGGTTTTTATTTTTATATGAATTCTAATTTTATTATCATTAGTCTTTTAGATAGTTTATTTTCTATTTTGTGAATGTGAGAACATTGTAGGCTTATTGGACTGTAGGCTTATTGAACATCTATTTTTGTTAAGTACCTGGTACTTACTTGTTGAAAGGCCTACATTGTCCCCCCATGCCTACCAACTGTAATTTGAAAGTATTGTAAAAGCCAATTATTTTTAAAAGAGTAACCATGGAGTTTCTTGCCGGCTCTTCTCCATAGGAAACGACCAATTGGAACCGTGCACCTAGCTTCTAACGTTTCATAAGTGCCCATGTAGGTTTATGTGAAATAAAATATTTTGATTTTGATTTTGAGTGGCCATTAGGGATCATTAGGGCGGTGAAGACCAAAATATGGTAGAATGACTGACTGTAGTCAGTCTACCGATGAAATTTCTAGATACGACGAATTGTCTGATAAATGTTAATAGAAATGTATAGAAGAAGATTTATATATGCTGCACTGACAAGTGACAACACAAATAAATTGGAGATGATGATGATGAATCTAATAAATTATACATTATAGTGCGTTTTTTTAGGAATCCGCTTGGGAATCTGCAATCTCGAAACATTAGTTAGTAGTTTTATAAATTTATGATTCTTGGCAAGATTATTATAAGATTGTAAACTTCTGTCGTCTAGTATAATCTCGGTGGCTTGAAATACAAGAGGAAAATTATTTCCAAAAGCGTCTCATTAAATCGGAAATTTCTCGCAGATTGGTTGACACTTCACGTGACCAGGGTGCCGGCTGGCTCGTTCTTAGCCAAAGAATTAGCACTGCCCTTCAACCTGGTAATGCTGCCAGTCTTCTGGGCAGATTTCTAGATGACAGCGATGTGGACAAGTACTTAGACGCCTAAGTGTCCTTTTGTTTGTTTTTGTGTAGTTAGTCCTTTCTAAAACAAATAATTGTTTTGTACAACACGATGCATATACGCAATGCCAACTCAACGATAACAAGAAAGCATATACACGAGAATCCATGCAAATTATATTTACTAGCCTTGTAGAGTTCACGAGAGGCGTTCGTTACACTCAAATTTTGAAAGATTAGATTTGCAAATAACAAATACCAAGTCCGTATGTTTGGAATAGCAACGACTAGCGGACTAAGCATGCATTTATACATATTTCCTTATCAATCCCAACCTTGATTTGTTGACAAATAAGGATTTATTGCATAATGATCTAGCATTGAGTTTGTTTAGTTCATACATTTACATTAGATTACAGCCCCCTATCATAAAGCATGTCCTACGTAGCGGGGTCAAACATATCTAATATCATAGCGTAGAGTTCTTCTTCCCTATTTTGATGGCTATTTTGATTGGCTTTATTTACTTCTATACTTTATTTAGTTCTGAACATTTGTAATTGGCACAGAACTATTTATTTTCAAGTTACTAATTTTATTTGTCTTTAAGCAATTCATTATAGGTATAAAATTATAAATGATGATACGTAAAGAAAATCAACTTCACACAATCTAGTAAATTCATTAAGAAATCACGTCATTAAAGCTTTAAACTAATATGGAACTCCTAGACCTACATTGACCAGTATTATATCTTAAAGTTATAAAATAGGACTTTCCTAGTTTCTTAGAATCTTACAAGTATAGAGACGGTAGTCGAAATGTCCCAGCATATCACTAAACATAAACATTTTATCCGAAAGGATCAGAGGACTATCTTCGTTACCAAACGTTTTGCCTTCGAAGAAAGACATGTTTGACAATGAAAATGTGAAAATAACGCTGAATAGTGGAATGTTAGCTGATGAATTAAATTAAAATAAAAGTAAATAAAACGTCTAAGTAAGTCAACATCAAACTGGCTATCAAAAATGCCATGATAATCAAACAAAGACAAGCAGATTTTTTTTTTTAATTTTTACACCATTTACATAATTTATTTTTTACACCATAATTTATGTTTTGTTACCTACATTATTTGCAAATAAATGATTTCTGATTCTGATTCTGATAAAAACGATGATGCAAGCCAGAGTAATCGATCCCAGGACGTAGAAAATAAATACCTACCTATATTCGCTGAAAGGTCAAAAAGTATGCGCGGCTTGCGCGGGCCAAGGCTATATTCGGACATATTTTTCGTTATTTACCAGCTCCCTTGTAGGTAGTAACTTATGTCTGAATTGGTCTTTAAGGCAATAAAACTGTAAAAATGCAACTGAAATTCCAAGAATGTAACACCGTATTATATCACAATGCAAACTCCACCAGCGTCTGAGTGATAAATGTCTCTGCAATCAAAACGTATCCTTTTATTGGGCGTTCGGTCGTTATACTCCGGATGAAGTGTCAACCTGCGGATATTTTGAGCACACAACGCTATATTTACAAGAGCATTTATAATAACATTGGCGAAAGCGGACGCGGAGAGAAAAACAGTGTCAGGTGTTCGCGACTCCGAAGACCAACCAAAGAGTCTGTTTTGAATTCAAGTGTTGTGGTTTGTGTGAAGGCAGTGGCGAGACTGACACGGGTTAGAGTATAAATAAAAGAGGACCAGGATGTTAGATATTGGTAAGATCGGTGCGTCAAGTTAAATTGGCGCCTTCTTGTAGCTCAATTTGTGGTTAGATTACTAATATGTAAAATTTTATCAGTTAAATTTCATTTTTTGCGGTTAACGCAGGCTTGTTTGTAGCCTTGTCAAATACAAGTTTGATTTTTTGATCTTTATTCAGTATTCACTACTTCTAGCTAAGATTTTGGGAATCCAGAGATTCTGACTCCACTATATGTAATTACAAGATTTGGGGTTTTTGCGATAATTTTGATGAATAAAGTGTATTATATATAAGTTATTATTTTAGATATTTAGGACAGGTGTGGGATAAGAAAACCGGTCGTTTGACGTCATACGCAAGTCCTTAGTTCTAAAAATAAGGTCGGTAGCGATATTTGAAAGAACTTTAATTTAAATACCTAAACCATAAAAATAACATGTTACTTTAAATCAAGGTATCAACCTTTTAATTTAAATCAGATGAAACGAACAATAATTCTTGAAAGAAAAATGTCTATTGGATAAAATGCTATTGGTAGACAAACTATTTGTTTGTCAATTAGCTTCAACCTTCAAGAACACTAAAACAAAATTTAATTCAGAAGATAGGGCACACTAAAAACCTATTTAATATTTTGATCACTAGAATAAATACGCACAAGCCCCAAAGATACCTGAGCCAAAGAAACCTGAACCCACAAGTATCCAGAAACAAGAAAACGTATCGTACAACCTACAATTTGGCATCTGGTGTGAAATTCGCGAGCAATTCACCCAGTTATATCTATTTCGGGTGGTGAATCCAAAATTATCGCACTTTAGAGTCGGCCATAAGCTAGTAACGTGGCGTGACAGTCAAGGCCTGGAGATAAATTGTGATTAGATAAAGTTGCCAGCCGAGATCCAAGACCTCTTTGATAACAGTTTTATGCACAATTATAGTGGTCTTATATCTATATTTAGTCTGTTGTCTCTTGTTATTAAACTAAGTAGCTGTTTTAGTAGTATTTCCGTTTCTTTTTCTTCTGTTTGTTTTGTAATTATTTAGATCAGAACAGCTTTTAAGGTTTTATTTTGTCTTGCTATAATTCCCAACTCAGTTTCTTACTTTTGCTGGTCAACGTCGTTTAGGATACAATCCTGTTTAGCTAATACATTTCTGTGATTCAAATCGTCTGTCTTGGTTTGCTTCAAGGTCGCCAACAATCTGCCTTTGCCCAACTATGTTTGGGGTCGGCTTCCAGTCTAACCGAATACAGTTGAATACCAGTATTTAACATGGACTGCCTATCTGACTTCCACAACCCAATAACTGTGTAAAACGATACCCCTTGGTAAGACTGGTTGTCAGACTTTCGGGCTGCTGACGACCCGTAATGACTGTCAAAGATCCACGAATGACAGCCGGGACCAACGGCTTAAAGTGCTTTACGAGGCACGGAGGAGTCTTTTGGTATGTAAAGATGGTCACCCATCCACGAACCAACCCCGGCAAGCGTAGCTTAACCTCAAGGACCTCAATGTCACCTCAATGGACCTCAGGTCGCCAAAATACAGAAAATAATTTATCTGGCTTTTTAGGTAGACTCTCTTCTTGGTCGCGTAAATACTTCATTACTGAAGGTCGTATGTATCCCTGACAGGCCTTCTTGGCCTTGTATATGATGTTCTTCCACTTCGTTCGGTTCTCGGCTTCTCTCAATTCGTTTGTAACAGAGTTCAGTGAGGGCGGTGGCTTGGTAGGTTTAGGAAGACAGGAGCGTTATATTCTTGAAAGAAGCATTTAATTTAAAAAAAAACATTTTCCAAAAAAAAAACAACCAAAAATAACACTAAAACGTGAAAAATAACTTTAATTTCGGAAGTCGGTGTCTTTGCTTTCCAATTTTCGTTTTTTTCCATAAAAGTGACGTAAAAGAGACGACCAAGATTCAGAATTTCAGAATGGCCACTAGGACATTATCAATGATCAACCTTTAACAAGGAGATTCAATGCTGACGCACTTGACTTGGTACTTAGTTAGAACATCTATATAGAGTACTACAAAGCCTAAGGGCTTGCGCCCACTGCCGGCACGGCACGGCAATGGATTTTTATCCGACGAATAGGAATATAACTTAATAGTATGGCAGTAAAATTGAAATTTCCTTGAAATTGCCTAAGGACTTCGTGGCATACCTAAAGCCACCGACATTATTACTGCCCTGGCGTGCCGTACTGCCAGTGGGCGCAGGCTCTAACGCCTAGCCGGCACTGCGAGTTTTATTCGCACGGTTTAAATTCAGTGTACGGCATTGCAACGAGCGCGAATTTTAAATCACGCGTTTTTACATAATGTGTTACAGAATTGCGATAATAATGTCGCCTGATTTTTAATCGCAGTGTGGGCTAGACCTTAATCTTATGTAGCTTCAATTCCAATAAACGCTTAGGCAGCCCATTACAAACTACCTAACACGCATAACTGATTATTCAGTATTCTGTGGCAATTATAATTAATATAAGCATGGTAATTATAAAATCATTGCGTAATTACGAAGAATGAATTTACGCCGTGAGCCGTGTTGATATGCCAGTCCATAGGTACCAGTCTATAATTCCTACTTATATATATTATAGGTATATACAGGATGTAAGGGTAAACACTCTTGTCATTCAAACCATGGGTAGGTGACTTAAATGTAAAAATAAATGACCGAACACAACAAAAAAAAAGCGTTATTTTCATTAAAAGATTTTAAAAAGTTTCTATCCGACACCGTGCTTGCTAGCGAAACAGCTGACTGACTGAGGGAGGGGTCGCGTTCGCGGCCGGTCAGGTCACATCCCGCACCCCCCGCCCGTGTTGAGACGCAAGTTCGTTGCCCTAGCGTATAGGGCAACGAACTTGCGTCTCTGGTGATAAAATGTTGTGATTTAAAAAAAGAAAAAAAAAAATGTAATTTTCCATTGATTTTACGTTCTATAAATGAAACCAAACCACTGGTTGCAAGGATAACGGTGTTTACCCTAACACCCTGTATATATATGTACTAGCTGCCCCGCTCCGGCTTCGTACGGGTAGCACTAAATACCTACCCTACACCTACCCTATCTACCATACCTACCCAACCTACCATACCTAGCCTACCTACACCTACTTTACGTTTAAACCTTCCCCTGAGGATAACGAACACAACAAAAAAAGAATTATCCAAATCGGCCCAGCCGTTCTCGAGTTTTAGCGAGACTAACGAACAGCAATTGATTTTTATATATATAGATAATCGTTATCAACATATTCGTACTTATGTATATTACGCAATTTTGTGTGTTGTTGTATTATTACATAAGCCTGGGGGTGTGTCGTATTCGAACAGTAAAGTACTGTTATAAAGTTCTGAATCTGGATTAATGCCCGGTTATTGGCAATAGGCTCGCCCCCTATTATATGGCGAAATGTGGGTGATATAGATTCTATTGGTTAATATTGGGACATCACCGCTCCTCTCCTTTCTTCTCCGCTCCAGTGGAAAGGCAGCCTTAAGCAGAGGTCTATCAGTGTACCTTAGGTATAGTACACCCACATTCTTCTCTTCGCCAGTCGAAGAAGAAAGTCTGACAACCAGTCTTACCAAGGGGTATCGTATTACCCAGTCACTGGATTGTATAGGTCAGACTGGGGCAGTCCATCAAGTAAAACACTTACAGACTGGAAGCCGACTCCAACATAGTTGGGGAAAGGTTAGGCAGATGATGTGATGAATCAATTTGCTTAATAATTTATTTCCCTAACTTTGCCTAGTCCCTTGGGATTTTATCGAACTTTGATACAACACGGTAGGTTGGGTAATGTTTGAATGACCTCGAGACTTACTATCGAGGTAGATCGGTCAAACAGGTAGATCTGCGATAGTACTTTTATACCAGTGCCCTGTTTATCAAAACTTACAAGCCTTGTATTACCAAATGTCATTAATTAGACACTTTTATTCGTGATTTTGTTTAGCAAAAAATTATTTGTAAGTTACAACTTGTAGAAAATCATAACAAATCCTGAGAGTGTCCGGCGACTCTCTGTTCCGTGTTACAAGTTTACAAGTACCGCAATAAATATTTAAATTCGATTTTCTGTTTTAAAATGTGGTCAAAAGAGAGAGATGACCTGATGCCCGTGTCCCAGCAGTGGGAACATGAAGGCTGATTATGAATATGGAGATGAGCTATGAATTTAACGAAAATTAACATTCTTGCTAACTTTTGAACGTGTAGACTTGTAACTTTTGATAAACAGGGCCCAGGCATACTAGCGCGACACTTATTTTTAAATGTCGCAGCATCATTCTCTGATCGGAGCCTTTTTGCCTCGAACGTTTTTAATTTCTTTTTAATTTTTTAATGTATTATTTATGTACACACAGTAAAATATACGATAAGATACGACATAATTATAATATGAGTACAAAGGTACTGCTTATTTCTTAAGAAATTTCTTCCAGCAGACCTGCAAAAGGAGAAATGAGAAAGAAATGTAGACAATAGTGTGTGAGAACAAGAAGAGAAAAACATGAATATGCGAAGTCTTAACTAAAATATTAAATATACCTACACATATGCGCAAGAAAATTAACATATACTTAAATAAGGTTCCCTATCCATTTGCTTACCATTTTAAGACATAATATAACATGGCATTCTTTTGTTTATCCTACCAATATTTACGCATAATATTATTTTCGCATATCAGCAAACAAATAATTATTTTAAGCATAATTTCGCCAACCATAAAAGTATATAAGCATAACATTCAAAAGCATAAATATATTTACGCACAATGACATTAAAACATAATTTTTAAAGGCATAAGAAATACGCATAATAATTAACTGCAACAGAATAGATACACGTTAATAGATTCTAGTCGTTTCTGGCACTCGCCGGCCGCTGCCGCGGCACCGCTCGCTTCGCTCGCTCGGCTCGTGCGTAGGGGTCACAGTTCTAACCTAACCTAACCTAAACTACCAAACATTATTTTTGTAATAAATACGTAAAAACAACTTAACTTTGTTACCGTTAATACCGCAACTTAATACTTTTTTATGCCTTAACACTATTATGCTAATAGTCATTACGCCTAGTAACATTACGCGAATTAAAATTATGGCAAAACAAATTATACAACAAGATAATTATGACAAAAAAATTGTTTGGCAAAAAAAATTATGGCAAATAATTATTAGACCTAAAAAAAATATGCCAAAATCGTTATGTCAAAGGATATTAGGGAAAAAAACATTATGCGAAAAAAGGGGTCCCCTTAAATAAATACATAAAGCTTAAATAATTATAATAAACATAAATACTAGGTACCTATATAATTCTATACTCATAGTTTAGAGGAAAGATAACGCTCTTTTACACGAAATTTAAGGGCGCACACAATCACAAATTGCTTAGCATGATCCTGTTATGCCGAAAATACTGCAGCATTAATTTTGAAATAAATATATGTTAAACTTGAGGATTGATGCTAGGTCCTATGTGAGGCGAAAACACGATTACATAAAAAAATCTCTATAGAAAAAAATTCCAAAGTTACCTCTGCACAGAATTATAAACCGCTGGTATTCAAAAAATACTTCAAATTAGATCATGAAACTGCATGATAACTGAACTAACTATAAAGCAGGTCTTATATGTGTCATTTTATTTAAATTACCATAATTTTCACCGTATAAAGCAATTACCTACACTTTTCGACGCTTTAGAGCCGCTAGCGCCCCACTCCGTCTCGTTCTCACTCAGGTCGCGAGTATGGTGCGAGCGGGATAAAATCTGAGGTAGGGTGCGCCCTTAAATAAGAGATACAGTTTTTAAATCGCGAATGTTAGGCGGCAGTGAGTTCCACTATCTTACAGCATGGACAGAGAAGGAATAAGAATAATAGCTAGTTTTATGAGGATGAGATTTAAGGAGGGATCTAAGGTGTGATCTACACGGTGCGTCACTAGGACGAGCGTAAGAAAATCGCTCACGCAGGTAGGACGCATAGGATCGCCCGGAGGACACGGTGGAGCATACGGTGGAGGTATGCCCTGCTTGGGCGGAGCCCCGCCGTGTCCTCTTGGAGGCGATTGGCGGCGGTGACCTCTCGCATCCGGTCCTGGTCCAGGCCATGGTACGGAGCGAGAGGGCATGGGAAGCAGTCACCTCCTTCTGCGAAGCAATAATGCTCGCGATGGAGGAGGCGGAACGCGTGAGGGAGAGGCAAAGTTTGCGCCCTCACGCCCCTAACCGCCGCCGTTGGAGACGCCCTGGGCGTCGGGAATCCCAGGCGGATTCCCGGCCACCATAGGCGCGTGCTTGCGGACGGCGAGCAATGGGTAGCTCGCCCTCCGATTAGGACCAGGCCCGGGTCGATGGCGCGTCGTGTTCCACGCGCGCCTCAAAGAGATGTCAGCACAATTGGCGGGGTCCGCTAGGACCGATGCCTGCCAGGGTTGCGGGTTAGTCCGAAAGGGATACCGGGACCTTGGCAACAGGCACACTGAAGGAACACGAGTGGGTTTTAGTCAGTAAAAAAAAATTTAGGGCGGATAAGACGGGTTGTGTAAGGTTTTATCACTTAGTGATAATATCACCCCCGTAACAGAAAAAGTTTTTTTCGTTTAATATAATTTACTTATAATATTTTTATGATTGGGTTTAGCTTAGTTTGTGACCTTCAATGCGAGTCACATTAGATACATTTTCTTTTTTTATTCACTACATTTTAGTGTACACTTAAAATAGTAATTTCTAGCAATCATTACATATTAACTGACAGAAAACTATTTACCTTTCCTCTATAACTAATTCCTTCAATGTTCTAAAAATAAAGACCCTCGATTACTCAATTGTTATAGCTTACTGCCAAAACCCACAGCACCCCACAGCAGAGGCGGCTCGTGATATTTATTTGTGGGGGTTCACTAAAAAAAGAAACGTAGAACTAGAGCTTACAATTTATTTTATTTGTAAAGAAAATCCATTTGGCGATCTTTTTGGCGAGCGAAGACATCTATCACTTTCTTGTGAAAATCAGTTATGGAATTAATTAAGCGTTTTTCAATGCTTATCATACAACAAGATACACTGTATTGTTCCATTTTTAACACAAATGTCGCGCACAAACTATTTTTAATAATTATTTAGAATAAACACTGCGAATCTACTGACAGCCGAGTTGAGCCGACCGTTTGTTTACATAAGATCGGCAACAGCGCAAAGGCATAGATCGCATTCCCGCGCGCGGCCGCCTTGCGCCGTTTGGCAACGTCGCGCGTGAGCGGCGCTCCAAATTAGGCTAATTTCTCATACAAAATCTTTTGTTTCACGCGTCGGACTGTGTCGATATTTCTCTTTCGCACTCATTGAATACAGTGCTAGAAATCGTACTGAACTTTGTTTCATAGGAGCGCAATCGCTGGCGCTCCACACGTTACAACTTGACGCCCAATGTACGCGTAGGAAATGATTTTCTAGTAAACTGCTATTGTATACATGGGCATAGTAGAAAGAATGTATGTATAGGATTATAATAAAGAAATATAGATTATGCTATTTTCGTGGGAGTGCACTGCACCAGCGCTCTTTATGACGAGCCGCCTCTGCCCCACAGTTCCATTATTCCAAGACTTTAAGAAACGCAAAATGTTGTAACCGTTCTCTTATTTTAGTTTTTTTTTTTCTCATAGGTTAAATTTAAATTTAATATTCATCGATGAAGTAATAAACCGCATTCTTAATTCAAAGAAATGCTCCGAAACTTTAGCTCACACAGTCTTGTTTCTGATAAATACTAGTTTACCGTTACTACTAGCATAATTTAAAATAATATCATTAAACTTGTTAATTGGAATCGAATTAGATTACGAATAGAGATGTGATGACAAGTACTTTAAAAAAAAGGCTGAGTAAAAAAAAAAACAAACGTATTTGTTAAAAAAAATATAAAGAATAAAAAGCTTAGATTATAAAATGTCATTATATAATCTAAGGGATAAGGATTTTAATTCAAGTGTTCATTTTGTTATTTTTACTAGTGTTTTAATTTAATTGTAATGCGTGTTTTCAATGGTTATTCAGATAAACACCGTTTAAGGTTGATTTAGTTAAACAGTTGAATTAATGTTTTTAGTATTTATTCAATTATATTTTTACACAAATGACAAATGACGTTAAGTTCTCAACGGTTAACGTCCATAAAGTGATACACCGAAACTGACTTCACACAGTCTGTTTCTGATAAGAACAAGCTTACCGTTACTATTTGCATATCATTAAACTTGATCCCTTCACATTATAAGTTACTTTGAATTCGAATCAGATTACGAAGCGATAAATGGCCATTATAATGTAAATGATGTGACAAGAACAGGGAAAAAGCTTTTTATTTTCTTAATAGAAGCAGGTACTAAAATGTTTCAGAATTAATATTCTAAACAGCAGAATATGTTTATTTCATGGATTTCAAACAATAAATAATCTGTAGTCGTGGTGAGTCGGATAGAAGGAAACTGCTTCCTTTGCGGATAAACTTTTATATTTTCTCACGTTTCTTTTTAGCTTAGGTACCGGTCGGGCCCCTTGGCAAGTCCCTTGGGTCCTGTCATTGTGACGTCTGTCACAGTCCACCACAGAACTCTTTAACGACGAAGGAGTTCGAACACCGCCGCTTTAAATATTTATTTTGTAAATAATAAAATTACGCTTAATAAAAACGTTTTTTTTTAAATAACCAAAACTTAATAATCAATCTACCTAGCTTTTTCTCAACTATTTTGGGGTCGGTCTCCAGTCTAACCGAATGCAACTGAATATCAGTATTTTACATGGAGCGACTGCCTATCTCACCTCCACAACCCAATTACTGGATAACGCGATACCCCTTGGTAAGACCAAAACTAATACATAACTCATAATAAATCTAGCTAATCTATTAGGCACAATAATAATAACACTACAAAATAAACAAGAAATTCAGGGAAACAAAATAAGGTTAAAGAGATAACAATTGTTTGTTTGCAAAAGAAACGCGTGACCTGGTATCAAAATACTAGAGAATAAACAACGCTGCGACAATAATGACTGCGATTGTACGCCGCAAATCAATATTAGTTTTGTACAAAAACAAGCGGCCCGCCCCTGCTTCGCCAGGTTTCTACCGACTTGACAAAACATGAAGATTTCTATATTAAATCTTAGTTAAATATAACGTCATATACACATAAAATCTTCCTCTACAAATTCTCTAAATGGTGATCTAAACCGCATCAAAATCCGTTGCGTAGTTTAGAAGAACAACGCGGTCAAACAGACAGACACGAAAAGCAACTTTCATTTATAATATGTACCTATAGATATGAAATGAAATGAAACTGAAAACAGGCAAAGAATGAAACTTGAAAGGAAACTCCTATTGTGACTAAGTGCTTGTAATCCCACGAAGGCAACAAAGTAAACTGAAAGAAATCGACCGAATTGTTTGGTGAGAAAATATTGATCGAAGCTCAACTACTGCTTACCGGTAAAACTAGCGAGGTATACTAAGAAACAGAAACTAACATAAATGATATGACGATTTTTCATTACGATTGAGTGTTGATTATGCGAATTGACAATCTAATTAATAATAATACCAGCCTATTATTACTGCAGGGCAAACGCCTCTTCTAATACAGAGAAGGCACGTAATGATATATACTAACCGCAAACATGTGTAGATGACGTTAATTAGTTTCGTAAGGATTTTTGAACAATGCAATGGTGTTGATTTTAAGGCTGGATACCTTACCAAACCAGTTGATATAGTAACAGTTGACAAATTACTACTTGGCGACACATGAAAAAACAATGCTGAAATCAATACCCTAAATAATTGAAAACAAAAGAAATAAATTGTCGATAAACGAAGTCTATTAGGGAACAATTCAAATGTAACAATTGACAATAAAACATGGACGACCCGAAACGGACTCAATGAAAACATAAATAAGCATGTAAGCGAAGAACGACATGGAGAAATACATGCCATTGATAGTATATAAAGTAACAGTTTTTTTAACAGCTCCGGTAAACATTGAGCAATGATAATGATAGTTGAATCAAAAACAACAGTGTTCCATAAAAGAAAAATCTCTTTAGTAAGGACCAAGGTGTATTTGTTGTCAAGCGTCTGAGCCATGAAATTGTCTTTCTCAATCGGCTGTTCAAATTCTCGTCCACCTCAATTATTTAAATGACTGAGATATTATTGGAACAGTATTGAATTCTGACAAAACTGTTTTGGAAGGTATATACTTTTCATAACATAAAATCCACCTTCGATTACTAAAATATCTATTGTAATTATATTGGAGGACTTGAGTTAATACCAACGATATTTGATGAGGTTCAACACTTGTGTAACTATATTTTATGCGGAATAATTGATCCGTTTCCGTTTAAACTGACAAAAGCAATTGTACAAAGTGGAATTAAATTAAATCTGATGTTTGCTACACTTTGACATACTTAGTAAATGAAAGTTAGTAGAGCCTTCGAAATAAAATACGTTGACGATATCATTGGTCACAAAAAGATCAGATTGTGTTTAACGATTTTAATACTGTTAAAGAAAAGCAGTCTGTAGGTTCAGTATGCGATGTTGTCGTAGCTAAAAATAGTAAGGGAAATAATGTACAATTAGTCAGACATACAAGGCCAGCAATATTTTTATAGGCCGGTCTAACATGTTTTCTGAATGTAAACGTATAATGTGTATCAATTGCAAATTACTTAACGAGTGCGATAGCTTGATTCACTACAAGGTCAAGGTTGATTAGAACGCGCCGTTCGCTGTTTCGATCCACACTACGAATAAGCTTGTCGTCTCTTTCACATGTACGCTGAAAATATCAATTAGCGAGAGATAGAGAATAAACAGTCGAGAGCAACCCGCCTACCCAGCAGATCCATCACTAAACTTCAGTGCCGTCCGCATTCCGTAGCTGAAAATAAATCATTAACTAAATTAGATTTTCTTCAGCGATATATCATTTCGTGACAACAGCGAATTTGCTAATGGTGATTAGAGTAACTGTGCTAAGTAGTAACAACAGGAAATACTAACTTTGTCATCTTGTTAAAAGTCGCTTTTCTTTTAGGAGATAAATTAGTCTTTGAGAAGCAAGAATTTCTCAATCTTGATAATAAGAATTTATTTTGAGCGACGAAAGAGAACTTGATCAATTTCCAGATAACAACAGACCTCTCTAGCAGAAGTGAGCCACATTGTTACCATTTTAGTTCCTACGCCGGACCACGTGCTCTCTGTTACCGTGCCGCCTCGTGCGCTTGCGCAATCATACACAAGTGACAGACTGTGCGACCAGTTCTATTGGCGACGCATCTCACACCAGATTGAATGATTAAGAGGTAATTTAACATGCGACCAACGAGCTGTCTTGTTCTGCAAGTCGAGATTCTTTTTATAAAGCAGTTTTTAGGTCAAGAAGATACGGACGCTCAGATTAGGTATATTTATGTGTTCATTAAAATTTGACTTTAATACGAATGTTTTATGTAAAACAGAATTTACGATAGCTATCAAACAGATAATAAAATGAGTTTAAAATAACTACAATCCTAATAAGGCGGATAAGCTATCTATTATTAATGACAATTATAAAAAAATAAATGAACATAAAAAAAATCACGTGAATCTGTATTATCATCAGACACTGATGCAATATCTAGTTAAACACTGTTAGTGTTAATTCTTAAGATAATGATTCACAAAATCAATACCTACATAAAATCTACTCGGTGAAAAAAAACTGCTAGTAAGAAGTCGGAGTCCGTTTTATAGATAAATCATTAAATAACAGATTTTTTATCGGTATTGTTGTTGTTTCCTTATTGAGTCGCATCGTATACGGAAGTTCCTAGAACTTTGTACAAAGCAAAACCTTTTGTTACACAATTCATATCTGAAACAAGCTAATTGTCTAAATTGTAATGAAAGCAATTGGTTTTATACCAATAAATCAATGTTATTATTAACAAATTAATTCTAAAATGAAAATTCATATAATTATCACAGCTCAACGCACTGGGCCTAGGATTGTTCCTTGAGGCATTCGGTGGTATAGAGAATATAAGAAAGGAGCGTAAAACCTATTAAAATTTTTTTATGATATAATTCCGTAGGGATTATTTAAAGTTATTTTAGAGGTATTTATATAAAATATTACGTTATATATTGTCGAAATAATCATTGAAGTGAATTCGAAAGCTTTCAGATTTTTTTCAAAGTGTAATAAGAAAGAACATATAATTAAATTAGCATCTTAGTATCCAAATAACCTTCTAATTTTTTATTATGCCTCGCTCGAGTTCCTTCGAAAATAATATCGAATGTTTTTTTTATGTTTAATATCATTTACAACTCTTGTTTCACCCAATTATCTACCTTTATCATCAGTTGCTAGATAACATAGGTAAGGTTATTATCATAGGCGTGTTAACAGAGGCTCATGTTATCAAAACATATAACTAGATGGCTGTACTTACGATACACTGTCACGTTTCCGTTCACGTCTTGCTTCAGATTCATTTGTATATCATGTTGATGGCTAATGCATACCTTAACCTAGGTCCTGCGTTAAGAGTTCGAATTCGCACAGATCTTTAACTCTAAATTTTCGTGTGCGTTTTAATCCTATTCTCAATTTTGTTTGTTAAAAATCCTTAACATTAAGATCTTTCTTCTTTAGCTCTTCAACCTTGAACGTTCCCGAGTTCTTTTTATGAACTTACTCTGGATGATCTTTTCCGCATTCCAAGAACATTTTTCACGACATTTTGAGTTTTGAGGTTCCTTTGACGAGATCTCACTAAATGTTCAGGACAGGTATTTGTATATGAGCGTTATATCTAGTTTCTGGAACTCTTGAAGATATTTTCGCAGTAAAATTGGTTTAGGTAAACTCTACTGGCCACATGTCAGTCGTGTCAGGATGTCAGATGAAAAAGCGTATTCTTAGCCTAATGACGCTAGTAGTAATTTACCACACGGAGTCGTGTATTAATATAGATTAAATGAGTACCACAAATACTTGCGCAAAACTTACGCAATATGAAGGAAGCGTTAATTCGTTAGAACAATTATTGGTTTTGTCTTTATGCTTTGTCTACTCTCACTGTTTATTGTAGCATTATGGTATCATCACGTTATCATTATCTTTTCTAAAATAAGTTTCTATAATTTATTTCCAGCGACCGCATCTGTGACGATTTCTGCGATTCGCTGTGCTTAGTTTTGGCATACCTACTGATTCTTTTTTAAATGTTTTCCTTGTTGAGTAGATCGCGTATTAGTGGACACAATTTGACATTGACAGCGCCTTTATGAAGTTGCTTATGATGCTGATGTGCGGTTTGTTATACATTCTGAGACGTCTTGTGAACCATATACTTATGATATTATATCAATCTTCCTAGCCTTTTCCCAACTATGTTGGCGTCGGCTTCCAGTCTAACCGAATGGAGCTGAAAACCAGTATTTTACAAGGAGCGACTGCCTATCTGACCTCCACAACCCAGTAACTGGGTAATACGATACCCCTTGGTTAGACTGGTTGTCAGACTTTCGTGCTTCTGACGACTCGTAACGACTGTCAAAGATTCACAAATGACAGCCGGGACCAACGGCTTAACGTGCTTTCCGAGGCACGGAGGAGTCTCAATATGTGAAAATGGTCACCCATCCACGGACCAACCCCGGCAAGCGTAGCTTAACCTGATGGATCGACCCGAGCGGCTGTTATTACATAGCCACGAGTTCCTCTTATGATATTACTATACTTATGATATTATATGCTATGTGTAAATTATAGTAGATACATTTAGTTAGCAAGTAGTGCCATGTTTTCGGATGATTGAGGCTGGCTAGAAATAAAATGTTCAAAAATCGCTATGCGCGTTCACGACCATTGATTGAGTTGGGAGTTACACGGAGAAACGCAAGCAAATCCTTTTCGCAATCATGGCAAAATGGAAAAACTAAATTTCAGTATGCTATTCTCTCAATTTTGATAAAGACTATTATTACAAGCAGGTTTTAGCGAAAGTGTCTCATACCAAGTCACTAAACAGACTAAAAACGCATACATAGAAATCACAGTCAATGCTAATCACGCTACAAATTAGACCCCCGATGGTAAAATGTTAAAAGCAAGTACAAACCGCCTCACATTTGTTACACAGTATGGGGCATTACATAATGTGTTGCTAACTTATGGTAGGTATGACGGAAATGAAGTAAGTGGTCTGTAATTATGGGTTTAATTAAATATCTGATGGTGAAGGTATCATTACGGGTTGCTTTTCATCATCTTGAAGTAAAACACAGTGAGATTTGGAGAAGAATCTTGCCGAAAGCGTAACAAAAGCTTCATAAGTATGAAGATCAAGCTAGCCTCAAAAATGAACTTTTGAAGTTGAATACTGTCGACCAGTCGCGAGGCTAGAAAGAAATCAATCAACAAAAGGAAGAGAATAAAATTAAAATGTTTTTGATAGAGTTGCTCAGGGCTTTTATTGAATTTCATGAATAAGTCACAAAATAAAAGATGTTAAATATTTAAATAATTTAAAACCTATGCCACTATAGCCTTCGAATGTAGGTCAAGAATAAACAATTAAAAACAAACACAAATTATACAATAAAATACGACTCAAATGTTAATCAAATTACCTGCTTTGAAGTGCAGGACTATAATAAGACAACAGTCTTCTTTCAGATTTCAGAGTCATCTACATGTTTAAGATTTCTGTATAATTTGAAAAGTAGACAAAATCAAAAGTTATTTATTCAAATTAGGCATAAGACCGCCCCCAAAACGCCCACCCTTCGCCACTTCCTAGTGCTTTAGCTGGGAAGAAGAACAAACTCCCCAGCAGCACAGCTGTCTGTAAAGGGTTCCCGGAACGATCAATTGTAATATTGTCAATCGCTTCACAATTACATTTAGTACACGATCAATTTGCGCATCAATGTGTATCAATCAAGTAAGAATTGACAATTGCAATTGATCGTTTCGGGGACCCTTTAAGTTAACAGAACTTGATTGATAATCTTAGGAGGACAGCCTTGTTTTCGGCAGTTTCACCAGCACGCGTAGCATGCCTACCGTAGAAACGGGTTTGTTCGACGGAAAAATAGACAAAATGACAGTTTGTGATTGTTTATCTGTAAATTTGTCTATTCTTCCGTCGACAAAACCTGTTTCTACGGTGGTCATGCTACGCGTGCAGACAATATTTTTCATTAAGCACAGTCCGACCCATTTCTCCGGTCAACGACATTTCATTCATGTTGGACCTAAATTGGCTATCTTATCGTTGGCTTCCCTTTTATGCGTTTAATTAGATACAAGTGATACAAGATAGTACTTTGTTTATTTATTATTGTGGCTACTCGTGATTTTCATGTTCATTTCAAGTTATTTCTATTCGAAGTTCCTTCAAATAGGAGGCTTATTCAAGGCAGACTTGGAGTCAAGAATTGATTTAGAAGCAGAAGTCCACTCAATCTGCCTAGTCAATTGTGTTGCCAATCTAACCGAATGCAGCTAAATACCAGTATTTTACATGAAGCGACTGCCTATCTGACCGCCACAACCCAGTTACTGGGTAACACGATACCCCTTGGCAAGACTGGTTGTCAGACATTCGGGCTTTCGGATGTCCGTTGGTACCTAAAGATATATAGGTATATAAATGTTAGAAACTGAAA
Organism: Lithophane semibrunnea; assembly: GCA_947363905.1. Classification (NCBI taxonomy): domain Eukaryota; kingdom Metazoa; phylum Arthropoda; class Insecta; order Lepidoptera; family Noctuidae; genus Lithophane; species Lithophane semibrunnea. The sequence continues at coordinate 2,036,247 of OX376189.1, forward strand.
AGATTTAAAAACTTAAGTAGAATCTACGTAGCTAAGAAATTTAAGCACTGACATTAAACGAAATATTTAGAGCTTGACTCTAAATATTTAGCGTACCGTGGACTTCTTGATGAAAGTTTTTTTTCCGAACAACGCTGCCGCTGCAGTGCTGCCGCCTTACTGCTGGTCCTCATACATTTTTTATAGGTTTATATGAGATTACATTCTGAGCACGGAAGCAATGTGACGCAGCAATGTCGCGTGCAGCGTTGTTAGTACACTTATACAAATCACACCAATGTAAAACCTACAAATCTCGCTTAGATTGATCCCCAAAACCTAAGTTCCAGGACCTTCTAAAGCCTTCATGAATCTCAGTAACAACTGTAAACACCAAACATCCATAACTTTCCATCAAGTTTCAGTTTTCCATCCATGAATGTCCAAACTTGCTCACTTCTTAAACAAAATCAAATTTCATTAAAACAAAAAGGCGTTCGCGTTTCATAATTACGCGATTTAAATAATTACCGGAGTCAATGACCATCCAAAACAGAGTCAGGTGAACAATTCGGTATAAACTAGTTAGCTCATCATATGACCGTCGCGTGCGCATATCGAGTCTGTAAACTGAGTGGAGTGCGCGGGCGCCATTCTGACCCCCGATAGTGGTCCCCGGAGATAACACGGCGATAAGTTGAGACTCGAGGGTCGCTCCACAACGCTTCTTATTTAAATTGACATGAGACATACTAAACAAGGTTGTTAAGTAATAACATTTTTTCTAAACAGGTTTACATAACATTTCAAACGAACCATTACAGAATGTGAAATTCGGATAAATCTGACTATGTCAATTAAATTGGTTCACAGGTTGAATACATTAAAAAACGGGCCAAGTACGTGTCGGATCACGCACAATGAAGGGTTCCGTAGTTGGGATGAATTTATCCTAAGAACAAATTGGACATAGTTGTTGAAAAACATGTTTTTCCATACATCCCGACTGTAAATGTAAGTTTGTACACACAATATTGAGAGATTCACCATGTTATTTTAAAACCATAGCTTTCATAAAGGCTTTCTTGTAAGCTATAAGTATATAACTTATTTTCTGTATATTTTTTTAATTTATTTTTTTATTAGTAGTTTCGGATATCGGTGTACGGTACAGTTTGCAAACCTTTTTTCTTAATTTCGTTATTTGCCTCCCAAAATTAAACTCCGTAGTCAAAAATAATTTATTTACGATTCACATCCATATTTGGGTCACAGAAATTCATGTGTATTGTGTACCAAACAACTTAATCGGAACATTAGATTCAGAGCAAATTTTCTATCAAAGCCGGACACTAGGGCGTGCAAAACCGGTTTTCCGGTTTTTGCTAAAATCCGGAAACCGGACAAAATTTACCGATTTTTTTAAACCGGGTTTGAGAGACAAACCCTGTGTTACCTCCGGTTTTCCCGTTATTGAATTACATTTTGATCAAATATATCCGAACGCAACCTCTACACACTTACACTCCTCCCTCCGCGACCCCCGCACGTAAACTACGACTACAGGTCCTTGCGCTGTTTGTTCTCCCCCGGGCAGGGCGTCATTTGCTACGCTGATGACAATCTAGTCACGGCCCAGGGTTAAGAAGCGGCACGCTCAGCTGTCGAGGGCGCGTCCCTCTTTGTGGGGCGAATCGGGGCACTGGGCCTCAGGGTGGCGCATGAAAAGACGGAGGCCCTGGTATTTCATGCGCCCAGACGCCGGCCACCGACTATCGCACACCTCACCATTTGTGGTGCAACAATAGCGGTGCGGGCAAGCATGAAATACTTGGGCCTGGTTTTTGTTTTGGAGGTGGAACTTCGGCGAGAACTTTTCTCAGCTTGCGTGGAAGCTGATCGGCACGGCTGCTGGGCGGACCGAACGTGGTTTGCCGATGGCTAAACACGAGGGTTGTTCGCTCGATGGCGCTCTACGGGGCTCCGGTGTGGGTTGAGTCCCTGTCTGTCTAGAACAAGGCTCTACTGCGGAGGCCACAGAGTCATGGCAGTCAAGGTCATACACGGATACCGTACAGTATCAGCGGAAGCGGCGTGCCCCTCGCGGGTACACTCCCGTGGGATCTGGAGGCGCAGGTGGTCGCCGTAGTCTACCGATGTGGGGCAGACCAGCAGGCGGAGAGTGGCAGACGCCCGCCGCCTGAAGTGGTTAAGAGATGGCGTAGGGAAGTTCAGCGTATGGGACGCTGAGCGAATGGAGGGTGAGGCTGGAGACGCCCAGTGCTGGTCACTGGACCGTGAGGGCCATCCAGCCGATCCTGAAAGAGTAGTCACGGAAGCGACAAGGGTCGTTGTCCTTCGGTGGCGGGAGTCGCCACCTAAGGACAATGTGTCACCAGCGCGGCTGCAGCGAGGACACGGCGCTTCACACCCTCGAGCATTGTCCAGCTTGGGTGGTGCAGCGCCGTGTTCTCGCAGCAGCAATCGGGGCAGACCTGTCCTTGCCGGCCGTGGCCGACAGCAGGGGAGCATGGGAGGTGGTAGCGTCCTCCTGCGAGGACTTCATCTCGCAGAAGGAGGCGGCGGAGCGCGTCAGGGAGGAAGACTCGAAGGAGGGCGGCGGAGGAAGCGCCATGGCGATCTGATGCCGCCCTGGGAGGTGCCAGCGAGCGATAGATCGGAGTCTATCGTCGTCGCATTACACGGCCCTCATGAGACGTGGCGATGTCTCAGGTGAGCCCGGACATCGCCGGCTGTGCTGGATGGGTCGCGAATTGGTACGCATAAATGGTTGATTAAAAAAGGTATATGCAAAAATTTGTATTATTTGTAGATTTTGTGGGTATCTAAGAATATTGTTTTCTTGCTAAAATTCTACTATACAAAAACTATAAAAATGTAGCCAAAACCGGGGCTAGCACCGGTTTCCGGTTTTTCACGCCCTAACGGACACACACAAGTGATCCTGGGTTCCGTTTTTTCATTCGGACGTACGAAACCCTAAAATAGATAAATAATTAGAGTAACTAGTCTCATTTCGTTATAAAAAGGTGGATGATCCCTAAAGAAAAAGATATAATTCGGTATAGCAACTAAACGAGTCCCTTTACTGTAGCCAAGGTGAGATTTCGAGGCTGTGTAAAAAATACGAAGGTTGAGAATGTAACTAATTTAAATATATCACTCATTAGTAAATGAAATTTAAATCATGCGTCATGAATACTTGAATTTCTATCAGAGCCCGTCAAAGAAGCCAAAACAATTTTATTAGTTGGGCAACTTTTTTAAATTATTAATTTTCCCCGCGGTTTCACCCTCGATCCCGTGGTAATATCGGGATTAAAGGTATCCTATGTCCTTCTCCAGGGCAAGTTACCCATGTGCCAAAAATCCAAATCCGGTCAGGCGTTTTAACGTGAAAGCGTATCAAACAAACTCACGTTCGCATTGTTTTAGGATATATGTAGTTAGAATTAGGATTTGTTTAAAATTGGGTTTGATCAGTATGTCAATGTAAAGCTGATTTCAAACGCTATAATATAATAGCATATAGTTCATAGCACAACAATATCGCTCGCCATACATTTATTTAGAACACGTTCACACTTTGCTATACTTTAGATTATTAGAAATCTATGGCGAGCGATATTTTTATGCTATGGACTTTACAAATAAAAAAAATAAAAAATTTTGTTTATTTCAGACTAATAATGTGTCCATATTTTGTTAGTAATAGGTACATTATCTTAAAACTTATGTTAGTTATGCCGAAATAAATATTAATTAAAATTAGGATAAAATTGAAACCAATAATTGAAAATAAATTAAAATTACAATTAAACTAAAAAATTGAAAAATAGGTAGATCAGGTAACATGCAGCCTGATGAGCCTTCCCACAGCTGGCCATACAGGTCTGTCTGCAATCATCCTTAGGATTCCGTTACCACTCCCTCGAATTCGGCGAATTAGTAACGCTGACTTTTTGCGCATTATAGCGTAGAAGTCATCGACACCCGCGTCAGCAAACATACCCGAGACACTTTCACACTACGCTATATATTATAGCGTAGTGTGAAATCATCTTTACCCTCATAGGCATTCTATATCTATACGTTTACAATTTTGTTTAATTTGGGCTAATTGAAATGAAGCCTATGACTTCTAATCATACTAATTCGAGAGTTCTAGAACCTTTTAGGGCTCTTTAATTAATTGATTACCTTCTGATAGGTTGGCTACTTCTACACTTAGTAAAACTCGATCTACGTCTCACAGCAAATCAGCCACACATGGTGTTATTTGCTGACGATACTTCCTTAATTTTTAAGGTAGATAGACGTGCTACAAATTTTGACGAAGTAAATAACGCCCTACTGCAGGTCCAAAATTGGTTCACTGCTAATAATTTAGTATTAAATGGAAAAAAAACTAAGTGCATAAAATTTTCTTTACCAAATGTCAAAAGTAGGGATTGTGTGATTATATTGAATCAAAAGAAACTAGAATTCGTCGATAAAACTGTTTTCCTGGGGATCACGCTCGACTCAAGGCTACAATGGGGTCCTCATTCAACATCTCTTGCAGGACGGCTAAGTTCAGCAGCATATGCTGTCAGAAAAATCCGTCAAGTTACTGATGTAGATACCGCGAGGCTAGTCTATTTTAGTTACTTTCATAGCATCATGTCTTACGGTATTTTACTATGGGGACGGGCTGCAGACATCGAGTCTATCTTTATTCTGCAGAAAAGAGCGATTAGAGCCATTTATAATCTCCGCAGGCGCGATTCTTTAAGGGAACTGTTTAAGGATATTAACATCATGACGGTAGCTTGCCAATATATCTATGAAAACATCATGCACGTTAGAAAAAATTTACATCTTTTTAGTAAAAGAGGTGATAGACATAACTATAGTACTAGAAATAGGGACCTATTAGTTCAACCAGGTTTCAGACTGGCTAAAGTAGACTCATCTTTCATGGGGTACTGTTTAAAATGTTACAATAAAATTCCTCCCCACATACTTCAACTGAACGAGACGAAATTCAAAACTTGTATAAAACGCACACTATGCAGGCAGGCATATTGGAGGATTACATTTCTGATAAAAATGCTTGGCTTAATGCTGGTCCTGCTCCACTACCACAACTAACTAATTAACATTCGAAAATAATGTTGGAGCTGCTGAAGATTGTAAGACCATCTTTGCATTGTATAAACTCAATTTCCTTTGTATTATATAATTGCATAGCACAGGTGTGAGTACTATGTACTATAGAGCCATTTACCGGGTAATTTGTCTTTAATTGACTCGAATGTGCCCTGGCGGCTGGGAATGTCATGCTCACTCAAATGTCTCGCTGATGGTGGCGCGTGTGTTGGATCATTTAGCTCCCTTCAAAATGGTTGAGCTGAATGGTGCTGATCCATGCGTCATGTTCGTGAACGGGCGCCGTCAGTTGTGACTGGTCATCTCTTAGCTGCCATGGCTTATTTTAATTTTTGATTTGTTTTTATGTTATAATTGCGGACGCTTTTAACGTGCTTTTTACATTGTTCTCACATGTATAATTTCAACATGAATAATGTAACCAATATTTTGTAACAATTTTTTGATTTAAAAAGAGTGTCCGTGGAGTTTCTTGCCCGTTCTTCTCCATAGGTACCTACTACGCTTTGGAATGGGCAACTAGCTTCATATTTCTGACTGACCGACTCCTTGACAATTCAAAAGTGCCTGTAAATGGTTTAATTGAAATAAATGCTTTGAGTTTGACAGAACGTCGAATGAAGTGTCGTTTTCTAAGCACAAGTATTTTTAGAACCTTGGTGAAAAGCCTCACCCGACGACAACTTGACCCAACCAAAACAAGTTTGTTTGTTGATTTTTCTCAAATTTTCAACCGGAATCAAGTCTGAAAACGTTTCTGGAAGTCATTCCTTTGATGTTGTAATTATAGCAATAATATTGATAGTTATATAAACCCGCCGAATAAATAAATTAAAGTTATTACGTCCATGAATTATAATTATACTGTTTGTTTGTTCATGAATCTGGATCGGGGAGTCCTACATCAATGGAGTTTGAAATCTGGAAGGCGTAATATCGAATCTGGGGAACTATAACTACGCACATCGCAGATATATTTCGCAGCCCATTTGTTTTGTCACACGGTATTAGTCAATGGTTCATAATTTCTTCTCATTGAAAGCAAGCTTGATGTGGACGATCATAGAATTTTCTTACAATGCGCGCGCGCGCGTAGCGTTACCACCACATAAAACAGTTTTGTCGACGGAAGAATAGACAAAATGACCAGTAGTCAATGGTTTATAGTTTCTTACTCATTGAAAGCAAGCTTGATGTGGACGATCATACAATTTTCTTACACTGCGCGCGTAGCGTTACCACCACATAAAAGAGTTTTGTCTACGGAAGAATAGACAAAATGACAGGTTGTGTGTCATTGTGTATCTGTCATTTTGTCTATTCTTCCGTCGACATTTCGACAATACCCGTTTTTATATTGTGGTCATGCCAAAGAGTAGAATAAGTGTATATGGGGGGTCATGCTACGCGTGATGAGAGATTTTATAGTTATCTTACGTTATTATTAGAGATGGGCCGACTAGTCGGGAAAGCCGACTATTCGGCATCGTTTGTAGACTATTCGGCAAAATATGCCGATTATAATCGGCGCATAACAAATGAAATAAAACAAATAATTTGGACTTGTTTTATAATTTGATAATTTCTAAACATTACTTACTTAAACTCCATTTGAAATAAGATTAGACATTTAAATAAACCTTTTTTACAGCCCGTTCAACCGATTTTGACTTATATTGCGTTGGTGGCATGACAAATGACAGCTGCAGTAGACAGTTGGTATTGTGTAACCTTTTTTGCTTTGAATGCCATCCTTATGCCTACGGTATAGAAGTCAAAATCGGTTGAACGGACTGTTGGATCAAAATATTACCTACAACTGTTATATTAAACTTAAAGGGCCAATACCTACTATTATTTTTTTACTTTTTAGACGCTTTGTTTTTGTCGGGGGTTTTTAAAATTTTAAATTTAACTTTTATTTCCTGGTTTTTAAATTTTATATTATACTAACTTCCGCCCGCGGCTTCGCCCGCATGGTATGTCGATAAAAAGTAGCCTTTCTCAGGCTCTAGATCACATGTGTACCAAATTTCATTTAAATTGGTTCTGTAGCTTTGGCGTGAAATCGCGACAGACAGACAGACTTACTTTCGCATTTATAATATTAGTAAGGAAGTAAGGATTACTAGTAGACACGTTACGATCGACACGTGTCTCGCCGAAATCTGCGTAGCTGTACCTATATGTTTGCCACAGTGCAGCTAGTTACTAATTTCGTCTCATTTCTACTCCATCATCAGTACCTTTTCAATGAGCCCAACGCAACATTTGTAAGTCTGCTGTAAGTTGGTGAGGGAGTTGGGTATCCTGCAAATACCAGGTGATGCTGCAGCATCAGTTCAAGGTTACTATATTCTTCTCATATCATTGAAGTAACAGAATTCTAAATTTCAGAATTCAAAATTTATACAAGATGCTCACATCCATTCATCGACTTGAAAAGAGCTGATAATCTTCAAACGGCTGAACCGCTTTCTTGAATCATAGCTAAGAACACTCTCGATCAAGTCACCCTTCAATAAAACAAAAAAAAAACAAAATCAGTGCAGCCGTTTGGCAGCTACGAGGGAACAGACAGACACACCGATACATAGATACACACGTAAAACTTATAACCTCTTTTTCCATCGGGGGTTAAAAATGTAAACAAACACGTCACAACAAGACAAGTAGGTATTAGAATGATCGGCATTGCCGATTAGTCGGCCGACTAATCGGCAATTTGAAAACCGATTAGTCGGCTAGTCGGCCCATCACTAGTTATTATTGTAAATTGATTTTCGTTGGTTCTACAAGAAATTAATACAGTTTCTTATCAAAAGAATCTATATGTTGGACATAATAATATTATATGCGAAAGTGAGTTTGTTTGTTACGCTTTGACGCTAAAACGGCTGAAAGGATTTGGATGAAATTTTTCACATGGGTGGTCTACCCATGGGCATCTCAGACGAAGTCGCGGGCAACAGTTAGTTCTGAATAAAAAGTAATATACATTATTTTTGAAGAGCACCAAACGCCAGCATCCGTATATCAGGTTTAAGCCTTGGAAGCATGTCCATGTGGTTAATATCGACGAGTGGACATCCAGGACTGACCAGGGGGCCAAGTCTACTAATTTACAAACGTGTCAGTGCTCTCACAATGATGAGTTTTTGACAGATTTTGTATGGCATATCTGTCAAAAACTGATCATTGTGAGACCACTGACACGTTTGTAAATTAGAAGACTTGGCCCCCAGCATTTAAGTATTGCGCCGAATTTCTGATCAAAACAAATGAGACGAACTACCTAAAAATCGATTATTCGACTCAAAACCAGAAAGAGAATATTAACCTCTTGCATCACAGACGAAAAATTATAAATATAGAACAAAAAACTCAACGTGAATGAGACGCTAATGTGTAAATATTTAGCAAGATATCCGGTTTGTCATCATGCATGTGTATCGTGTTCTATACGTCGCGTCGCGTCATTTGAGTCAATCCTCAAGGCAGAGCTGCATAATACGTCCATCTACTAGGACACTACACACACTACGAACGAAAGAATGTGATCCCTTATCCGCGCTGCGACACGGCGGATATTGCGCAACGTTTTGTAAACACGTTGCGCTATTATGAACGTTTTCTGTAGCAGTTTTTCTACCGTTTTATAGACAAAGGTCGACGAAATAACGTAACAGATTTACAAGAAAATTGTGCCTTATCAACCAATTCTACCGTAATTTTAGAGCTTTATTAGTTTAGCGTTTAATTAAAACTTTGATTACGAAAGGTAAACGGTGCTTAGCTGTTTGTCCACGTGTTCAAGTCAATTGGGGAAAATTGTGTTGTTATAGGTGTAGTCTGCGGACGGAATAGCGGTGTTACTTTACTTGTGTAATGCCACTTCCTTTGGGCCAAGGAGTACTCATTCTTAGTACCAATTAGGTTCAAAGTCAGTAAGCGCAGAACCAGACATAGAACCTAATCAGCCTAGATTATGTTTCAACTGCTGGGTCTTCAGGAGGCCTACCACCACCGCTTACAGCAGTATTATTTTTATCTTACTCAGTGGGGGAAAGAGATGGAGCTATACGTCCTATAGAGCTTCACCTCTTTCCTACGCTGAAGTAATATTAAAATAATATTGCTGTAAGAGCCGGTGGTAGGGACCCAGGTTCTTGTCTCTGACGTGGGTCCCTTAACAGACGTGACGATTGTCAAATGGCTTTGTTTTTTCCGAACCAGACAGGCATGTCAATATTATTGAAATAAACGATTGTGCAATGCTAGATTGCTTGCTCGTTATTAAGATAGCCGATGACGGTACAATACGGCCGATATAACTTGGCAGGTCTGAACATAGGCGCATATAACTTTCGCGCATGTTGTCTCATTCACACTCGCCTTATGTCACCATTTGGTTCCTAAAAAATGTTACTGCGCAGCCCTCTGCGCGAAGTTCGGAACTGCCAAGTCATATCGGCCGTATTGTAGGTTTGTAGGAGTGTAGAAAATATTCTGGGTAAGACGACCATCAACGAGATAAGGCCGACCCGTCGCGGGCACTAAACATTAAAAAAATCTAGCCAAGCTCCAGGGCACCGGGTGGCATACGCGTAAACCAAAAAACACGGTACAAGTACATCCCCGGTTATATCACGAAAACAATTCAACAGATTTCTTTAATTAAATACTAACAAATTCAAGCTATTGTTGAGTGGTAAAGTTATCAATAGGGCAACTATTTTTATAATTAATGCAAATGAACACTTAATTGGTCAAGCAGAAAGCGAGATAATACTTATCCTGCTTAGTAATTCAAGTAGATACCTAACTATAATTGAAAAATTCAATAAATATTCTGTTCTGGATAACAATGAGTTTTAAATATCTTGGCGATAATACCTGTATCTCATAATAACGTAGTAAAATAAAAATAGTGACCAATTAAACGATATCGGAGGTGTCATACCTACCTAGATAACGATTTTACAAACTGATTAAGTTATAAGCAAAATATTATGTTCAGCTTCGGCGAATTTATGACGTCAGAGGACATGTTGGAAGCGGGAGTCAAGGGTGTTTTAGACCTTTCTCCAGTGCTGGTTGGAGGCAGGATTCAGGGGTTTAGATCTTTCTCCAGTGCTGGTTGGGGGCGGGATTCAGGGTGTTTTAGACCTTTCTCCAGTGGTTGCAGGCGTGGGTCAAGGTGTTTTAAACCTTTCTCCAGTGGTTGGAGGCGGGATCAGAGTGTTTTAAACCTTTCTCCAGTGGTTGGAGGCGGGATCAGGGTGTTTTAAACCTTTCTACAGTGGTTGGAGGCGGGATCAGAGTGTTTTAAACCCTTTTCCAGTGGTTGGAGGCGGGTGTCAGGGGGTTTTAGACCTTTCTCCAGTGGTTGGAGGCGGGAGGATCAGGGTGTTTTAGACCTTTCTCCAGTGGTTGGAGGCGGGAGTCAGGCGATTTTAGACCTTTCTTCAGTGGTTGGAGGCGGCATTAGGGTGTTCTAGACCTTTCTCCAGTGGTTGGAAGCGGGAGTCAGGGGGTTTTAGACCTTTCTCCAGTGGTTGGAGGCGGGAGTCGGGGGGGTTTTAAACCTTTCTCCAGTGGTTAGAGGCGGGAGTCGGGGGGGTTTTAGAGTTTCAGGGTGTTTTAGACCTTTTTGCAGTGATTGGAGGCGGGAGTCGGAGGATTTTAGACATTTCTCCAACGATTGAAGTTGTTAATTCTTCGATTCGAGTATCGAGGTAGCTCTGGCGAAATGTGGGTGTACCTACTATAGGTGCACCTCTGTCTGCCTAACCTTTCGCGGAATACAGGCATGTTAATTGTTATGCTAGGTAGGTATATCTGGAAACGAGAGGTGCAGAATAGACAGAGAGCCAGGTGTGCTGCGCCAAAAATCTAACTAAACAAGCTTTGTGCCCTGTTTTGTTAGGGTTAAAGATCAGTGTCAGACCACGCCTCTATGTTGGGTTATAAGGTGCCTTATGGAGTTATGGCCCTACAGAAAATGGAGTTTAGATTCTCTAAATAACAAACAACCCGTCGCGAATAGAAAACCTAGATCTTCTTGAAATGATTCATGGTGCGATCCTGGTTGGGCGCCCCTGTAGATTCTGGATAACAGGACTGGTTGGGAACAGCAAACCGGGCTCGTCCCAAAGCTGCTATGAAATATTATTATTGTATTACAGGTATTTAACTCGGGAAAGTAGAAATCTTACAATCTAAGGCCGCGAGGGCGTTGGACCAAACGTGACAGAAGCAATATTGCCAAAAAACCAACCCTGTTGTGTATTGAGCGAAACGACAATTTGGTGAAAGGGCCCTTGGAAACGAGAAACGGAAGTTGTGGTTGATGGTTTGGTGATTTCTGAACAGCCTAGATAAACATACGTAGGTACAGTTCGATTCAAACTTAATGGCGGCTCGGAACATCAGGCGAGTCGCTGCGCAGTAACAATTTCATGTGACAGCGGGGGTGAGGGGTGGGGTACTGCGCAGCTAAAAGCTAACTTCCGAGCCGCCATTAAGTTTGAATCGATCTGTAGGTATTCTAAATTAGTCCATTTCGGTCTATCTGTGTTTCCGCGTGTTCGTCTAAACTACAAAACGGATTTTAATGCAGTTTACACCATCATTTAGAGAATTTATTCCGGAAGGTTTAAGTGTAATAAATTATTATTAAACTTACATAAGTATTATAAAGGAAATTAGGTGTTTTATCAAACCGTGGGAAGCAGGGGAAAGTCACTAATTGAGTCATAATAATCATAATCGTAATTAAACATTACAACTTCATTACAAGTAAGATTATGTATAGGTATAGGTACTTAGTACTTTAACGAAATAGTCGTGAAAGAATGGCGGCCACTTTTTGCTTTGAAACTTACTTGAGGCAAATTAGGCAAGGCAAGCAAGTTTGGTAAGTGGAAGCGAGTCGGCTTAGCAAAAGAAACATAGCATAGAATATAATTGGGATTGAACATGAGAACTATTTTTCTTTATTTAAATTTATTTAGGAATATGAACTATGGTGTATTTATTTCTATAATCAAAAGTAGTTTTCGGGAATTATTCCTACGCAGTTAAAAAAGTTGTTTTTACCTATTATTTAGCGATAAGAATGTTTATTATTCTTCTTGATATGTTTTCTTTGTTAGCCTAATTAGTTAAATGATTATGAGAGCCGATTAGTAAGTGCGTACATACCTAGATAATTATCAGCTGACTTCGGCTGTGTTCTATTTTATTGTTTGAAGGACAATAACTAAGAAGTTACCATGGTTTCGATTTACACAAATAAGTACAGTACTAATGGTAAGCATACTTCGAAACAATAATTATGTTCGAGGTAGGGTAGTTGATTACTTAAAAGGAAGATAGGAAGAAATCATAGCGGGACCTTACCTCTCGCTCCATTCCCGTGGCTGACCGGCGCCCCGTTCACTTTGATCGGTCTCCCGTCCGCAGTACATTTTAAAAGCATATTTTTAACAATCCAAGCGTTCACCTATTACGATCCATCCGATACAGTCAAACATTAAAAACTTCGTAAGCACGAAAACAAAAACACGCAGTGGTGTAGTTTTTTTTCTTTCGCGCCAACCGATTGGTTGTCGCGCGTGACGTCAAAAGTCAATTTGAAACCACTCGAATCGACACAAAACCTGCGTTATCTTTCCAGTTCAATTAATGTAGCACGTCGTTTAATTAGTTCACACAACACGGTTAACACCACTAGTAAATGTATTTCTAATCGAATTGCACAAAATAATACGCGATTCGTCAACATGTGAAAAACACACACTCAAATGCAACAGGCTGGTTGGGTGACTGAAATGAAAACTGCTGCGATTTGCGATACGGTCCACGGCTGTTGCCGTGTTTTGATTGATAGACCAAGAAAAAAATGAATGAAACAAGTGTGAAGTTTGTCACGAGAGCGATATAGTCATCTCACTCTTTTTCAATGTTGTGGCAATTATAAATTTGTTAGGTGGATCATATAAGTGATACAGCTCATAAAAATATATTTAACTCGCTAAAACAGAGATGCTTACGAATTTTAGTTCATCGCCCGTTACTTATTTATCCGGAATTGTATGTTTTTATCGAAATTATCGGTTATCAAAAGACAAAGATAGAAAATATGATAGTAATCTTCTTTGTTATTGGTAGTTAGGTTGGTAGAAATGTTTCTAATGTTGCCACCATACAATCATATTTCATTACGTAACATTATTTTATGTAATTCTATTATTTCTGATGCTATGATGATAGAACACAGGTTATATGGTATAAGTTCACAAACATGAAAAAGAAAATCAGATGTTGCGCTGACCCCAAATAAACTGGGAAATGGGCAGGGGAATGAAGATTTCTGTAATTCACAATCAATTAATTTATAGTTTTATTAGAGCATAAGGAATTTACAATAAGCAGCTTTTAATGCTCGCATAAAGTATTGTTTTGCAATAAAGTTAGGCATTTGCTCGGAAACTTTGATTTTGAGAAATTATAAAGATTGATTTTCAGAATGGCAAACTTGGCTTGATTGACGTGGCTTGCCATTGGCTGTCGCTGCTGCTGGGTGCCGCCGGTAGCCGCCATATTTATTTTGAAGGCGCCATTTTGAGAATTTTTTTGGGTGACGCTACGCTACGTTAGCCTTGCTGCCTTGGTGTTCGCGAAAATTAATTTTCCAAGCTACAAAATGGGCAAGAAAGATAAAAAAGGAGAAAATACTAGCGACGGATCCAGTGAAGAAGAATATGTTGTTGAGAAGGTCCTCGACAAACGTACGGTCAAAGGCAAGGTAAGGCTATCATATCAGCTTTTTCCTCATTTTAATTTTATTGTATGATGGTATGATGATGTATTGGATTGCATATAAATTACTTAAGTGGAGAAGATATACAGTTGATACAGTCCATAGTTATTATTAGCGCAATTGCAACTTGTCAAATTGGAAGCCTGCCTGCGCGTGGACTTAGATTAGAATAAAAAATTGCCGTAGCGGTAACCTATCCTTGAAGCGGTAACCTCCTCTAATCCTAAAGATTATCCATCACATACACCTAGTTATCTAAATAACTTCATAATATTATGCTTTGAAACAGCTTGTCACTTTGTTTTGGTTGATACACGTCCTCAACTTGCAATTTGATTGCTCCAGATTGTCGTTCGTACGCAAAAAAGTAATTAAAAATTATTTCTGTAAAGATAATGTGTCAAGAAACTTGTGGAAAAATTATTTCACATACGCAGAGATGTAAATTGATGCACTTAAACAACTCAAAATATTACTTACAAAAAAAACATAATACAAAAATTAAAGTCTGGCTAAATATATCTAGCAAATGTGAAAGAGTGTAGTCGGAGGGTCATCTTATGGACGAATGTCTGAAATAAATTATTTGAATTTGAATTTATCAGTCTTCTTCTTGTGTTGATTCCTTATATTTTGTCTTTCTGACCATTACGTAGCAAGCTGGACTGGTTTGTTGTTTGCCTCATTTACATCCTGGATGGGGGAGGTAGCAGTGCATGATGGGCAGATCCCTGACCTCTGATCATAACTTGTATGCTATCCATATAAATTGTATAAGAGTCATCATCTGCCTAGCCTTTACCCAACTATGTTGGGGGTGGCTTCCTATCCAACCGGATGCAGCTGAATACCAGTATTCAGCTGCACCCGGCTGCTCTTATTAATTGTATAAGAGTAAGGTTTTGAATTTGAACATGAGTAAGTATTGCTTGTGTATGTTTTTATTATATATATTACAATAAAATGAATTTCTGGTATATACATTGTTTTTTAAATTCATAGCAAAACCCACTAGGGTGGGTATTACATGCCTGGTAACTTTCTCATCATTATGCCCAGCATTTTCTTAACTATGTTGGGTTCAGCTTCCAGTCTTAACTGGATGCAGCTGATCCAGTATTTTACATAGAGTTGTCTGACCTCCACACCCTGGTTACTGGATAGCAAATTGAAAAATAAATATCAAGCTCAAATAACTGACAACTGTTTATGTTTACTTGAAGATCCAATACCTGCTGAAATGGAAAGGCTACAAAGAGGAGGAGAGTACCTGGGAGCCTGTGGAGAACCTTGACTGCGAAGAGCTGATCAAGACCTTTGAAGACAATAGGAAGGAAAAGGAGGTACATAAAATTTGTGTATTTGATGTAAAGCTCTTCTTGTTTGTACTTGCAACTTGGTGCATTTTGTAAAGATTATGCCTCCATTAAGTATTAGGTCTTTACCTATGAAATTGCCGTTTTGTATGAAAAAATTTAAACCAATTTTTTTCATGTATTTTTTATTTGTATTAATCGAAGTAATCACCCATGCAATCAAGGCATCTTTGCCAACGCAGTGGCAGTTTATTGATGCCCTTCTTAAAGAAATCAACTGGACGGGAGGCAACAAATTCTCCAAAGGCATTTTGTACTGCCTCTCGGGTATTGAATTTTTTTCCCACCAAGAAGTTATCCAAATTCTGGAAAAAGTAGTAGTCTGTAGGCGCAAGGTCTGGTGAGTAGGGCGGATGACGGAGAGCTTCCAACCCCAGTTCTTGCAACTTGGAGACTGTCTGCTGTGCAGTATGACGTCGCGCGTTATCGTGCAGGAGCAGCGGAGACGAGCGATTGACCAATGCTGGTTGGAGATGTGCCAGCTTCTCCATCATTGTGTTCAGTTCTTCACAGTACACATCTGCAGTAATGCTCACCCCGTTTGGTAAGAAGCTGTGATGAATCACACCGGCGCTAGACCACCAAACAGTGACCATCACTTTTCTAGGGGTAAGTTTTCGTTTATAGCATTGTTTAGGTACTGAACCAGGATCCAACCAACTTGCTGAGCGCTTGCGGTTATCAAACAGAATCCATTTTTCATCGCAGGTAACAATGCGGTTCAAAATTCCTTCATTTGTGTGTCTGTTGAGCAGTGCAAGGCACGCCTCGACGCGTACTTCGCGCTGGCGATCATTGAGTTCGTGGGGCACCCATTTGTCAAGCTTTTTTACCTAGCCAATTTGACGCAAATGGACCAATACTGTTTTGACGCTAACGTCGAAAGCTGCTGCTAATTCAGCCGTAGATTGTGTATCATCAGCTTCCACAATCGCCTTTAATTCGTCATTGTCGACCAAAATCTTCGGACGACCGCGAGGTTCATTTTTCAGGTCGAAATTTCCAGAACGGAAGCGAGCAAACCAATAACAGGTGGTGCGTTGGTTTGTAGTGTTAGCTCCGTAAACGTCGTTGATATTGCGTGCCGCTTGTGCCGCGTTGCTGCCACGACGGCTACGATGATGCTACTACTCATATTCCATAATTACTCGAATTTTTAACGTATCCATGATGACATGACTTCTTTTGAAAAAAGAATTCCATGTTTTTAAAATAAAATTAATTTGAAATTAGAATTCTTAGCCAAACAAAAATTATTTTGATTTGAAATGGCCAGTACTGCAGAACGGCAATTTCATAGGTAAAGACCTATTATTAACCATTAAACTTAATGAAAAAGTTGCTTATTTCTTTTATTTGCCTATTTATTAGCACCTGACGTCTGTAGCCAGCTACTCAAGCTCCACTTACCTCTTGCAGTTATTTTTTTACATAATTTGTGAGCTTTCTTATCTATTACATTAAAAACTGATTAAGGGGGATGGGTGGATGTAGCGCGCGAAATTCAAAATGACTTCCTTTTTTTACAAATCACCTTAATAATATGTCTTCCCTTACCAGGCTAAAACTAAGAAGCCCGAAGACCGCGGCAAGAAACGTGTGCGCGAGTCTAGCGAGGACACGTCATCTGGTCGCAAGGGACGCGGCGCCAGCGTGTCGTCCGCTGAGGACCACAAGGAGTCCAAGCGCGAACGCAAAGAAGACAAGGCTAAGTCGGGCTTCGACAAGGGACTGAAGGCTGAGAAGATTATAGGTAAGGCATAGACCATTAGGGTAGGCAGTAGGGTGGAGCGTCAATTTTTTTTATTCTTTTTCAATATTAAATAGCACTAGAATGTTGCATTGCACCCTCAATTACATAAAAAAAATAATCAAAAAAATATTGAACCTATTTCTAGCCCTCTAGTGCCGCTTGAAGATTATGAAAAATCAATAATGAGCAATTTATAAAACATCACATAATAAAACATAAACTTTTTTTTTATTGTTAATGTAACTCATAATACCCTAAATATGACTAGTTTTATATAAAAAAAGGTCAATTTACTGATAAACGGCACACAAAGGTACGTTAATTCGGAAGTCAATGTGAAGGAAATGAAAAAATATTGCGGGTATCTTTGCAAGTTGAGTTTTAGATTTTAGTTCATAAAATGAGTGTTTTAGTGTTAATTGTATGTTGAAATATAATAGTATTTTTATTTTTATAACAGTATAAAAATAAATACACAGTTTTTCTGTATATGCTTAAAGATATGCTTAATTTCCTTAAATTATGGCAACTCTGAGCTAAAGTAGAGGGCTAAAATATATGTCCAAAAAATAAACAAAAATATATTCACTTATAATATAGCCAAATGCAACTTTGTGCAGGTATTCAAAATCGATTCAATGTCATTTTTTTTTCTCCATACATTTACGCTCCACCCTAGTAGGCAGGTCCACTCCAATATGTATAGTTCTTTCCTAAAAAGTCCATCTCAGACACTAATCTACATTATGATCTGCTGAACAAGATTATGTCTAGGAAGACAATGAACTCTGAGTGCATTTTGGTGTTTCTTCTCACAATTGATAGGTAGGTATTGGGTTTAAGCTTTAAGACCGAGTTATAAATGAGGATTATGTTGTTTACAGAGAGCACATAGTTTCCTATGAGCCAAAACAGGTTGTGGAACTTGTGGTTTATTTTGCGTAGCGTCTATTTTACGTTTTTAGGGTTCTGTACCCAAAGGGTAAAACGGGACCATATTACTAAGAATGTCGGTCCGTCTGTCATCAGGCTTTATCCCATGAACCGTGATAGTTAGACAGTTGAAATTTTCACAGATGATGTATTTGTTGTTATAGCCTATAACAACAAATACTAAAAAACAGAAAAAATAAATATTTAAGGGGGCTCCTCCCATACAACAGACATGATTTTTTGGCCGTTTGTATAGATAATGGTACGGACCCCTTCGTGCGCGAGTCCGATTCGCACTTGTTCAATTAATATAATTCACGTCAGTGTGATGTAATAGAACTCACATCTTTAACCTAATCTCTGTTGTTTGTACAGGTGCATCAGACGCGACCGGCGAGCTGATGTTCTTAATCAAATGGGCGGATTCTGATGAGGCTGAGCTTGTGCCCGCTAAAGTTGCCAACCTTAAGTGCCCACAGCAGGTATGAATGATTTCTTTTAAAATAAAACTTGCAAATAAGTTAGTTAATTGATTCAGGCGTGACTTTGCGGAAATCCATTATAAAATACAATAGACGCTGATATATTTAGTAACCTATTCCGCTTGACTATTCTTCAAGAGTCATAAAAACCCTGTAAGAAATCGACACGTGTTTCACCTCTCAACGAGGCATCTTCAGGATGACGATTGATCAATTGCAAACCAGAACGCGACGTGTTACCACACCGAGCGCTGGACGCAGAGTGAATCAAATCGCCCGACACCCCCACTTATATAGGATTGCTGCTCGGCGCTGATTGGCTAGGACCGTTATCAGTGCGATAAGCGCGATAAGGGACTTGTATTGAACAGATTTGTATGGAACAGAATTATTTTAGGTTTAATAATCAATATTACAAACAAAAAGAAGGTTTAGCCATGGGTTCTCCACTCAGTCCTCTTATGGCAGATATTTTTATGGACCACTTTGAAAATAAATACATTATTGGACAGCCACAAATTTTATATTCCGTTATGTTGACGACATAATTATGTGTTGGATCGGTACATTGCGTCAAATAGATGTTTTTGATAATAAAATCAATAGATTCCATCCTAAAATCAAGTTTAAATTAGAATTAGAAGTTGACGGATCCCTTAACTTTTTAGATTTAACTATTACAAGAATTAACAACAAACACGATTTTCAGATATATAGAAAACCAACTTATACAGACGTCACGATTCCTGTGTCATCTTGTCATCCAATTCAGCATAAATTAGCAGCTTATCGTAGTTTCACTCATAGATTGATGTCAGTACCACTATCCCAAGATAATTATAACAGAGAACTAACCATTATTTATCATATAGCTGAGAGCAACGGTTACACTAGGAAAATGGTTAATGATTTGATACAAACGAAACGCCGTAACATAGTTCGTTCTCTTTTGTATCCACTGCCTCCAGAAAAACCACATCAATATATAGGTAGTTTGACGTACTTAGGGTCAATTAGTGATAGGGTTTCAAAAACTTTGTGTAGAAATGAAATAAGGGTAGCATTTAAAACAGATAATTCTTTAAGACGGATTTGTAACGGAAAAGATCGTTTAGAAAACCATAAAAAATCTGGTGTTTACAAATTACATTGCGATGATTGTAATGGTATTTACATAGGTCAGACTGGTCGTACTTTCCAAACAAGATATAAGGAACATATTGCAGCTTATAGGAATAATTGTCCAGAAAGATCTCATTTTGCTCAACATTTAATAGATTCAGGTCATTCATTAAACAATAATAACACATTCAAAATTTTACACACTTGTGATAAAGGATTTAAAATGTCAGTATTAGAGAGTTTAGAAATTGTTAAAAATAATACAGCGACCGTTACACTGTTGAACGAATTAAATACCAGTATTCCAAGGTCGCCTTTGTTGCGATTGTTCGCCCCTTATCGCGCTTATCGCACTGATAACGGTCCTAGCCAATCAGCGCCGAGCAGCAATCCTATATAAGTGGGGGTGTCGGGCGATTTGATTCACTCTGCGTCCAGCGCTCGGTGTGGTAACACGTCGCGTTCTGGTTTGCAATTGGTCAATCGTCATCCTGAAGATGCCTCGTTGAGAGGTGAAACACGTGTCGATTTCTTACAGGGTTTTTATGACTCTTGAAGAATAGTCAAGCGGAATAGGTTACTAAATATATCAGCGTCTATTGTATTTTGCAAATAAGTGTTAAAATAAATAGCTGCGCCCCGCTGTTTCACCCGCTTATATCTCGATCCTGTGGGAATATCGGGATACAAAGCATCCTATGTCCTAACCCAGGTCATCGTCTTACCAATATGCCAAATCCGTTCAGCTGTTTTAGCGTGAAAGCTTAAAAAACATACAAAAATCAAATATTTTTTTTATAAGTTAAAATTAATTGAACAGTAACTGAAAATAAGCAACATCTTTAAATGGCTCTCTTAAAAGACTTTGGAGCTTAAGCGATTGATAAGCCGATTTGATTGTTAGATATGACGTGTGACTAAATTCTAAAAGGTAGTTGTGACTTGTCTCCAGGTGATCGCCTTCTACGAGGAGAGGCTTACTTGGCACACGCCGGCGGAGTCGGAATGATATAGAGCCGCATGTGGTATGCCGAGTATACGATACGGCGGGGACTATTTCTACGTCCGTGCCATGGAGATCTACGAGAGGCAACGCCACATCTAACGCCAGACAGTGTTGCTAGCGATGGACTTTCTAAATAGTGTTGCCATACTTCGCAATTTCTAATTTGGTAGCTTTATAAAGTGTTTAATTTTATGTGGATTTAGGCGCTTCTGCGGACTTAGTCCGTATTGTATTCATGTTTGAATGTGTAGCTTTTAAGTGCAGTCATTTGTGGCAGTAGTGGACGTCACTTTAGCCCTGCCAACCAGCCTGCATAACCTCGCTCCTACCGCGGCGCAGGCGACGTCGCACACCACCGGCGCTACTGCTGGCACGAAGAAGGGCCAATACTTATTATCTTTTGACCATCGTGTTTGACGTGTTGTACATTATGCGAGAATTGCGTCAACTGTGTATTCGTTTCTAGATAGTAATACGGGCAATTAGTGCACCGATTGTATCAAGAAACTGTCTACTATACTGCTGGAAGGTGTAGTGAGGTAATTCCTCGTGGTCAGTTTGGAGCTTATTTTTGTTTAATTTGCTCAAAATTCTAGGAGATTCGAGATCAATTAGAGGCTCGGTGCCAAACGCCGCGATTCTAAAAGTGTCGCGCGCTGTCCATTGGCAACATTCATACGCAAATATCTCTGTATAATAAGCCATTATTCATATAAAATTGCATGCAAAACAGTTGACAAGCAGCCTTCTGCTTCATACTGGAAAAATAAGATCTTTTTAATATATGTTACTTAACATTTGTGAGACTATCAGTTGGAGAGCATTGTTTAGCCCACTCTGACCAAATAATGGTTTTATGTGATATGACGATGTGAACTTTGATTCCGCAGACGAAATTTGCTTTCTTGTAATAAGCTTATATTCGTCTGGGACTAAGAGAAACAAGCCTGTCTGAGTATTTTTATAAGATTAGATAGGTTGAAAACCAAATTGGTTTATTTCATAGGACCCTGTTGAAATTGATTCAAAGTAAACTACACCATATTCGCTGGGTGCTATGTAGCATGGTGTGGTGGAAAATCTTTTGGGAAAGGACTTGTCAAATGTTAATCGCTTTATATTTATTTAATAGGAATTTGTAATGATGTCGCAGGTATTTGGCGAAATGAGGGTGTACTAAAACTCGTCTGCCTAACGTTAAGGCGGAAAGGCGTAAAGTAAAAGTCGCGTATCTATATTGGAAATTTTCAAATGAATATGCAAAAAAAAAATTGCGATCGCTCGGAAGAGACCGAAAACCAATATACTAGACACGTTATGAGATACCTGAAGGAATCTACTCGTAACGATGTTACAGTGAGCTAGCTAATTTTACTTGGATAAAGAAATAGATGACTTGCAGGTGTCCATTTCTCTAGTTCACGGTTCCGTACTCGTAAATCTCGATAAGAGCGGTGAGTCAAAAGCTACCGTAAAAAGATGTGATTGAATGTAAAACCAAGTCTGTTCATTTATTCAGTACCTACCTATCTTTCATCTTTATTTCTTTAATAAATAGCATGATTTGGCAATCGCACGCGACAACGAAAAATTACATGAACTGCAAAATTAACTTTCTAATTGCATATTTTTTATATAGGATTACAAAGTTACTTATGCAGTTCGTTTATCTATAAAACTGAAATGATACTAATTACGAGACGACACGTAGACGACGTTTTTGAGACTAAATTGTGTACAAAGTTTGAAACTTGTGTGTCTGCTAGAAGTACCTTGAGAGTTTTGGTGATCAGTGAGTCAGTTAGTGACAAAATTAAGAACCTGTAGGTTTCTTAAACTGTAGGTTCAAATTGAATGTAATTTGGGAATATCCCTAGCTATACTAAGTTATCTTGGCTACTGAAAATTCAGGCTTCTAGCTTTATACATACCGAAGTTACAGGGGGTCGAAAATGTACTAAATGGCTTCGAGAAACGATGGTACGGCTGTGCCTTTGTTTGTTCGTCTTGCTCGAGTTGGCGGGGGCACTCCCATGCCTCCAGATACCCGGTCAAACTATTCTATTAATTTTATAAATGGATTCACTATTCTCGTGTACAGTAAATTTATTTTGCATGCGTTTTTATCGCGCACACAGCGAATATGGTATAGTAATTTTCAATATTTTGTTATAGTTACTACTTATCACAAGCAGACCTGTGTCTCAGTCGCAGGCTCTGGTTTATTATTATTACATTTTTTTATATTTCATGAATAGAATAGTAAAGTAAAGTGAAGATTGTTTCAAGTGATCAAACCTTGTGTAATCAAATAGTTGAGAATTAATAATAAAATTATATGGGCTATATACGTATTTAAAGAACTATGAACTTCTAATTGTGAAACATAAAACACTTATCCATGGTTGTGTCTTATCTGTGTGTAAGGATTGAGGAACCATGAACTGTAAAACTAATGTTATTAAGATTTGATCTAACTTTTTTTAAGTTAAGTTTAACTAATTTTTTATTCGGTTTTTCAGTTATTTTTTAACAACTTCTACTTTTTCGATTCACGGTTATGGCCCTCAATCCTTACGCACAATTCTTATTTTGCTTCAAACAATCTTCTTATGTGTGGGCTGGTGTATTAATTTAATACTAAGTATCGTTTAGGCAGGTGTATTTAATACTAAGTATTGACTAAGCACCTACAGTGGCAATGTGATTTAGTTCATAACATGCAACTGTCATCAGACGAACATGTGTATAAGGTTATTCTACCGAATCTTATCGATTTAAATTTGTTTTAGGGTGCAATCAGGCCGCGGCTAATCGACGACATTTTGAACCATATTAGCTTTTGATCCAGAATGTTTTCAATTGACAGGTTTGGTTGCACCTTAAGGCGCACACGTTTCGAAATTGTAGCGTAACGTGGACTTAAATATTAGATTACTGGATATAAATAAAAATACATTAAAATATAGTAAACAGTAGTTTTATTGATTCATAAATATAGGATTCGTAGTCTTCTAGACAGTGGTGGAATAAAAACTATTGAAATTGAACTAACCTTTCAAGAAAGTGCACAATCTCTGGTGACAATAATTCCAGTTAGTCATATTTTTCCTTAGCAATGAAATCTTGTCTAACAGAACCGCTGAACTGTTGATTGGCCTTCAGAAGGCCGATAACAATTAATGTTCTTTTGTGTCTCGTTAGTGCAGTTTGGGATGTCTATTCATTATTTGCTAACCATCTTCAGTGGTAAATATGCAATATTACCGGCAAATCTTTGACAATTCAAAAGTGCCTGTAAATGGTTTAATTGAAATAAATGCTTTGAGTTTGAGTTTGCACCCTAATATCAATAATAAACGGAATCGGTTTGTACAAAGTGCTATTCCATTGCTCATTAGTTCCAAAAAAGTTGCTCGAACTGTCAAAATGAAACAGATTAGTCTTAATCGGTTACGAAAATAGGTTACGCAATTAGATAGCGGTTCTAATTCCTAGGTTATAATTTCAATAGCTTTTCTCAAATCACAGATATATAGAAATTACACTTATCAGCTTTATACTCTGTAGTACGTACAATATTTGGAATTAATCACTATGAACTAATACAGACACATAAATTACACATTTAGATCATTCAGAATTAATTTACATCCTAGTTTTTATTCGAAATACTGGAAAAAGTAAATAAGGTCTCAAAATTTCTCTTCATTACTTTTTTCAGTTTAGTTCTGTGTGACTGACACTGGCATGGCCATCATCAGGGATTTTAAATTTGATAACACAAAAAAATTGTCACTAATTAGTCTTTGTCGTCAAATATCAGAATTTGTCGGTCACTGGTACAAAAGTTATAAGGGTTTATAGGTGCCCGATCTGGGGAGCATCTACCCAGATTGAACCAAAAAATCTAGGGCATCTAGCGAAGATCTGTTTTCTCCAAAATGTCGCTAATTAGTCACAAGTTTTCGCCAATTCACAGATTTAGTCGGTTCTTAGTTTAGAATATATAATGAGTTCAATACGATATCATAGTTGCAAGAGCTAAATCGAAGCGTTTACGCGTAAACTCTTCGATCTAGCTCTTGGACTATACCTTAAAAATTCTAACGAAACTTTAGACCCGACTAAATCTGTGACTGTCTACGCGTTCCGATTCACCCAACGTGGCATTGACTTAAGGTGGGTTTAGACCAAACGAACATAGAACCAGAACAAGAGCTAGAGCATTCTCTTGTTGATATTCTTGACATTTTAGTATGGAGAAACCACCGAAGGAACGTTCTGTCCCTGTTTACACAAAAAGAATTTGGTAGAGTGGGGGTAGAATGTGCATTCGCTCGCTTGGTCTAAATCGACCTTTAAGAACGCAACAATCACGTATTCGCGCCACTATCACTTGTTTAGGAAGTGGCATACGGCCGCGATTAAAAAAGGTACGTATGAATTTCCAACTTTCGATAGATATTCTTGATCGAAGCTATCAACCAAAATATTTCAGAAGCTATGATCCCAACATCTTTTACCATTGAGCCCATAGATAGAAATACTGACACAGAATAGTACAGAAGGCGCACTCCGCATTTTAGGTATGAAGCTACAAGTATGCGGCGGGCTCGTTTTGCCTTGTCGGGCCAACTCAGTGAGCGTAACGTAGTCAGAAGATAAATATAAGAGCGATAGAAAGAGAGGCAACTTCTAGGTGAATATAACTGTAGGTAAGTAATGAGTGCTGCGCGACCTGAATTGCATTTTATTGCGTCGCAGCATGAGTCGCTTTTTAGGGTTCCGTACCCAAAGGGTAAAACGGGACCCTATTACTAAGACTCCTGTCCGCCCGTCCGTCTATCACCAGGCTGTATCTCATGTACCGTGATAGTTAGACAGTTGAAATTTTCACAGATGATTTATTTCTGTTGCCGCTATAACAACAAATACTAAAAAACAAAATACAATAAATATTTAAGGGGGCTCCCATACAACATACGTGAATTCTTTTGCCGTTTTTATAGGTACGGAACTCTTCGTGCGCGAGTCCGACTCGCACTTGGCTGGTTTTTATTTAAATGATTTTGCGGAGTGTACCATCTGTAATAATCTGTGGTACTGACTAGAGCACTTTATTCAGATACTAATGCCTCAATCAATGACAAACAAAGAAAACTGTTTACCAGCAATAAACACTGCGTTTTAAACTTAAGTTAAACTTGTAGCAATAAACACATCTTGCTACAACTTGTGCGTTAGATTTTGATAACTTAGAAATTCATTATCCTTTTATTTCTACTATTTTTGATCGCTCTATATTACTCCAAGTCATTAATATCTCCAAGTCTTTAATAAAACTTAAATAAGTAAGTAAATACATTTAAAATCTTAACATACATTCTAAGGGTAATATCGCATCGAGAACCGGGTATGCTGCGTATGCGCAGTGCTATATACGATTTCAAAATATTCGAATGATATGATGTTTAAAACGTGCTTGTGAAATGTTTATACTCGTCCGTAAAATCACGCACAGTGTTGCCACTAGGCTATTTGTGGACTAACCTTTATCTACTCTATGGCGATGTTGTTTTACACTATGACATCGACTGATCGAAACGAGTCAAACGACGTTTTATTTCCTTTGTATGTCGAGACAGTTCGTGTCGAGTCATACAGTGACATGCGTGTTTTGGGTCAGCTTCGGACTGGACACACAAATAGGTGCAGCATAGCTATTGACAACAATTCGATATGCTTTCGTCCCGAATAGAACATCAACGCTGTTCACAAATCCAAAACGTTTGATTGTTTAAATTAAATAGACGACTGCTATTCTTTCAACACCTAGGTATTTGCTGTGCAAATCAAATCAAAAAGCAAAGCAAATCAAGT
Source organism: Lithophane semibrunnea (assembly GCA_947363905.1). Lineage (NCBI taxonomy): Eukaryota > Metazoa > Arthropoda > Insecta > Lepidoptera > Noctuidae > Lithophane > Lithophane semibrunnea. Next base: position 2,062,780 of record OX376189.1, read on the forward strand.
AAACAAAAATGTGTCATTTTCGACACGGCAGCCTGTTAAATGGTTGTGAACAGTAACAGTGCGATACGTCCCTTACAAATAAGAGTCAAATAATGAGATATAATTACAAATATGTAAAATTATACTGATAATACAATTACTAGGTACGTTCGACGGTGGTAATACAGTGATTCGTTTCGTTTTGAGCTTGTTCGCCTCAAGCTTGATACTTGTAGTCATGCTTGCTCAGTCCATTGCTGTAATGAGTACAATTGAACATTATTTCAAGCTAGCAATTAAATTAAGTAATTTTTATTTCAGAACCAGCCCTTACATACATGTGAAATTAAGATATTAGATAATTTATTAAAAGATTACAATTAGATTAAATTACAAAAGTCGTCAATAAAAACATTATAAGTAAATTACAATTTTACATTATTAAAAAGATTAAATCAATGATAGGATAAAGCAACTTCATGGCACTGGCAGTCATAAAACGTAATAGCGAGATGGCATGAGCTAACTATTAGCGTATGTACGCACGCGCTCTTTTTAACGCGACGTTTCTTGGCGCGCACTGGATTTTTAACGCTCGGCTTAGCGGCGTTGAGTTGAAAATTCAATTGTGCACTTTTTCAACTTGTTAGGGATGCACTCTGTTGGATTATCAACACTCGGTACAACGCCGAGAGTTGAAAATTCAGAGCACGGTCAAAAACTTCACGCGAAAAGCACCCGTGTGTATGTTCTTAAGAAAATAAAAATGTGATATTGTAATTTATTTAAAAGAAGGCGAAATTGGATATATTTAAACTTTTCTTACTACACATACTATCTTGAAAAAAAAAACTTCTGTACATCATTACTGAGAAGTGATGCAATTTCGTAGTATTTTTTTTGGATCAGTTTTTATTTAAACTCAGTGAGCGGTTCTTTCCAAAGAGTGGGGATGAAGTATAATTTACCATGTGAAAGAATTCATTTTGCTGAACGAATGAAACCTTAAGGGGTAGAAACGCTAAGGTAACCCGCGAAATTCAAATTTTTACAAAATTCAGTTTTTTTCATTAGAATCAGTATTGCTGATTCTAATGTTTATAATTCTGTAAATCAATATTTGTTACGGCCGCAAATCATATTTAGATTAACATACAACCTGATACTGACCTGCAAATTGCAAAAAAACGTATGAAAATTTGAATTTCGCGGGCTATCTTCGCGCATGCCCCTTAATGAGAAGATCATAGATAATATGCGCATGTTACCTGAGCTGCGCGACATGGCCGGGCGTGGCCTGTATGAGCGGCGCGAGTCTCTCCGTGAAGCGCTGGAAGTTGCGCTCGAGCTCGCGCTGGTACTCGCGCTGGTCGCTGCCGATCAGGTTCTTGTTCTTCCGAAGAGCGTCGTGACATCTGCAAGTTCATTAAACATAAGATGCGATCTGAGAGGTGCAGAATAGAGATGGGTTGCATCAGGTTAAAGAAAATATCTGTTATCACTGTTACTGTGACAAAAAAATACCAGATCCAAATATCTGTTATTAAATCACAGCCTGTTATTTTTGTACGGACGATAAATACGTATTTAAATCTCAATCGAATATCATCTTTATTTCTTTTGGTTTAAAGTCGAAAATCGTATCTATCTGTTATTAAATAACAGCCTGTTATTTTTGTACGGATGATTTATACGTAATAAATCTGAATTGAATATCTTCTTTATTTCTTTTCGTTAAAGTCGAAAATCGTATCCGAAGTTTTAACAGTAACAGCCGTGGTAACAGTTTCGGGTATCTGTTATTTTAGGTAACAGATTATGTTTTATTGTTTCGAACAATTGTTATCTGCTATTTTTTAATATCTGTTATTTCTATCTGTGACGGTAAATACGCCGCACTCCTAGTGCAGACAAACCTGCCGAAATTCTGCGTTTTATGAATCTTACCAAAATGCTTAGAATGGTTATGGTAAAACTATGATCAACTTACTTCTTGGAGAAATCTTTGAAGGCGAGTCGTAGTTTGTTCGTGAGCCGTGTGGGCGGCTGCGTGCCTTCAGCTACCGGAGCCAAGAATACCTGTAAACCATATAACGAATACTTATGTCTTTCGGGGGTCATTAAATTTTGTAATTATAACCTTATGTTCACATAATAAGATCGATCGTGATTCAACACTTCTCTAGAGCTCAAACATCTACAGTGCTTTCCTAAACTCTTATCAACTTTTCAACACCCACAACAGTTTTTAACCGACTTTAAAAAAGGACGAGGATCGCCGTACACCGGTAGGCCGTAGGTTGGTACACCGATTTTTCTATGAAAGATTACTAAGCCAATTTTCGTACTCTAGCAAAGTAGTCCGATACAGATTGCTTGCTTAGTTTCTGAGTTAGCTTCCATAAATACGTATTTTTTCCACAGTGTATGTGCATTTCCTATCACTAATATTTACATAGCAAATTGTGGAACACGAATTTTTGTGAAGGTACCACAACTAAAAACAAAAAAAATATTTTTTCTTTTGTAAAAAAAAAGTTTTTATATCTGTTCGTACCTGAGCCAATTCAAGTGGTCCCTGGTTCACAGTGGTACCGATGCAGCCTTGCACCACCATCTGCAGCATCTTAGGATCTGCCGGCTCCTGGCTTGTTGCGGCCGCTAACTCGTTGATCTGATGAAACAATAAGTATTTATAATAATAATACCAGTATATTATTGTCCCACTGCTGGGCACAGGCCTCTTCTTATACAGAGAAGGCACGAGCATTGATCACCACGCTTGCTCAAGACGGGTTGGCGATGACAGACTTATATTAACTGTAAGTCCAGGCTTCCTCACGATGTGTTCCTTCACTTGTGTCAGTGATGTCCAATGTATCGTATTACCCAGTTACTGGGTTGTGGAGGTCAGATAGGCAGTCGCTACATGTAAAATACTGGTATTAAGATGCATTCCATTAGACTCCAGTCTGACGGAATGCATGCGGCTTCCAAGCCGACCCCAACATAGTTGGGAAAAGGCTAGGCCGATTGATTGGTGTCAGTGATGTCTAAGATAAACTCAAAGGGCCTTACCACTAAAACTTAGACACTTTTTCAACGCGTATTTAATGTCAGTTTTATCTCAAACTCCATACAGAAATGTCGTGTTTAGAAGGTGTTTAGGTTAAATAACTGATAAACACGGTTTTGTGGTAATAAGGAAAGTACAGTCAGGCTAAGTGAATCATGACACACTTTGACGATAAATCGTTTCAAACCGTCAAAATAACAAAGATGGCAGATGACAAATTCGTTACCAAGGAAATGTATATTTACGCGAATGTCGACCTAATTGTATTTGAATGTCTGTAAGAAAATAAGCTTATGGTGGGTCAGAATTCAATTTGTTCGACTGTACGTTATTAATTGAAAAAGTTGCATTGGTACTTGCTTGAAGTATTTATAAAATGGTTTAAAACGTGCAATTACAATATGATTGGTCAAATTCCAATCTGCTACTAAAGTGCTAACTGACTGGAGCTATAAAAATCATGTCATAATATATTATGATTACCTTTTTCTGTATATCCTCAATGGCGACTTCAATGGGTGTCAAAATTATTTGTGTGCGCTGGACAACCTAGAAACAATAAGATAAATCAGTTAAATCAGTTTTATTCATAGTTTTCTGATACCGATTTGTTTATTGATATCTAATAGTACACGGCTCACCCAAATTGATTGTTTGCGACTGCGATAAATTACAGAATTTGTTGAAACTACAGAATTGAATGTTACAGAATTTGTGTGAAATCACGTGTGTAAGATAATTTGATCGGCACTTATCAGAATCTATTCTTGTTTATTTTTTGTTCTTTATGAAAGCAAATAAAGAAAGAAAGAAAAAATGTGTTTAATTTGTATAAACAAAACGGACATTCAACAAAGAAATACATAAAATACAAAAGTAGCCAAAAGCCTCTTATTTAACCAAGAAAACTGAAAATATTGTTCATACAAAATGATGTTGTTAATGTTGTGTATGCGTAATGTTAAGTGCAAATCAATGTATTTCCTTTTCTTTTTCTGTCTGTGTGGTAAAATAGACCCCAAATATATAGTAAAGCTACCTGTATCCTCGTCTTGACGTAGGGGAAGTGGTGCGCGGTGGTGAGGATGGTCTTCCGCTTGCACTGCTCGGCGATGTCGCCGTGCGCGCGCCCGCCCAGCGTGAACGGGGTCGCGTACATGAAGCGCTCTGGGGGGGACATTATTTTAAGTTTATACTTAATGAATGTGGCCCAGTGGCCCAGTGGTAACGGCCGCGACTTACGAGTTGTAGATCGTAGGTTCGAACCCCGATAGGCGCTTTACTTTGTGTAAATAATTTCATCACCACTGCTCTCAAAACGGTGAAGGAAAACATCGTGAGGAAACCGGCATGTCTTAGAACCAAAAATTCGAAGACATGTGACATCTACCAACCCGCACTGGGCCGGCGTGGTGGATTACGGCCCACTCCCTCTCATAGAGAGGAGGCCTGTGTCCCAGCAGTGGGAACATTATAGGCTGATTATGACTTAATGAATGGACCCCAGTCTGTAGCAACATATGAGTAAATATACCACTACAAGATTTTTTTCATTGTGCGAGGCCAAAATCGGAACTAAAGCCAGCATTTTTTTTTTAAATTCATTTCTCAAAACAATTGGAGGAATACTTTTTTTCCAATGCACTTTAGACATTGGTAGAATAACTGACATCGGCTTAGCTTGCTGTTCAATAAAAATAGAATAGAATAGAATTGCACAAATGTTTACCAACCGTCCCCCTGTCAACGACATTCGAGCGTCAAAAGCATCTTTGTGGCAGTGTACTCAATGTTTTATTCACCCGGAGTTGCTTCGTAAATTCTAGCCTTGTCGGACCAACACGTAAGTTATTTACGAGAACTATCACAATACTGGGTAGTACGTTTGAAAACACGCACCGAAATTATTAGTAGGATACTATTATGGTCTGACCGGGACCGCTGTTCCGCGCGTAAAGAATGCGCGGCGAGGCGGGGGCAGCGTTGATCAATGAGCGACGGGCCCCCGCGCGACTTCCAATAAGCGGCCTGCTATGTTGGCTTAAAAATACTTGTATTTTTTTTTTGTTTTTACACATTCCTTTATATCAAAAAAAGGTTCTAACTCACTGATATTATAGTTCTTCTCGTAGTGCGTGGCTCGTTTGCGTAGTTCGTGTGGCTCGAAGTAGGGCTCCACGTATGTGATCTGTATGTACGCCTTGTCGGCGTCTAGCGTTGTGACGTCAACTATGTTGGAGTCTTTTATTATCACCACGTTCTCTACGCCGAAACGGGCGCCGTAGAAGGCCTGGAAGGTGACGTAACGTAAAAAAAAATCTAATGTTCCCTACATTTATGTTCGGATAACTCGTCGAAATGTTAAACAGTATAGTTCTTTTCGCGATTTGAAGTTTCGTTCCGTAGTAAAAGTTGTTCATAATGATGAGTAAAGTCACCTATTTAAATATCGGTCACTATTTTTTTTCTGTTTTGTTGGCTTTCTTCTTATAGTTAATTGATTCAGGCGTGACTTTGCGGAAATCCAATATAAAATACAATAGACGCAGATATATTTAGTAACCTATTCCGCTTGACTATTCTTCCAGGGTCATAAAAACCCTGTAAGAAATCGATACGTGTTTCACCTCTCAACGAGGCATCTTCAGGATGACGATTGACCAATTGCAAACCAGAACGCGACGTGTTACCACACCAATAGTCAAGCGGAATAGGTTACTAAATATATCTACGTCTATTGTATTTTGACTTTCTTCTTGCTAACTGACCTCCAGCCTGCTGAAGATCTCGGGCAGCTTGGTGAGCGCATGCTCCTTGTACACGAACTCCTCGCTGTCCAGGTCGCCGAAGCGCGCGCCGTAGAACGACACGCGGAAGTACGTGCCGAACACGCGCTTGCCGTGCAGCTGTTCTATGCGGGTGAAGGCTTCGTTCAATTTGCTGGGATAAGAAAGAATTTGTAATTTGTTTAAATTTATTTAGCGCTAGTCGTATTTAGTGATTTGTGGTGCAAGACGACCTTAGTGTAGGGTAAGGGTCAGTTTAAACCGAGATCCGAAGCGACCGACGCGTACTTTTTTATGATCCAATACAATATCGTATTTATTCACTACACAACAAGGAACACGTGCTGCGCAGCACCGCGCATCTCAGCGAACTTTGACACGTGTCAACCCTCGCACTGAAATTATACCTATTCGTGAAGCAAATAAGTTCGATAATTTTATTGTTAAAAAGTGCGCGCAGCGTCGCGTCGCTTTACGTCGCGGTCTGAACTGACCCTAAGACACATGAAATAAGTGTCAAAACGATTCGAAGAAAGTCTTTGATCAGTGAAAAAACTGTCAAATGTTAGATTAGAAGTTGTGGTGGCCAAACAACAAGAAAAAAATGTGAGAAAAGATTTAGCAAGATTAAGGGCCAATTTTTCCACCGCTACATATCTGTGTCCAAGGAATAATTTTGAATTTCTGACTGTTTTTCCATACAAAAACTGTATTCATTTATTTTATTCCACGGATAAAAGATATCTGATGTTGGAAAAATCAGCCCATAATTGAAAGCTTTCAGAAATCGGAGATTAGTTTTCGAAGTGAAAACTTCTTTAGGCGCGTTAATCACTTTTTAGGTGAACAAAAATCATGAAACTCGCGTCATCGTCACGCTTGAAGTGATTTGTTTTTTTTAGCGCCATCTACCGTCTACCGTTTGAATTACGTTGAGGTTACGCAATGATGCTTAGTTTTCACTTCTATCGGCAGTTCCCACAGGTGCGGGAAGATGTGTTTGGTTTTTTTTATAGAAATGAAACTGAAATATAGAACAGGAGAGATAGTTCATCAAATAAACTCATAGTCTAACTAAACAATTCCCATTTAATGTCGGTTCTAACATTCGGAAGCGTTGTAATTTCAAGTAAAAGGAGAAAAGCATATTGAAATTTTAAAGTCGTAACAATAAAGGAGATTATTAATAAAATTTTGGGCTAAATTATGCCAACAAAAACATGATATATTCCGTTGGAACATGTTATTCTCTTCACTTTTCACTATCGGACCAAATCTGCAGGGCAATTCCCTGCGCTGTTATACGATTTTGAAAAATACTATTTTCAGTATATTTTAGTAAAAATAATGAATAGTAATCTAATTAAAGTAATAGCTTTTAGTTATCAAAATGAAGAGAAAAACGTACTCTATCGGAATATAGCAATTTTTTTTGGCACTTTCACTTTTACTCGGTCTCTCTCGGACGCGGACGACTCGGACGGTGAATCTCCTTTGATTTTCAGTAATACCTGTGAATGTTGGCGAGTTTCTTGTAGTCCCTGTGTTGTTCCGCGATGGGTATGAGCACCTTGTACACCTCATTCACAGTCTCGTACATGCCAGCCGTCATCAGCTCACTGGCCGCGTGTTCCAGTAGAGCCTGAAGTTTTGAAGAAGAAGTCTTGAAGTAAGACTGATGACATAACATTTTATGTTGTATGTATGTATCTAGTAATGTCAAAATAAGTGACTAATATCAAAGTCAAGTTCAAATTGAACGCAAGCGTCTGAAAAACGTATACGCTGCTCAAATGTGACGTAAATGTCGTAAGAGACACGTATACGTAACAAAAACAAACGCTAGATGAGACACACCACGGCAAGAAGTGGCTGAACTATTTTGGAGCATATTTTATTTTTAGTTTTTCATTTATCAAACTTTTGTTTGTTCAACCACATATTCATGTTATCTAAGCTCGTGGCTAAGTAATAACAGCTGCACGGATCGATTCGTCAGGTTAAGCTACGCTTGCCGGGGTTGGTCTATGGATGGGTGACCATCTTAACATATCGAGACTCCTCCGTGCCTCGGAAAGCACGTTAAGTCGTTGGTCCCGGCTGTCATTTGTGGATCTTTGACAGTCGTTACGGGTCGTCAGAAGCACGAAAGTCTGACAACCAGTCTTACCAAGGGGTAACGTATTACCCAGTTACTGGGTTGTGGAGGTCCGATAGGCAGTCGCTCCAAGTAAAATACTGGTATTCAGCTGCATCCGGTTAGACTGGAAGCCGACCCCAACATAGTTGGGATAAGGCTAGGCAGATGATGATGATATTCATGTTATCTACGTTATAACTATGCAGTGGAGTGTATTAAAATAGAAGCAATACTTGTGGAGAACCAGGTCAGTCAGCTCAGATATAACTTCGCTGACTGGCTTATATTTTGAAAACGGCCTAAGATATTCTCATAGCTGACCTGCAACTCAAGATGCGTGAGATGATGATGCAGAGCATCAGCACAGCTCTCATCAAGCGCGTTGTGAGTGACTCGCTGTAACAAGGCAGCTCCTCGTCCGCCCGCACACATCTGTTCTGCTACTAAAGCCGCGCCGTGGATGAGGCACATGCCCGCTTCCGTGTGGTTGGATCGCTGGAATAAGATAATTATTTTTATTATAGTATCCTTGTAAGATTTCTGAAACTATTATTCATTACATATTAAAAAAATCGGGCAAGTGCGAGTCGGACGAAGGGTACAGAACCCTTCGTCCATTATTTATAAAAACGTCAAAATATCACGTTTGTTGTATGGGAGCCCCCTTAAATATTATTTTATTCCGTTTTTTAGTATTTGTTGTTATAGCGGCAACAGAAATACATCATCTGTGAAAATTTCAACTGTCTAACTATCACGGTTCATGAGATACAGCCTGGTGACAGACGGACAGACAGACAGCTGCGGAGTCTTAGTAATAGGGTCCCGTTTTACCCTTTGGGTACGGAACCCTAAAAAGCGTAAGATACTTCGATGAACAATAGTACTAGATTTCCGAAGAGCGCATCAAAAAAGGCCGAAAAATAAGACCGCAAATAATGTTGTGGTCTTATTTTGCAACATCGTTATTTCAACCTTATTGCTTAGCAATTATGTTTTATTTATCCATAAATATTTTTGTTCTTGTTTTAAAAATACGTTTTATACAAAAAAAGAACATGCAGTCGAATCGAGAATCTCCTTTTTTATTAGCACTTTATACTGTGGGTGTATTTTAAAGTAACTATTGTTTTTTTTTTAAGAATTCAACGTCTTATTTATCTGCTTACCTCCATATGCTTCTGCGCCATATTATTCAACCAGGTGAGCCTCAGGTCGGGGCTGTGCTGGTACCCTCGCGCGATGCGGTGCATCAGGTCCAGTAACATCTCAGGGTCTTCTTGGAACTCCTTCATCTTGACCGTGTCTGACAGGATCATGTGTAAGTTGAACACTAGATCTTTCACCTGGAAATTATAGGAGACAATTAGCATCTGACCTAAGTCACGAGTCTGACTTATACACGGTGTAAGGGTGGAGGTGGGTCAAGAATCATGTACGGAATTCATGGTAACAGTGCGCGTCGATGTACCTTACACGGTACATCGTGTATATGGCAGGTGACATCGCGTCAGGATCAGGGGGGCAAGCACGGCCTACTGTGACATGACCCGAGTCGCACATTTTATATGACTAAGGGCGTATTTCACCAAACTTCTATTCCGAGTATAAGTCTTATCCTGCGAATAAATTTTGAATTTTTGACAGTTTTTCCATACAAAACCTGTCAGACGCCATTTTTATTCCACGGATAAAAGATATCTGACTTTGGTAAAATCAGCCCTAAATAGGGAATATGCATGTGATTGAAATAAGGGACAAGTATTTTTTTTATAAACTATATTACTTCAGAATTATGCCGCCATCAATATTTTTGAATAATATTTCTTTTTGAGAGAGATTTTTTTTTAAGTGCCGAAAAACTGTGGGAAATTCAAATACGTAAAAAGCGATGCTATTGAACAGAGCGGATGTAACGTAACAGTCTATAACAACAATCAAAATGTCAATGTGTTTTGTAGGAGTGTTTGACATTGACTTGACACTACTTGTTTGTTTGTTGTCATAGACTCACGTCACCACACCGTGCGCGCCAAATGGAGGGCGTTTAAATAGCCCGGGTCGGTTGGATATTTTTAACATTTTTTTTAAGTATTTTAATTTGCTTTTTGCCATCGATTTTTTTAAAACTATAATTTGGCGATGTAAACTATCGAATAAAAATTAAAAAAAAACATATTCCCTATTGTGATAAAATGTGTGACTCGAGGCATGTCACAAGGCCGTGCTCGCCCCGCAGGACGGAGATGACGGGATGAATTTGACTCCTTTCTGAGTTTATCTTTGATATTACTGTCATCGTTGAAGGAACACATCGTGGGGAAGCCTGGACTTACAGTTAATATAAGTCTGTCATCGCCAACCCGTCTTGAGCAAGCGTGGTGATCAATGCTCGTGCCTTCTCTGTTTGAGAAGAGGCCTTTGCTCTGCAGTGGGACAATAATATGCTGGTATTATTTAGGGTAAGCGACATCGCGATAGACCTATACTGTGTTCGCAATTTAGTTCCCAAACAAGTAAACAAATCTGTATTTTTGAAATACAACTTTAAGTACCATAGTGTGGCATATGCACTATATTGTTGTTATCAGTTAAAACTACCTCTCTTAAGCTTTGAAAGACACATAGTGTCCACATTTATAAGTGTTAATGTAGCTTAGGATAACCGAACTTCTGTCAGAAATGCGGGAAAGTCCGAAAGGGATACCGGTCCCCTTGGCAACAGGCAGCTGAAGGAACACGGGTGGGTTTTAGTCAGTAAGAGTCTGACACGCCTTCCCGCTCCACCCAGAGCGGGAGAACTCATTTGATGATTTCCCACAAAAAAAGAAGGATAACCGAACGACTTTTTTTTTTAATAGTACTAATCATTCTGAAATCCACGTCATTTGCACTACCATAAAGTTTATATTCGTTTAAGTGAAAATAACATCAATTGGAAACAAGAATTTGAATAGACTTTAGACGATAATAGATCCTAAGAAGAAGGCTTCTAAGGAGAAGTACTGCCCAGGCTTCACGTTAAACAGGCGCGCGTGATCATTAGACAAATCTAATGATCACGCGCGCCTGTTTAACGTGAAGCCTGGGTTTCAATCCCAGATGGGGAGCAGTACAATTAAGGTTTTCCAACAGGATTTCTCTGTAGCAGGCCGTAGTCTGCATTTCGTCGTCGTGCAATGAAATCCTCGTGATTGCCATCAACGTTATTTTGCAGGGAAAGATAAAACTGTAAAAAAATTACCATCATTGACATTCTCCGAGGTTGGTTATCATCAATAGAAGGGAATAGAAGCATCTTAGAGCTGTGCAAGTTTGATCTAACGAATGCATTACGAGATTTTCTACACAAGAAATAAATAAAAAGAAAAATATTATCTTTTTCTTTACGTTTCACAGCACGGCGACGACGTGGTGCCCGGCTGGAGCTGTTCCCAAAATAAGAGTTGTTCATATATCTATCAGTGATTTTTTATTTTAGTTACCTGTTCAGGGAAGGTGGTATCAGTAAGGTCAGCATCATGTTCAGCGTACACGAGGATGGTCTTCAGCGCGCGTCGCAGAGAATCCTCACTGAAGGTCGTGGACGTGCCCACTAACGAGGACAGTGACATCGTCACCTGCATCTTGACGCGGCTGAAGTTCTGCGGATGTAAAGTGAAAGATGTTAGGAATAAGGGCCCGATCACACGTTACCACAACCACGCCACATCACAGCGACAAAATGTAGGCAAGTAGGAGTCTGCCAGGGTTGCGGGTTAGTCCGAAAGGGATACCGGGACCTTGGCAACAGGCAACTGAAGGAACACGGGTGGGTTTTAGTTAATAAAAGTCTGACACGCCCTTCCGCTCCGCCCAAGAGCGGGAGAAGTCATTGGATGATTACCCACCCTCAAAAAAAAAAAGTAGGAGTAATCTCTGAATAGTGTCGCGTATGTAGTGTAGGGAGGGCGCAGGCGGGACTGAGTCCTGTGCACGATTGTCTTGTAGACGTAACGTAACGTTGTGTTAGCGATGTGGCCGCCCGGTGGTTGTGTTGTGCCTGCGATGTGGCCTTGATGTGGTTTGTATCGCCGTCACAGTTGATTTTGGCGGCCAAATGTGGTCCGTGTGAATAAACTATTCGCTTTCATACAAATTAGGCCGCATAGTGGTTGAAGTAAGTGTGGCCCTTATAGTTAATTTAAATAAATATTAATGTTTAAATCCAATATATGAGTGGTAAAAATTATATGTACACAATTAGTTATCAGCCTACCTACCTACACAAAACGAAAGAGTAGATTAATATTAAAATTGTTAACAGATATCTATAATAGCCCTCTTCCTAATTTTTATGTTGTTATGCCCGACAGGGCCCACAATGCTCCAAAACGAATGTATGTCTTTATGGTCACGAGCAAAAATATGTATACACTCAGCAAAATTCAATAACGATTTTCTCGTGGAATTAAAATTGTAACTTTGAGATGATAATTTTTTCATAATAATAGGGGTTCCAAAATACTATATTCGTAATATCATAAAGTTACAATCAATACAGTAGGAGAAAATCACTTTTAAAAGTTGCTTAGTGTATACATATTAATGCTCGTGACTGTACCTACCACCTAAGTTCACATTGTGGAATGCAATAAAAGTATTGAGTATTGAGTGGAGGTCTGGCATATTAACGAAAGTTGATTATGCTCTTGGGCCCAATAAATACGGTTCCGGGCTTCGAGCCATTCAGATCAGGTTCTTTTAACAGAGCCTGCTTGCTTCCAAAATGATGACAGCCCAGAACCCGGGTTTATAGTGAACCAGTTTTTCCCGTCCCTGCCCGGACACTTAGCTTAGGTTTTAACTTTTTAAGTATTTCGTTTTAATAGATATACCACTTGCTATTCTAGAAAAAGAAGTTCACACTTACGGCTAGTTTCTTCATGAAAAGTAACAGTCAAAGTTGTGGTGGTATCTATATCGCCACATGCGAACTACGCATCAAAGACCTGACGTCACACAAAAATCCTGACGTCATATAAACCCTGCATCGCGCAATTAAAGTTTACCGTGCAATGAAATACAAAAACCCAACATCAATCAATGGCTAGTTGCCCGCCAGACACAACACCTGTCTGGTCGGAGGATCCTCCCTTTTCTATGGAGGATGAGTGAACTTTACACCCTGTGCCTCATACCCTTAAAAAGTAAAGTAATTTATTTATTTTTGTCGTTACTTTGGCTGTTACTTTTGATGAAGAAATTGGCCGTTAGAGTGATATTTAATATTTTTGGAACAGCGTGGTTAGAAATGAAGCTGGTATAGTACTGACATTGCCGAGCTGGTAGTGTTGGCGCATGAGCGCGTACAGCGTGGCGGACGCGTGCGCGCGCGTGGGCGCGCTCAGCGCCGCGCAGTGCCGCAGCAGCACGCGGCACGTGCCCGACTCCTCGCCGCAGCACGACCAGCCCAGCTGCGGGCCATGGGTTACAGATTAGCAGGTCGAACGGATATACAAATGATGCAATTGAACCCTCCTATTCTGAAGCAAAAGTACGACAAATATACAGGGAGATTAAAATAGAAAATTGTTTGAAAAATTGACTAGTTGTTTTCTTCATCATTTAAAACTTGTGATTTGACGAAACTTCGTTTGGTCCAAATTTTTTAACTAAAATAATATAAAGTTTATTAATCAAAAAGTAATAATACAATGTAGCCAAATTCAGTGAGCCACTAACTACACTTGTATCTTGTGACTCAGTAATGGGATTAACAATATTATGGTTACCAGTTACTTCCAGTGTGAGGGTTACGGACCAGAAACGGAATTTTTAAGATACCTTTCGTTCAAGGAGTTGTATTACCTTAACGATGAGCGCCCGCACAGTAGCGAACATGTGCTGCAACACGGCGACGCTCTGGTTGCGCTGTAACGCTCGCAACACCACCTGTAGCGCCGCGCTACACACGCTCTGGCCACACTCCAGGTTGCAGCATGACTGGACACATAAGAACAAACATCATTTTTGTAAAAATCATCATACTTTTTTTGAATATCAGAAAAACAACATCCATACCTCTCCGAAGAGTTTTGCAACAAAATATATACTTACATATTCACCTCTTCCAACAAACCAATTTTCTTATATAATTTTATGAAATAAACTCACATTTCATAAAACTATATACTTTTTGAAGTGTTCTCTCATCATGTCTCCGTGTTTTGTAAGAAAACACATCCATCGATTTTTTTTTTACATTTTTTTTCAGATTTGTTAGATATATTTTTTCCCACATACCTGCACAATAGTCTCCAAGGCATGTAACAGCGTCAGCGCCACCTCGGCCGCCAGGGCCCCGGCCAGGCCCGGCGCGGGCGCGGGCGGGCCCCCGGGCTCGCGGGCCCCTCCCCGCCACATGTCCTTGCGCCAGCGCTCGCGCCGACACGCACCTACGCTTGACCCACCACCTATCTTACATTTTGTAGTTATTTCGGCCAAAATACAGTGTTTATTGACCCTCATGCTTGGACAGGTTACGGGACTCGGCGCTCTCATTCATATGTAGTGATGTTGCAGACATATCTGGCATCGGATGGGTAATTCCCATATTTTTAAGGATGTTTGACATTCTACTCTAAGTCCAGATCTATCAAAAATACCTAATTTACCTACATTTTAGATAAGATTGCGGTTTTAACGTTTTAAAATACGGGAATTGATCTTCAAATAGTCTTCTTCGTAGATTGAATCAAATAAGTGATAATTAAGCAAAAAAGGCACCTTATGTTTCTAAGATGATATCTCGGCTTTATATTTGAATTAATATGCGTATGACTTTGACTTTAGTGGCATTTGTTGTGGTTGCATAACATGGCATACATTGATATCATTCTGTTATTCTGCAAATGTGCTGCAGAAGTATAAAAGTTGTAAAAAAGGACCGACTGCGCACCAGAATGCTACAAAAACCAATCCAATTTTGATGATCTACATGAAAAAAAAATATGCTCATAAACTATCTATAATGCTACAAAATACTTTTGGCGCGTGGCCAAAATCGGAACTAACGCCGCCAGCTTGTTTTCTTGATACAAATTCTGTGACAAGTTCACAAAATGTTTACCAACAACGCCCCCCTGTCAATGTCATTCAGGTGCCAAAAGAACTTTGCAGCACCAGATTCAGCTATCACCAACTGACCTTTCCTCCTCATGATGAAGTCGTTTCTTGCGGAGCCCTGCCCCAGGATCACGTCTTCCAGTTTGGCTTTGATGTCCGTGGTCTTGCGCACGTTCTGTTGCGCGCATTTCATTATTTCCTTACGACCCTGATGAGTAACGTCAAATGTTAATTTTGAGATTAGTTTTATGTGTTGAAAAAAAGGATCACGTTAGATTGGTATAGATATGTAGTCAAAGAATTGCCTACAAAATCAAACAGTTCGTTCATATGGTCTGCCAGTCGGAAATAAGATTCACACTCTCATTGACCCTGTCAGACGTTAAAAGTGACTAGGGCTTACGTCAAGTGGATAGATAGGAGGCTATGATTAGCAGTGTCTACGCATTCGTGGGTCAGTTGAGACAGCGACGCCACGCTGCGCGCAATTTTTAACAATTATCGAACTTATTTTCTTCACGAAAAAGTATAATTTCAGTGCGAGAGTAGACACGTGTCAAAGTACGCTGAGATGCGCGGTACTGCACACCGGGTGTACCTTATCGTGTAGTAAATAAAGTCGATATTGTATCGGATCCTAAAAATGTGCGCGTCGTGCCTGGTCTTGGTGTGATCTAAGCTTTTAAAAAGTGTCAAGTGTTGTGACTGGCATTAACCATTTTATCGTTCATGGTTACGATGAATGAATGGTAATTTTGTGGCGTATGTAGCCGTGGACTGCGACAAATCTTTACCAATTTCTCATTGCACCTTCGTCTCTATACCTCACTACTACTGTACTGTACCTTGTACTCCTGACACTTGAAGCAGAGGTCGATGAGAGACAGCAGTGAGTGCAGCTTGTGGGCCGACAGCTCGGCCACGCAGGCCGCTAGGGCGCCTCGCTCGGCCCACTTCAGGACCCACACGAGGCACATTAGTAAGTTACGGCTTGTTTCGCTGTTGAATGGTGGACGGCTGTTCTGGAAATAATAACATAAATTGTAAAAAAATTAGGAAAAAACGGCCATGTGCGAGTCGGACTCACGCAGGAAGGGTTCCGTACCATTATCTATAAAAGTTTTATTTTTTTGCCCTTAAATATTTATTTTATTCTGTTTTTAGTATTTGTTGTTATAGCGACAACAGAAATACATCATCTGTGAAAATTTCAACTGTCTAACTATCACTGTTCATGAGATACAGCCTGGTGACAGACTGACAGCGGTGTCTTAGTAATAAGTGATAGGCATAATTTTAATACTAGAAATAAAGATAAAATAGATCAACCATTTTTCAGATTAGCTAAAGTACAAACATCTTTTATGGGGTACTGCGTTAAATGCTATAACAAAATACCTTGTGATATATTGCAATTAAATGAAAGAAAATTTAAAACTCATATAAAAAGTACACTTTGTAAACAAGCTTATTACAAATTAGAGGATTATATCCAAGATAAGAATGCTTGGAAACATGCTGGTCTTGCTCCATAGGACGATTTAGTGTCTGGACAAAATCAAACTGATAGCTAATTTAGTTTTTTTTTTATTTATTATTTGTATGTCATAGACTTTTACACTCTGTCATTACTTAAACTCACGCACTGACTTATTAGTACTACTTGTAACAATGTTAGGACTATTGTAATATCGTATACTTTTACAATCTTTGTAAATATGTGAGCACCATGTATCTGGTAATTAATTTATTCATTATTGCTCCATTTATAATTCTTTTTACCTTTCGTAGTACAGTAATCTTATTGCAGGTGCATCGTCTTCACATATAATTATATAATTAATGTATACAAAATATTGTAAAACATTTTTAAAAGAGTAACGATGGAGTTTCTTGCCCATTCTTCTCCATACGAAAACTACCTTTTGGAAGGGGCAACTAGAATCAATTCTATTTCTTTGTTTGACGTTCAAAAGTGCCATATATGTGCCTATTTGAAATAAATTATTTGACTTTGACTTTGAATAGGGTCCCGTTTTACTACTTTGGGTACGGAACCCTAAAATTTTTGTGCCTGCTCTTGACCTCATTCTGGCCTGCAGGCGTAGCATGGCGCTTTTTATCTCTACGAAGAATAGACATAGCTTTTTCTATACAAAGTGACAGTTCGTTTCTTCATTTTTGACATCCACCGTTGAAATCTTTCTACAATCTGTCATTTTGTCTTTCATTTCTAACGATCTTTGTCTAGGTCTTTTTATATGTAGACTATTTCGGAAGAAAGTTTTCTATCCTTACTGTCAAAATCACACTCTCAACCGATAAATCCTATGATAAAACAAAGAATTCTGAGTCGAATTATGTAAAAGAGTGAATTTCGTAAAAAGTGCAGTTGACTCTTTCTACTTTGCTGCCGTCTCGTACTGTCTACTGTCTACAGGAAACGTCATTTTTGTCTACTCTTCCGTCGATAAAACGGTGCTCATGCTACGCCTGCAGGTGGAGAGCGATGGATGAAGTCTACGATGACAAAGCCAAGTCGATGAAGAGACGACGACGACGGGTCATGATATCTAGTCTGGTCGCAGCATTATGCTGAGCGATGGTCGTTTTGTGTGGATGTGACGCATATTTTCCCTCAACTTGTTCCGTTTTGTGTGCTTTCTTTGCTCATGTTTACAACATCGTCATCATCTAGTCATCATAGCTCATGGTTACGTCATGTTTACCGCAAATAAACGTTTTTTCTTTCTATAAATATTGAGATAATGTCAATCTAATTCAAAGTATGCAGATCAGTATAGGGAAGTGTCATACCTGTTTAAAGTCACCTTCAGGTGACGTCGCGGTGTACAAATTTCCAAATTGCCCCATTTCACTGTCCAGTTGTAGAATCTCTGCAAAAGAAACATACAATAGGATCTGAGATAGGAGCCTTTTGATCTCGTACAGGACTTTCTGCTTTTATTTTCATTTGACTTTGTTTTTTTAATTTATGTTTCTATGAGTGTGTTTAATCTGTGATGTTCCAATAAATACGTTTTCTTTCTTTCAATAAGTCTGGTAAGTTCGGTCGATAGAGTCTGAAACACGCCCGTTTACCTTTGCTAGTAGTGAAGCCCCTGTAGAGCTGCTTGTGCGCGTCCATGACGATGCCCAGCAGCGGCAGGTACAGCGCGGCCACTCGCCCCTTCACGTCGGGCGCGGCCAGGCGCGTCCGCGTTAACATTACCTTTGCTAGTAGTGAAGCCCCTGTAGAGCTGCTTGTGCGCGTCCATGACGATGCCCAGCAGCGGCAGGTACAGCGCGGCCACTCGCCCCTTCACGTCGGGCGCGGCCAGGCGCGTCCGCGTTAACATTACCTTTGCTAGTAGTGAAGCCCCTGTAGAGCTGCTTGTGCGCGTCCATGACGATGCCCAGCAGCGGCAGGTACAGCGCGGCCACTCGCCCCTTCACGTCGGGCGCGGCCAGGCGCGTCCGCGTTAACATTACCTTTGCTAGTAGTGAAGCCCCTGTAGAGCTGCTTGTGCGCGTCCATGACGATGCCCAGCAGCGGCAGGTACAGCGCGGCCACTCGCCCCTTCACGTCGGGCGCGGCCAGGCGCGTCCGCGTTAACATTACCTTTGCTAGTAGTGAAGCCCCTGTAGAGCTGCTTGTGCGCGTCCATGACGATGCCCAGCAGCGGCAGGTACAGCGCGGCCACTCGCCCCTTCACGTCGGGCGCGGCCAGGCGCGCGTCCGCGTTAACATTACCTTTGCTAGTAGTGAAGCCCCTGTAGAGCTGCTTGTGCGCGTCCATGACGATGCCCAGCAGCGGCAGGTACAGCGCGGCCACTCGCCCCTTCACGTCGGGCGCGGCCAGGCGCGTCCGCGTTAACATTACCTTTGCTAGTAGTGAAGCCCCTGTAGAGCTGCTTGTGCGCGTCCATGACGATGCCCAGCAGCGGCAGGTACAGCGCGGCCACTCGCCCCTTCACGTCGGGCGCGGCCAGGCGCGTCCGCGTTAACATTACCTTTGCTAGTAGTGAAGCCCCTGTAGAGCTGCTTGTGCGCGTCCATGACGATGCCCAGCAGCGGCAGGTACAGCGCGGCCACTCGCCCCTTCACGTCGGGCGCGGCCAGGCGCGTCCGCGTTAACATTACCTTTGCTAGTAGTGAAGCCCCTGTAGAGCTGCTTGTGCGCGTCCATGACGATGCCCAGCAGCGGCAGGTACAGCGCGGCCACTCGCCCCTTCACGTCGGGCGCGGCCAGGCGCGCGTCCGCGTTAACATTACCTTTGCTAGTAGTGAAGCCCCTGTAGAGCTGCTTGTGCGCGTCCATGACGATGCCCAGCAGCGGCAGGTACAGCGCGGCCACTCGCCCCTTCACGTCGGGCGCGGCCAGGCGCGCGTCCGCGTCGTGCGCCGTCAGCAGCGCCAGCACGCCGTTGACGGCCGCGCACTGCAGCACGGGGCTCCTGGTTGGTACCAAGAAACAATTTTCGTTTACTTTGCATTCCAAAGCTCGCTTCACACGGCCCGTGATATGACGCGGCACGCAGCGTCTAGCCGATTTTAGCGAGCTAGCCAGCACACAATATAAAGATGATCAGTACCTCACTAGGCCGTTTTTGTTTTGAATAAAATAGTATATAATGCAATTAGTGAATAAAGGACGGATTTAAAACGAGGGACATAGATGAACCTCGGGTAAATGAAGGATTCTAACGACTGAATCATGAGTCATGACGAAGTGTTAGAATCCTGAGCGACGCGAGTGATTCAAGTGTTAGAATCCTGAGCAACGCGAGTAATTCAAGTGTTAGAATCCTGAGCAACGCGAGTGATTCAAGTGTTAGAAACCTGAGCAACGCGAGTGGTTCAAGTGTTAGAATCCTAAGCGACGCGAGTGATTCAAGTGTTAGAATCCTGAGCGACGCGAGTGATTTATGGTCCGCGATATAAATTCGTTTTATTAAATAGTTGCATACTATACTTTATACCATCACTATACATACTACTTTATATATACTACGAGAAAAAGAAAGATTTAAGCGAAAATAGACATTTAATTAAGAAAAATTTCGGTTTGTAGCCTTCTGATAGCCTTTTAAGGTAGGCTTGCCACTTCGAGTGTTTTTTTTCAATGTTATGCCTCCATAATTTCGATGACTTCTTTTTCTTCGACAGGTCATTAAAATAAGTTAGGAAAACAGACTCTGAAAATGTGTCAGAAGCTTGATTTTCATTTTTCCATTTGCAAAACTCATCGTAGGCTTTGATGTAAATCAGCCGTGATTTGTTGGGTAGCAAATTCTTTACTATATCGGCAGCCCTCTCTTTCATAAACTCAGGTGTTAATACATCTTCTTTTCTCCGAGAAGAGTATGGAGTGTGTCAGTGGATAAGAGCGGTAGAGAACTGTGAGAAAGAGATGGGAAGTGTGTGTTCTTTTGTATAGTGGTTGTTGGGTATCCAACCTCAAACTGTAATCGTAAACCGTCGACCGCATGTCTGTAGTTACATAGTTGGGAACAGACGTAGAACGTACTGTAAATCCAAGGCATTGGTGAGCTCGGTGAGCAGCAGGCCGGCCAGGTAGTGGCGCGAGCGGAACTCGTGGCCCAGCGCGTGGCGCGGCGGCGCGCTGGACTGCGAGCCCAGCGACTGCGCGCTGCCGGCCGGCGACACGCCGCCCGCGCCGCCCGGCAGGTTCAGCGACACGTAGTGCTCGTGCGAGCTGATGATGCGCAGGAAGGCCAGCTGCGGGAAGATAGTTTTAACTATGTTTTCGAGGTGAAAACTTCTTTAGGCCCGTTGTGCAATTTTTGGTATGGGCTACAGCGAATTTTCGGGAGTAAACTTATGGATTCCCGTCACCGACATGCTCGCGCCGTAGCTGTGGTTCAGACTATAGAAGCTAGATGGCGCTAATACTAGTTTTAAGGTTTCATTTCTGTCGGCAGTCCCCATGACTTTTTGTTTGTAAATAACATAATATTATCATTCTTCTTTATAAAATTTATTTTAAACACACTTTATTTAGTTTTTTGTTAGAGTATTTATATGTTTGATTCACGCTGTTTACTTTGATTTTTAAATTTCATATATATGTTTACATAAATATTTGAAACCTTGTAAGTGGCCATCTTCTACATAATTTTAGTGCATATTCAAATGTAATAAATGTAAGGTTTATAAAAAAAAATATATATAATATATTTGGATTATAAACACATTATGTCAATGAAAAAGAACACAGAAAAAAGATTGATATCACCCGCAAAGTCTCTAAGACTTTTAAACCGAACATTTATCTATTCGATTGTGCTAGAAATAATAATCGTAGTATTCGATACGGCGGTTTCTGAACACTCGTAAGTAATTATGTCGTATCTTTATGTACTTTACTGTGTGTACATCCTTAGATATTATAAAACAACGTCCTGCGCAACGTCTGCCTGTCGTCTTGTTCGCGATAAACTGAAAAACTACTGCACCGATTTTCATTATGTTTTCACCAATGGATAGAGTGGTTCTCGAGTAAGGTTTTAGTATATAATAACCGACATTCAAGCGGGCGAAGCCGCTGGCATCAGCTAGTAAATAGTAAAAAATAAATAAGTAAGAAATTTGCAAACAAATAACTTTATTTCTTTAGTTTAACAGAGGTTAATATGAACCGGGTAATATTCCTTAATTATCAGCCAATACTAACGAAGACCAAGTCTAACGAGTGTATACCCGCTTCCAGAGTAAAATTCGTAATCTAAAACAAGGACATACCTTATAGTGCACTAGCGGCACAGCATCGGGCAGAGAGGCGATCTTGGCGCACATCTGCTTGTAGTAGGTGCGCACGAGATTGAACACGTAGCCGCGGTCCATCACGCTCAGCAGCTCGAACAGGAAGAACGCCAAGCTGTTGTTCAGGCTCTGGGTGAGGCGGCTGTCTTTGCCGTATCTGGGGAGAAAGCGAAATATTGGGTTCCCACCTATGGAATTGGCGTTTTTTTTTCTCACAAATAGAGAACACTTCTATGATTTAAAATATTCAACAATTGGTATTTACTATTATGGTCATTAGACCATAATAGTAAATACCAATAGTAAAAAAACCTTATTACTTATAGTTTATTACTAGCTGTTCGTGCCCGGCGTCGCCCGGGTGTAATTCCGACTTTTCCGGTGGATTAAAAAAAAAGGATTAAAAAAATATCATAAGTGTTAAATCCATATATCTTTTGATTCTGCAGGTCGATTTTGATGAAATAAAGACTAAATGTTACTCACAATAAAGCTTCTTATTGTTCAGTAATTCAATTTGGAATCCAATGAGTGGCGCTCACAAACGAACAAACAAACAGACAAAAATGTCAAAAAATGTTTTTTTACTTTCTATTACTTATTTCTCGCGGCTTCCAGTACATTTTTTGCAAAAATCTTTAATGTACAGACACGGACCGTTTACGATTTTATTATACAGGGTGTTAGGGTAAACACTCTTGTCATTCAAACCAGTGGTTTGGTTTCATTTATAGAACGTAAAATCAATGGAAAATTACAACTTTATTTTTATTTTTTTTAGATCTAAATTTTACCACAAGAGACGCAAGTTCGTTGTCCTACGCGCTAGGGCAACGAACTTGCGTCTCAACACGGGCGGGGGTTACGGGATGTGACCTGACCGGCAGCGAGCGCGATCCCTCCCTTAGTCAGTCAGCTGTTTCGCTAGCAAGCACGGTGTCAGATAGAAACTTTTTAAAATCTTTTAATGAAAATAACGTTTTTTTTTTGTTGTGTTCGGTCATTTATTATTATATTTAAGTCAACTACCCATGGTTTGAATGACAAGAGTGTTTACCCTTACAGCCTGTATGTATAGATAGATATATTATATAATAATATATGTGAATTATATTATATTATGGTATTTGTTTTGTGAATAATTACAAAAAAAATGTTCTGTCTGGTGATGGCGCCCGAACAGCTGCCGCCCCGCGCCCGCTCTCTGTGAACCCGACGAACAGCGCGGCTCACGAGATGAAAACGACCCGACCCGCTCCCGCCCCGCACCCGCTTTGTGTGTGTTTTGAGCTTAAGTGTCTTTTTGCACCCGTTACAGTTTCCAGAAATCCCATACTTACCGCATATTTACTGTTCTACTTACACGTTTTATGCCCGCGAATGTTACAAGTTATGTTTTAAATAAAAAGAAATGGATTATGAACTTTCTTCCTCTTTCTTTTTTTTTATTCTTTCTTTTTTTTATTTATTTTCCTTTTTTTCTGATATGTATGAATTTGATTGTTGAATACACCATTTGCATCATGCGCCAGAGTTGACCTACCTGGATATAATCTCCGTAGTGACGTTATTCACAAGCGTGGTGAGGTCGTCAGTGAACTGGTCGGGGAAGCGCGCCTTGCGCCTCGCCTCGTGCGCGCCGCTCCAGTACAAGTACTCCACCATGGACTTTACCATCAGCTCGAAGAGGGCCCTGAGGATAAAATTCATGTCTACGATAAATAATTATCATACAAGCCAGCTGAAAGAGTGTTAGGAAAGTAAAGCCTATGTTAAAGTTCTTGGGTTTTTTGAAAACTAGATTTCCTATATGCGCATCAAAAATGCCCGGAAAGAGAAATAATGTTGTGGTCTTATTTTGCGACATAATTTTTTCAACCTTATTGCTTAGAAATTATAAATATGTTTGTTCTTATTTAAAATATGCGTTTACATTTCAATCGAAGTAGTAAACATATTGCAAACGATAATAAACCTTATTAATATGTTTGAGTGTTAATGATCAAAACACACACAAGGCGGGTGCGTAATTGTGTGTGAACACGATGACAGCGCGGCTCCCGCGAAGAAAACGACCCGACCCGC
This sequence comes from Lithophane semibrunnea, assembly GCA_947363905.1. Lineage (NCBI taxonomy): Eukaryota > Metazoa > Arthropoda > Insecta > Lepidoptera > Noctuidae > Lithophane > Lithophane semibrunnea. The sequence goes on from OX376189.1 coordinate 2,086,740, forward strand.
TCCCGACAAACACCCGCGGGTTTATAATCAATTTATATGCAATCGCGGCCACTAGAGCGATGTGCTTTTGTTCTAGTGCTATTGTTGATCAAAGGCTTATAATGTGAAGGTTATAGTTTCACGAAGAAAATGTGTATTACGAGGTAGACTATTCTTTCATCAAAATAGTTTGTAATAATGTGCCTCATGTATTTACATGGATGACTTTGAACCTTCATCAAAATGTGTGGTTAAGGCGCCATTTGTATAGTCACGGACTTTAATTGATGAGCCACCTGGTACTGTTCGCATTTTAGCCGTGTAATGCAAATCGGGTTTATTCGGTTCCCGACACGCAAAGTCATATATCTTCGTATTAGAAGAAGAATATTATATTTCATATCTTTACCGATTGGCTAACCTGAGAGCAGAACTACAAACTTGACAGCAGTGACTACTCAAAGTCAACCAATTGCAGGTCTAGCAACAGTAACCTAGCAACGATAAACAATTGTTGCTAGGTTACTGCTGCATAGTAACGTTAGCGTACGGAGAAATTCTCTGACATCGATATTTCAACTGTCACTGTCTTCAGTTAAGTTTTCAGAATTATTGATTTAATGAGCTATGATTCAAAGAAGGTCAGTATCAAATAGATTGGATAAACTTATTGCAACATTGTATTTATTTTTATCATTAAGAACTTATTAGTCAACCTCTATGGATAAGACTATTTCCGATTAAAAGTAATTTATTTGTCATCTTGATATTTCAACTGTCACTGTCTTCAGTTATGTTTTCATAATTATCGAGTTAATGAGCTATGATTCAAAGGAGGTCGGTATCAAATAGATTGGATAAACTTAACGCAACATTGTATTTATTTTTATCATTGAGTACTTATTAGTCAACCTCTATGGATATTTCCGATTAAAAGTAATTTATTTGTCATCTTGTTTACGAGCTTGCGATTTGAGTTCGTGTTTAATCGTGTAATCTCGTGAATGTATGAAAGTCAACAAGATGACAAATAAATTACTTTTAATCGGAAATATCCATAGAGGTTAACTAATAAAGTCAACCTCTATGGATATTTCCGATTAAAAGTAATTTATTTGTCATCTTGTTTACGAGCGTGCGATTTGAGTTCGTGTTTAATCGTGTAATCTCGTGAATGTATGAAACTGCAAAATTGAAAAGTTTGAAGGTGGCTCATCAATTAAAGTCCGTGACTGTACCTAGAGTCGAATCCCATATACTCACCATGAGTTCTGCATAGCAAGGTCTCTGGTAGCTCCACTAGCGACCACCCACTGTAGCGCCAACTCTTCATGGAGAATCTTACAAGAGCCATCCGTCATCACTACAACAAAATAGTTATTTAACATCATGAATTGAATCATGGAGACGTCTTCATAAACAATAATAGTAGTATAGTGATCAAGTTAAGTTAAGATAATAGTACTTTGAGGATCTTGTGGCTAAGTAATAACAGCCGCACGGGTCGATCCATCAGGTTAAGCTACACTTGCCGGGGTTGGTCCGTGGATGGGTGACCATCTTTACATATCGAGACTCCTCCGTGCCTCGGAAAGCACGTTAAGTCGTTGGTCCCGGCTGTCATTTGTGGATCTTTGACAGTCGTTACGGGTCGTCAGAAGCCCGAAAGTCTGACAACCAGTCTTACCAAGGGGTATCGTATTACCCAGTTGCTGGGTTGTGGAGGTCAGATAGGCAGTCGCTCCATGTAAAATACTGGTATTCAGATTAGACTGGAAGCCGACCCCAACATAGTTGGGAAAAGGCTAGGCAGATGATCATGATGAGTGATCAAGTTCTTTGATATTGGTGACACCTGCCATCTTACATATTTTAAATTAAACGCGCGTTCGTGTTTGTCTGTATGTCCGCGTTGTTCTTTATAACCACGCAACAGATTTTGATGAGGTTTTATCGCTCGATAATGATGTCACACGCTGGACATGACGTCAGAATGGACGAGACCTAGGAGCACCCATACGGTTACTGGATAGTAAACCAGATGGTCGTAGAAGTCGAGGGCGGCCCAAGCTCAGATGGTTGGATGGCGTACACCAAGATATAAGAACTGTTGGAGTTTGAAATTGGAGAAAAAGCCGCAAATAGATCACGTTGGAGAAATATATTTGACCAATCAATCCTAGCCTTTTCCCAACTATGTTGGGGTCAGCTTCCAGTCTAACCGGAAGCAGCTGAATACAATATACTTGAACATTAAATCTAACTTCTAATCTAACTAATATTATAATCTAACTAATATTATAAACGCGAAAGTTTGTAAGTATGGATGGATGGATGTTTGTTACTCTTTCACGTAAAAACTACTGAATGGATTTGGTTGAAAGGACCATGCGACATTTTGGACCAAATGCTCAACAGTGATGTAACATATGCCATATGAAAGCTTTTGGGGTATTGTTTAATTCATTCTATGGCAGCTAAGTCGAAATCGAAGGCGAACATGGTGTTTTTGAACATTCAAAAAGTAGGTTAGGATATGTTAGGCTAGGATAGGCACGTTAGGTTATGTTAATCTAATCTAGCCAGATTAGCCCATCTAGGTAGGTACAGTGGTACCCAACTGATAAGGCGCGTCGTGAATCATCGTTCGCACAGAAAAGAAAGTATGACCCCGAAGATTAACGAAAGAACTTAAAACTTACAATCAACCTTAGATCACTACTATAAGGTTCATAATACACTGCAGCTATTAGTTCCCGTCTCACTCGCAAGTATGGCGGTTGACTAACATGCCACGCGACGCGCGCTAACATCGCGGCAGCTGCCGACCAATAGCGGTACAGGAAAAAAGAAGCGCGGTGCGTGGAGCGTGCCGATTGGTCAATAGCATTTCCCGCGCTTTCAAAATTCATCTTCTGCGCAGGTACATCGGTAAGCCATATCAGTTGGGTACTACTGTACTCTTTTTTATTATTAACTAGCGATCCCCCGCTGCCTCACACGGGTGTGTTAGAATATGAATTATGTGTTTTTTTTTAAATTATAAATTAAAATTAAAATCATTTCTATAAGTGGCCAGGTAATATTTAATAATAACATAACATCATACCTGAAATCCCTAAAATGTTAGGCACAGATGTACCAGTACACACACATTTTGCTAGTTTTGTTGTTTTGCAATCAATCGGGCACAAGTATAGACTCCTGGCTGCTACTGAGTAGGTACTCTAACTCATTTTGAACCAATTTGGTTCAAAATGAGTTTCACGCTCGATTTCAACATAACTGCCATAGTATAAATTAAATAATACCCCAAAAGCTTTCATATGGCATAAGTTTCATCACTGGTGAAACTTACCTAACCTTAGGACAATATATTTTTGAATTCAAAAACACCATGTAGGTACGCGCTTAATTTTGACTTAGCGGCCATAGTTGCCGGCCACTGTTGAAGCTAACCTAACCTAACCTAATTTTTGAATGTTCAAAAACACCATGTTCACGCTCGATGTGGACATAGCTGCCATAGTATGAATTAAATAATACCCCAAAAGTTTTCACATGGTATAAGTTACATCACTGTTGAAGCTAACATAACCTAACCTAATTTTGGAATGTTCGAAAACACCATGTTCGCGCTCGATATTGACTTAGCTGCCATAGTATGAATTTAATAATACCCCAAAAGCTTTCACATGGCATAAGTTACATCACTGTTGAAGCTAACCCAACCTAACCTAATTTTTGAATGTTCAATGCCACCATGTTCGCCCGCGATTTCGACTTAGCTGCCATACTATGAATTAAAAAGTACCCCAAAAGCTTTCACATGGCATAAGTTACACCTCTGTTGAAGCTAACCGAACCTAACCTAATTTTTGAATGTTCAAAAACACCATGTTCGCCTTTGATTTCGACTTAGCTGCCATAGAATGAATTAAATAATACCCCAAAAGCTTTCATATGGCATATGTTTCATCACTGTTGGGCATTTGGTCCAGACTCCATACATCTGTGCCCGTGGTCCTTTGTCAAACAGATATGGATGAACACATAGGATACTTTTTATCCCGATATTCCCACGGGATCGAGACTTACGCGGGTGAAACAGCGGGGCGCAGCTAGTATTAAATATTATTATAATATACTTTACGAGGCTAAGGTCCACCCGCGGCTGTAAAGCCTTAGATGATGACAAGGCCTCAGTCAAGGCTATCCTAAGCCTAGCACATAAGTACCTGCAGGTGGTAGCGGCAGTCCTATATCCTGGTCAGTGAGTGAGGGTCGTGGTATGGTGCACTGGTACTGTATGTAAGTGGTGATGAGACTACTGCGGCCATGGTTGTCGCAGGTTGCACCTTCGTTCATGTTCTGCAAGTACATAATAAGATATAGATAAAAAAGTAAACAAAATATATCAAAATAGGTGGTCTTAGAAGTTGGGCAAACAGCGGGTTTGGCTGCGGCGATAGAGCTTATGGAATTCTATACTGGGTGTTAGGGTAAACACCGTTGTCACTCAAACCATGGGTAGTTGACTTAAGTCGACACCGTGCTCGCTAGCGAAACAGCTGACTAACTGAGGGAGGGGTCGCGCTCGCGGCCGGTTAGGGCACGTCTCTCGCCTCCCACCTGTGTTCAGACGCAAGTTCGTTGTCCTAGCGCATACGGTTAAAGGGTGAAGTACTCTTGTGGTAAAATGTTATTTAAAAAAAAAGTTATAATTTTCCATTGATTTTACGTTCTATTAATAACACTAAACTACTGGTTTCAAGGATAACGGTGTTTACCCTAACACCCTGTAAAACAACGCACACGGAGGTCAAAACGACCGCGCTGTTGGTGCGCTTCTCATAACCATACATACGAACTGTGTGTGTGTGAACGCGGGCAACACCGAACAGAAATGGTCTTTATTTTTACTGCATCGCGGTCAAAATTCTCGCCAAACAAAATCTACGATTCCTGCTTGGATTAGATGTTGAGCTAGTTGTCATAGTCACCGATATATCAGTGAAGAGGTGCGCGAGGCACGTGAACACGTCCTGCGCGATGTTGAGCGCGTGGCCGGCCAGCGCGGGCGGCGCCAGCAGCAGGCGCAGCAGCTTGTCCAGCACGCTCGGCAGGTAGCGCGACAGCACCTCCACGTTGGCCGTGGGCAGGGACGTTATGCTGGAAAACCAATAAAAAAAGTTTGTGAAGATGGGTCTAATAGTTTTTGAGAAAACCGCGCGAATCCGCATATATGTATTCGTGTATACAATCGGGCGAAACCAATAACCTAAGTCATTTAAGTCGATTTTAAATATAACAGCAGTATCTCAAAAATGCTTTGAGAATCAGTCCTGCAAATCCAACGGCATCTTCCGAATGAAGTTATTTTGTTTTCAATGAATTATATTTCAACTCTCTACAGTCACCTCCTTGCAGATAAATCTGACATTTTATACAACCAGAAAGTCAATTCTCGTACCTAGAAAACATTCACATTCAAGTCGCAATTTGTCAAAAATGTTGGTAAATTGCTTGTATTTTTGACAAATTGCGAATGAGATACGAATGTTCTTAAAAATTACAGGAATTGCCCCTTTATGACATCTATAGTACATTACTGTCGCAGCCTGCAACTGGGCTATTGATTGGACGACCGTGAAATTGTGTGATCACACAATTTCACGATCGTCCATCAATGAGATGAAGTAAAAAGTTCGTTCCATTTTTAAATAACACAACAGATATGAATTTTCATAGTAATTTATTTGGCCGCTAAACACGACAGATATGGATTTTCATACTTACTTTGCCGGCCGCATCGTCATTTGTTTTTGAAAAGTACGTCAATTTCGATTTATCTCGAAGAAGGTTGTCAAAATAATGCTCGAATTTCCAAGCATGTTTGAGAAAATATTTTTTCACATAAATAGTCCAGACATCAGAGAACTGTTTCTCTCTACCAAAGTATCTATCGTTTCTTACCTAGCACGCAGTTCAGACTCCATGTTAGCCAGTCCGATGCGCGGCGGAATGTTTCCCTCTTGCACCGCCTCGCACGCCATTGCGAAGCGTTCTATGTATCCATCCTGTAAACAAAGTATTAAATAGTATAGTTACATATTAGGATGAAGGCCTTCCGGGCTCCTTCCTTCCGGACCTGTCAGAGACGAAAAAACTTTTTTTTTTAATATCTATTATAAATTTAGGGACAAGAAAAAAAAAAAAAAAAAACTGGAACATGTTTGGTCTTTGGGCCGTTTTTTAAATCAAAATATTTTTTTTTCACGTAAACCTACATGGGCACTTAATTAACATCAGAAGCTAGGCGGACGGTTCCAATTTATCGTTTGTGCAGAAGAGCAGGTAAGAAACTTCACATTTACTCTTTTAAAAATAATTGGCTTTTACAATATTTTCAAATAATAGTGTTAATAGGTAGGGGAAGACAGTGTAGGCCTGTCAACAAGTACTAGGTACTTAACAAAATAGAAAATGGTCAACAAATCTAGTCTACTAGGCCTATAACGTTCTCACATTCACAATATAGGAAATAATCTACTTAAATAAAAGACTAAATATATAAGATAATAAAAAAATAACATAAATAAAATGCATAGTAATGTTTTAAAATAAACATCACTAAATTGTTTTTTTGTAAAAAGACGGTATGAATGAACTTACCAGTGGATGCACAGTCGTATGCGCATCAAGCGTGATGCTGAAGATAGGCTTGTGATTGTCGATCCACCGCGTGCCCGGTAATAGAACGTCGGGGAAGATGTACGAGTAGTTGGCAGGGGGCTCCTCTTGCATGACCGGCAGGTTGAACTCGCCGCAGGTTAGCTTGCCGTTACGGCATAGAGGGAGCCACTGGCGACAAAAGTTACATTCAACTTACCTTGTTTTGGTAATACTGTGGCGGCATCTACATCGGCACATGCGAACTACACAAAGACCTGACGTCACATAAATCCTGCATCGCGCAATTAGAGTTTACCGCGTGATGGTAAACTACGTAATGGCGTAATGGTGGTTCTTGTCATATATACAAGACTCCAACATCAATCGTTGGAAAGCAGCCAGACACAACACTCGTCTGGTCGGAGGAACCTTCCTTTTCTATGGTGGATGAGTGAACTTTACACCCTATTCCTCATACTTCTAAATTAGTGACCCCGAATATGAACGTCAACGCAGCCTTCGTGCAACTACTTTTGCATATCAAAAACAATTTTAGGTTCCAAATAGTGTCACATCGACGTACCAATTGCTCATGATTTATATGGACGCGCGCTCTTTAACCGTCCTTGTTACACTATTCCATATTTAAATCCGTGTTTCTAATTTATGTTATTTTCAACTTTAACAACAAATATCAACTTTAAAGTAATGTTAATTAGGTTGATTTCAGAATGACAAGCACTATTAAAAAGTAGTTAAAATTTACAATTTATAGCGCAAAATGAACTTTAAGTGTATTAGAGTAATTTTTCCAAAAACACAAATATTTGTTTGCGTCCATATATCGTACGCAAAATTCCAGCCTTATGGATCAAGAAATTAAACGTAAAATGCTCGAAATTATTACAAAATGGAGTTTTAGTACGTTTTCTTCTTACTTAGTTAATATGCTTGAGACAAAGATAGAGATCGAATTTGTTTGACACTTCCCGTGACCCAAGGGCTGGCTTTTACCTTGGTCAGAGGCCAAGCATTGCCATACAACGTGGCAATGCCGCCAGTTTCTTGGGTACATTACCAGCCGACAGCGATGCAAAGGAATTTTTCGACGCCATATTTTAGTTATTAATTGTTTATTTGTATAGCTTTAATTTTGATTAACACGTTCAACGCCATGTCGGACAATGCTGGGCGACACTTAACTTACCCTATAAGCCTCACAAAAATTTGAAATTGACAAAAAAACGACTTTTCGTTTTATTTAATTATATTAATAAATATGCATTTTTAACATACAAAACATTGACATAACCGCGAAAATCTTTATAAATGTGAAGATAACTCATGTCGCCCAACATTGTCCCCCATGGCCTGCTGCGTATGATTATTTGAACTTTCTTCCATTGAAGCCGCGCGGGTCACAGTCCCGCCCAGCCCCGCCGAGCCTCCCGTCCGCGCGCCGCTAGCTATCTTTGTGCGCGCGCAATTCTCAGTGCCCCGCAGGACGCTAGGGAGAAAGCTGCGCATTTTTTTTCCCGCCAAATTATAAACACGCTACGACTACTAACAAACTAGACTAGCTTCTGCTTGTGATTTCATCCAATAGATTTATATATTTTTATTAAAATGTGTGACTTTGATGATGCCTTTGAAATAACGGAGGAAGATCTGACACAGCTTCAAAACATTGAAATATCACTGCTGAATAGTAGTTTTCGTATTAGTTCAGACGAAGAAGAAGAGCAAATAACGCCTACAAGGCAAACACGACGAGTACGTATCATCAGATCGGATAGTGAAGACAGCAATTCAGGATATGGGGTCAGTACGCAAGAAACTTCAAGCGTTACACCTACCACGAGTTCTTGGAGTGAACGAACAGGTAATCAACGCCAAATAATTCCTTTTACCGAGGTTTCTGGTGCTCCGCTGCATGTCAGATTATCTATGAATAACAAATCGCCCGTCGATTTTTATTCACTCTCTGTGACTGATGACGTGTTTCAACAAATAGTGCATAACAAAGAAAGAAGAAAAAAAAAAAAAAATTGGCTTAATTTTATTCATGGGTTTAGTGAAATTACCCAGATTGGCACACTATTGGTCTAAAGATAAAATTATTGGGCATCCCTTTCCGAGAACAGTGATGTCCCGAAACGATTTGAATTACTTTTGAAAATGCTACATTTTTCTGATAAAGATGATGAAAACAAAGAAGACCGACTACATCGAGTACGTCAACTGGTGGATAATTTAAATGAGAACTTCAAAAACAACTATACCCCTGGTGAAGATATTTGTATTGACGAGAGCATGGTTCCATTCCGTGGCAGAATAATATTTAGGCAGTATAATAAACAAAAAAGACACAAGTATGGAATCAAAGAGTTCAAATTATGCACGATTCCTGGGTATACTTATAAGATTAGCATTTACGCAGGAAAAAACGACGATACAAATACAACGCCTACAAACGTAGTCATGTGTTTATGCGAAGATTTGCCCAACAAAGGACACACTTTGTATACCGATAATTGGTACACAAGTGTAGATTTGGCACGGCAACTGTTAGACAAAGAAACTCATTTAGTAGGCACCATTCGAAAAAATAGAAGACAGCTTCCCAAACATGTTGTTACTGCTAAGCTCAAAAAAGGCCAGTTTGCTGCAGCCGAAAGCACCGACGGAATAACCATGATGAAATGGAAGGACAAGCGCGATGTGTACGTTCTGTCCACGAAGCATTCGGTACGGTTTCATCATGTAAATAAACGAGGAAATGTGGTATCAAAGCCAAAGATTGTTGTAGACTACAATAGAGTCAAAGGAGCCGTTGATTTGGCTGATCAATTAGCTGCTTACTCTACACCACTGCGAAAAACAATAAAGTGGTATAAAAAACTATTAATTTATTGCTTAATATTAGTTAGAATTTAATTCGTTCATTAATAGTTAGTTGTGTTATGTATAATATACTAGCTGATGCCCGCGGCTTCACCCGCGTGGATGTTGGTTATTATACACTAAAACCTTCCTCGAGAACCACTGTATCCATTGGTGAAAACAGCATGAAAATCGTTACAGTAGTTTTTGAGTTTATCGCGAACAGGACGAAAGACAGACGCGGCGGAGGACAATGATGGATTACAATGACAAATTTTTCGAAAAAAAAAAAGATAATTTTTGATGACTAAAGGGTACAAGTGCACATCATACCGAGTATCCCACAGGAGTCTCCAAGTTCTTCTCCTGCTCCGGCGCTACAGGCTTCCTCTGACACGACACGTGCAGGAACGTGAACAACAGGTGATGCTGGTCGCCCAGGTCGGCGGGGAGTTTCAGCTTTATCTCGTCGTACAGGGACGGGTTCCTGGAGGAGATTAAAAGTACCGACCATTGATTTAATAGGAGAATTCAGTTTTTTAACGACACTATGTAGTTTCTACTACTGAAGGTTTGGAACAGGTATATAGAGGTATGAGGAACAAGGTGTAAAGTTCACTCATCCTCAACAGAAAAGGGTGTTGTGGCTGGTGGGCCACTGCCCGACGATTGATGTCGGGAAGTTATACAGGGTTATGTAAAACACCAACAACCTCTTAAGGAGTCATTGTACTCATCATTATGAACAACTTTTATTATGGGAACAAATATGAAATCGCAACAGCTGTTCCGTACATTTATGTTCGCATAACTCGTCAAAATGTACGGAACACCTATTTTTTTGTTGGTGTTTTACCAATAACCCTGTATTATATGTTTGCTGATCGCGCGGTAAACTCATCTTGCGCGATGGAGGATTTCGCGTGACGTCAGTGTGATGCGCATGTGTTAATGTACTTTCCGCCACAGTCACACCACTTTATTATTTGTGTTTCGACAAACCGACAGATTTTTGATCATTCAAGAAATCTGTGCTCACACATATTGCTGTATTTATTTATTCTTTAAACTTTACACAACATATGACAGGTACAGAGGAAGTATAGATCGAAAAATCATGGCCATCCATCACGTCATACCTCGCCGTCTTAATAAATGCTATGTATGTATTAACCGCCTTACTAATAAACGTTGTATAGCGCCTACACAACGCTTTGTCTTCTTCTTTCAAAAGTCAAATTACTTTACAGGCGCTATACAACGTTTATTAGTAAGGCGGTTATTGTATATGTAAACGGTACACCACTGACTACCTGCAGTATTGTCTCTCCTTCTTACTTTAATCCATCCAAAGGTTGTCTGTAAAAGATCGCTTTTAGCGATAGGACCGCCCATTGTGTCACCCTATGTAGAATTTCTAATTTATGTCTGTAATTTTTATGGTGTACATAATAAAGAGTATTCTATCTATCTATCTATCTAAATGCTATCTCACTTGTTATGGTACAGCACGGTGGTGTAAGCTTCGTTCGTGAACTCTGGACAAGAGCTCCTCCCAAATATAGCTGGTAGTGCTGCCTCCTCGTTCTCACCAGACATCAGTTGTATTCGCACCTGTTTGAAAAATTAGAAAATATTTAGGACACATTGAAGCGAATTTCGAAATGGACGTTTTAATATAATTTTGAAAGATGAAAGATAAATTGTTTATACTGCAGAAAAAAAATGGACATTTGAAAAAACATTGATTTACACTATACTCCATCTGAAATAAGATTAGAAATTTAAACAAACCTACAGTCCGTTCAACTGATTTTGACTTCTATACCGTAGGCATAGGGATGGCATTAAAAGCAAGAAACGTTGCACAATACCAACTGTCTACTGCAGCTGCCATTTGTCATGCGACCAACGCAATAGAAGTCAAAATCGGTTGAACGGGCTGTAAAAAAGGCTTATTTAAATGTCTAATCTTATTTCAAATGGAGTATACACATATACAAAGTAGCCAAAAGCCTCGTATTCAAGTAATAGAAGTTAGAATAAAATAGAAGAAAACTTTAGTTTTCGAGTTTCTGCAGCGAAAGACAAACAGAAAATAGCAGACAAAACTCTGTCTCAAAATCTGACATAAACAGTCGGTCTTTCGAATCTACAAAAGCCAGGCGTCTGCGTTCCCGCGTATGTTTCGTTTTCCTCTATGGTTTTAACTTTTAACATCACACACAGATGACACAGAGTAAAGGTCGATTCACACATATTAGTGAAGCCACAGTTCCGGCACAGTGCAAAATATTCTTTCATACATTCTCATTCATTCTTGGGATGCGTTCATAGAGAATGTATGAAACAATATTTTTTGCACTGGAACTGGGGCTTCACTGATATGTGTGAATCGACCTTTAATGGGGCTTTATAACAAACTCACAGTAATGTTCCTAGCGGAGCCAGTGCGCGAGGTGTACGCGTTCAGGTTGATCTCCTTGACCGCTAGGTACAGCAGGTTGCGGTACTGGTAGTGCGGCATGGCGGGCGGGTGCGTCGGGAACGGCAGGATCTCCTTACAGGGACGTACGTTGTCGTCTAAGAAAAAAAAAAACAGTCAGAAATCCGACAAATCCTTGCTACGACATCCAGACATTTTCTCAAACTGTTTCATGTTTACACCTGGACATTGCAGGCTTATGACGTAAGGTAAGAATTCTTATCCTTACATATTATAAAAGTCCTCTGCCACATCTGTCTGTCGTCCTGTTCGCGATAAACTCAAAAACTACCGCACCGATTTTGATGCTGTTTTCACCAATGGATAGAGTGGTTCGCGGGGAAGGTTTTAGTATATGTATAATAACCGAAATCCACGACCGAATCCAGGCACGATTTATGCGATCATTTTACATCATGATTCCCGACACATTATGAAAGTTGGCTTTCAAGACAATATGAACCATATCTTACCTCCATAAGGGTGCAATTTAGCGAGTTCCGGAGTGAGTCCATTCTTTATTTCATCAGGACATGGCGAGACCTCGATCTTCAGTGTACCGGGGATGCACTTAAGCTTCTTTGGAGCGGAACTGGGTCGCTTGATCTCAGCTAGGAATTTGTATAAGTCTTCGTCGCGAAGTTTGTCCGTTTCCTGGTAAATATAAATAAAATTTTGAAGACATTCTAGATTTTTAGAAAAACTAGCAATGTTACTTTGCTATGACATCATTAGCGCACGCGTGACAATTAAATGGAACGTACTAAAGTCGGTTTTTTAATCTCGTAGACTAATCTGACAGGTGCAAATGTCAAACTCCAAATTGAAAAATAAACAACAATCACTTGAACTGTCAATTTAGTCTTTCAAGTTTTAACAGACTTTAGTTTCCCTTGGGAAACAGGGAACTACAGGTTTTAATAGACAGAGAATACACGGATTTTCAATAACCAACTTACTACTATCATTATAGTATAGTTTATTTGTTATTGATTCGATTCACCACCTTTTTTTTGCAGAAAAAAATGCTGGTAATAAAATTCAAGCCAATTTTGTTAGCAACACAAAATGATAAATGATTTTATTTCTGTAAGTAGGTTTGTAGAAACACTTTTACACGTCAATCACATTTTTAAAACTTGATGAGGTCGACGTTTCCTATCGGACTACTCGAGAAGAAAGGCCGAAACAAACTCAGAGGTCAGTCTCTTTTAAAGTCCAGACATAAAGTGTTACTGTAACCAACGACTTTCACATGTTAAAATACCACAATTTTAATATAGCTGACCTGTTTAAAAAAACTCGTAACAGTAATAACGATAGGCTTGAAGCTGTCGAGCTGGTTGGCGAGGTCGTCTGCGTGCTGCGCGGGCGCACGTCGCTCCACGGAGCCCTTGCGCGTCAGCGAGCCGCCCACCTCGCCGGCGCGCCGCCGCAGCTGCTCCAGGCTGCTGGACGACGCCTTGCGGTCTGGGGTGCGGACATGTATTACGAATGATTTTAAATGATTTGAGCTATTTTTAACCGACTGCTTCAAAAAGGAGGAGGTTCTCAATTCGTCTGCATGTTTTTTTTTGTGTTTATGTTACCCGATTACTCCGCCAATTACGAATCGATTTTGTTGCTTCTTTTTTTGTTTGGTAGGGCATGCTTCAGAGGTGGTCCCATATAAATTTTATTAATTTTGCTTGCATAGTTTTTGAGTTAGCTTCAATAATTACGTATTTTTCCCACTTTGGGTATGTTGATGACATGTTAATCAACATACGCAAAAATAACTTTAATTTCGGAAGTTGGTGGCAAAAAACGAAAATTGAAAAGCAAAGACACCTACTTCCGAAATTAAAGTTATTTTTCACTTTTTTTGTGTTTTTTTTGGAATTCGGTTGTATTACTAGCAAGTGAAGGATTCTAACAACTGAATCACGCTTTCTTTTAAAGTTACATAACATCACGCCTGTATTCCCCGAAGGGTTAGACAGAGGTGTACCTATAGTACACCTATATTTTGCCAGCTACATTTGAGTGCCATGTTAACTCTCAGTTATCAGTTATGTTGTTTTTTAAAGTTATTTTTAGGAAAAATAGAATAAAAAGCATGATAATCTGGAATGATATAACTACATGAGGACGAAATTTTGTCCCGCTCTAACCTCCGAATTCTCAAACGACAATTAAAACATTCTTAAAAAAATATTTTTTCCTTACACCTTACCGTGCGTTTGCACTGGCGAAACATTCACGACGAAACATGTTGATATCTCTATTTTCTATCAATGTTCCATAAAATTTTTGACAGGAACTAGAGATTTCAACATGTTTTGTCTTGAATGTTTCGCCAGTGTAAACGCACGGTTAGACTTGGCATGGCACCATAAACTGTATACTGATAAGAAGAACATAAGATATGTAAAAATTTAGAAACGTTTGAGAATTTAGCCGTAAGAGTCACGATAAAAGCCAATTACCAGATGCACCTTCTGCAACAATTCCCAGGTTAGCGTTGAAATTGAATACAATTTTGGATTATTTTTTAGGCCAATTAAGAATGGAGAAATGTGTTTCAGTAGTTTTTCCATGTTTTTAGCTCTGGCTACTTACCCAAGCTGTTTGTATTAGGGCAAGCAGACAAGCTGTCCTTGTCCTGGTCTCGCTCCAAGCTGTTGGAGCCGCTCAGTATGTTGAGCAGAGATACCGCACTCCAGGCGAGCGGCATGCGGTATTTGCCGAGCCGAGAGCATGCCGCCGCTGCGCCTGCGCGGACCTTCTCGCGGTTCTATAGTGAAAGAAAGATGAATTAAAATTTAGGTTAAAAAAAAAAAAGCCACAGGGTAAATGTGTCTTCCCATTTATGTTTTTTTGCTAAATTGAGTCGGCATAGTAGCTTGTGGATTACTTTTATTGAAGAAGGCATAGATGACTAGAAAAATATAGGAAAACCTTTGCCCAACAGTGGGACAACAGGTAAAGAAAGTAGTCATGTGATGTATAAATTTTTTTTTCAACCTTATCATCCTTAATACACCGTGGCATTTTAATCGTCTTTCACCCGCAGCCCACTTCATGTATCCAATGACTACTACACATTCATTAAAAAAAGATAGGTATTTATGAACATTTGAGTAATTAAAAAAATAAAAAATAATTCAATAGTAAGACGCATGACGTAGTTTGAAACACCCTGTTATGAGCGCGGTCAGAGCATTGCGTTCCAAAGGCGGCACGGACTGAAGCGGCGGCATCTTTAACAGAGTTCATTCCCCCTATTGCAAAAATGTGTGTAACCTTTTTTTCTTTTAATGCCATCCTTATGCCTACGGAATAAAAGTCAAAATCGGTTGAACGGACTGTATAAAGGTTTGTTTCAATATCTAATCTTATTTCAAATGGGGTATAGGTACATAGTAAGTGCAGATTAATAAAAAAGAAAGTTACAAACATACGGCCGATTTGAATAACTGATCAATTTGTCTTCGTTCGACCCTATTGAAGATAGAAATTTGACTCATGTCTACTAACCTAGCAAATAACAAACAAAAGATATGTAGTTACTGAAATTGCAGTCCTGGCACTTGCGGGTTGATCACACCTCGGTTGCGTAACATTTTCAGATTATTTGGCGCAGCGTACAATCTCCTTGCTCCCCGTAAATTGTCACCACTCACTGCGTACAGGCGCACCATTTGTAGGTACTCGATATTCGAGTATCGATAGTTCCTCATAATCCTTGTGAATACCTACTTCACAATGATTATGAGGAACTATTCACTTCTTGCACTGTAACGATCGCGAACAACGTTTGATATCCGGTAGCGCGCGCGCACTTCCACTTCCGGTATTTGGCCGCAACTGAGACGCTGCGAGCGAGATTGACCTTCACTTATTTTTCGAGTGAAAGGGGCGGGGCGTGACACGCGCGGCTCTACTCAAAGGATAGCATTAGAGCTCCTCATTGGATGACAGTCCACGTGGTCTATGCTTGATTGGCTTTCGGTATTGGAATGATCTACTCGACCCGTGCGCTGCGTAGGTATGTTCTACCGTTTGATACGTAAACATTAATAACAGGATGTTTCAGAATTCTAATGCAATATTTATTTTTCGTTGTACCTATTATATTAATTAATGGTAAAAAAAAAAATCGTGTCTGGAGGTATTTTATGTCGGATACATTGAGTGGACCACCTTTGTAAGACGATTAAAATGTCACGGTGTATATGGCTCAACGCACTGCGTTCGCCTTGGAGCATTTTTCCCACTTTAACAGCTAGGAATATAATATCTGGCGGAGGGTTAAAAAGAGGGTCGGCAGTCCTGTAGACAAAATGATTAAAAACATGCAAATACCAACCTTATCATCCTTAATATACGGCTCAACGCACTCATTGACGTCACCCTGAAGCACTTTTTCCACGCGAACAACTAAGAACATATCTGGTGACGGGTTCAAGAGGTCGAAGACGGCACTCCGGCTGAGGGTCGAGAGGTCGGCGTGAGGGACGTGTGAGGACAACATCTGACGAGTGCACTCCGAGTTCAGGTTAAAGTAGAAGTTCTCCGAGACTTTCTTTCTTTCTTTGGCGTCGTAAATGGCCATTGAAGCGAAGAGCGGTTCCACGTCTAGTTCTAGCCTGGAATAGACACATGATATGAAAATAATGACTACTAAAGTCCGGTCGCGTAGCAGAAAGAATTTCGTACAATGACCCTTCATTGCTTATCTCTATCGCTCGCGCTTAAATGTATATTGCCGTCGCGTTCACACATTAGAAGGACCGCCCTTATCTCGAGCGCGACGGCAATACATTTTAGCGCGAGCGATAGAGATAAGTAATGAAGGGTCATTGTACGAAATTCTTTCTGCTTCGCGACCAGACTTTACGAGGGTCATGCCAAAAGAAGTTAGATATTCTTTACTCATTTGTTTGACACTGGCAAGTTATTCACTATCGTATAGGCTGGTTATTTATTGACATAATTATTTGAAACAGTTTGTTCTCGAACAGTAATATTATTAGCTTGGTATGACAAGCGACCGCAGTCAGAAATCTGGCACCTTCTCGGATACCACGAAAATGTGGTGCCCCACACGTCTGCCAGGATACTCGAATTTTATTCCATACCAAAATATTTAAAAACGAGCAAAAAAATCATGTTTATTGTATGGGAGAGGATATTTATTTTATTCTGTTTTTTAGTATTTGCTGTTATAGCGGCAACAGAAATACATCATCTGTTAAAATTTCTAACTATCACGGTTCATGAGATACAGCCTGGTGACAGACGGACTGACAGACAGCAGATAGGGTATAGGGTCTTGTTTTACTATTTGGGTACGGACCCCCAAAAAAAGTTTTACTTACTTCAACTGATGACAGACGACCATAATCCTATGGCCCATGATCTCGCACGGCATCTCAGCAGCTAACCTTCGTTCCACCGCCTCCTCTTCATCAAGATATGGAGTATATAGCCCCAGGAGATCCGCCTGACGGTTCTCTAACCTATGAAGGATAGAGAGACCAGAAGATGATGATTCTTGTTTTTATATGATAGAAGATTTTACTATAACGCTGAAGATATTATTAAAGATGATAAATAGTAAAAAATAATATGTTACTTGGTCCATTTCTCGGACGTGCTTTGATCATTGTTATTTTAATCTGTCATATTACCCACACGAAATGCGTTTGTGATTTAACAAGCGCGCGCTATCGCTGTTTGTAATAAAGACGAATTATTATTAAAAAACATATTTTTCGAATTATTTGTTTTCACACATTTATTATTAACTAGCTGCTGCCCGCGTGGATGTCGGTTATTATATACTAAAACCTTCCTTGAGAACCAATCTATCCATTGTTGAAAACAGAATGAAAATCTGTGTAGTAGTTTTTTAATTTATCGCGAATAGACAGACAGACAGACGCGGCGGAGGACTTTGTGTTATAATATGTAGTGAAGAGTAATGTTTTGTACACAATCTGAATTAAAAATTCACACCTCCTGGATTCATTGAGAGCATCCAGCTGTTCCGGTGGTTTCCTCTCAAAGAGGTCAGGTAGCAGAGGATCCGAGGACGAGCTCCGAAGATCCAGGCTGGCCCAGGACCCGCGAGGAGTGAGGGTCTCGTTGCAAGAGGATGAGGATGACATGGAGGCCACTGACTGACGGCCGCTTGATGGTTGAGATTCAGACTGCGGATAGAAGATTAAACATTTTGTAACATTGAGATACTTTCGTCCAGCTGTTTAGTGCGAATGACTCAGTCGAATGAAAAAAAACACCGGTCAATTGCGAGTTTACCTTTAATTTTTATTATTTTTTGTTATAGCGGCAATAGAAATACAAAATTTCAACTTTCCTATTGTGGTTACATATTGTGGATACAGCCCACTGACAGACAGACGGACAGTGGAGGCTTAGTAGAAGGGTTCCGTTTGTCACACTTCAGGTACGGCACCCTAAAAAACAGATTGTAAGATTCAAGGGTAAGAGTGAATACTTTTTACAGGGTACAATTGGGGTATTGGATTAGTTCGACGCAATGAACTCAATTATAGAGAAATTGTGGGTAGTACATGTATCGTTTTAGCAGAACTAAGCCTTAGGGCTTAGTTCTGCTAAAACGATACGAGAAATGCCAGCTGAAGGCTATCCTTCAGTTTATTAGTAAACTGAAGAATAGCCTTCAGCTGGCATTTCTTCAGGTCAATCACCATGACCCCGGTGGTACCCAGTGATCACTAGGTTCTCAGAGTGACCCTGTACTGTAGCACGTACCTGGGGCTCCTCAGAGCTCGCGCTGGGCTCGGTGTCGACCTCATACTGGTGGCGCGGTCCCGCGAGCAAGCGCTCCAGGCGCTCCCCCAGCCGCTCGCGCCCGCACATGGAGCCCGAGTAAGCCCTATACTTGTACTCCACGACTGTATAGTCCGTTGTGTAGCAGCGGATGCAGTCGCGAACGAACATTGGGGCTTTTGCGCTGGTGGGTAAGTAGAGAAAGAAAACCATTTTTTTATTTTTTACCCGACTACGGCGAAGCAAAAAGGAGGGTTATGATTTTGACCAGTATGTATCTTTGTTCATGTGTTCCCTCATATCTTCTAAACTACTCATCACAATTTGACAAATGAGGTATCTTTAGAAGCGTCCTGATCGTCTGCTGGTTATAGGCTATGTGAAATCACATTAAATAGAAACACACAGAAATATCGGACGATAAAAACGCAGCTGTGTGCAAGGAATCGGAACGCATTATCGCAATTATCGAGCGATAAAAACGCGCCTGTGGGGGGAAGGCTTATGACTTGACAATTGTCTACTAAAGTAACTATAGGGACTTTTATAAGAACACATCATACTCACAGGTCTTCATCAGGCAGGACATGTGTCATGGTCCGGATACGGCGGGGCACGTTGCACAGTTCCATATCCACCGTGGGGTACGCGAGGGGGTCCCGCTCCCCCATCAGGCGGCCGCATACCTCCTCATAGTCCGGTGGTTCGATCATGTCGCAAAGTGATATCTTAGCACAGGTAAAGGGTATTTATGAAATTAATTAAGTAAAGGTACACCTGTCCATAGACCATATTTATTTATTTACTAGCTTCGCCCCGCGTTTTCACTCGCATAAGTCTCTATCCCGTGGGAATATCGGGATAAAAGGTATCCTAAGTCTCTCTCTCTCTCTCTCTCTCGCTCTCGTAAGCAAGAGAAAAAAGCATCTGTAATTTATTAATACAACAAGCAACAGTTTTGGTTTCAGTTTGAATACTGGTGATTAGTTGCATACAGGGAAATTTAAATACACAGTGGAAACAATTCATAAAATGTTATAGCTGAGCGCAGACTATTATAAAAAATATGACAACATAACATCATGCCTGTACTTCCCAAAGTGTTTGGCAGAGGAAAAATATGACCAAGAAAATATTGTTGGTGGGACATCTTAGAGAGTCAATATTTTGGGTAAAGTTATCTCCACAGCACAGCACATTTTGTCTTAGTTTAAACCTAGATTATGAAACCACATAAGTTGAGACAATTGTTAAAGTATTGGCTCATAGATTGGCATATTAGTATGAAGTAACAGTAGCCTCGACGTACCAGCAATCAATTAGTAAACAATTCAAAGCACACACTACTAATATGGATAGGGGAAGGGTGATTCATATAGTTAAAATGTTATGATTTTATGAATACTATATTAGTGGGATAACTTACAGAAGACGAGCAACCCGATAGAGTCCCGACCTTCGACTGGTTAGAATACACCTTACGAGCCTCCCCAGCATTCCTATAAATAGGGAAAAATCAATTTTTGCTGTATTTATAAACGATAAAGACCGTTCATGCATCGCCAAACAGGGACAGCGCTACAAGGGCAGGAGAACCATTTACCCGGAAGATTGCTGGTATTTACGTCCAAGAGTCATCTAAAATAACTTCAATAAACTTCTTACTCAGTACTAAATGTTATTTATTGATTATTTCACTTAAGATTCCGTTAGAAAACAAACATCCACGAATTTCTTGTTTACAGATTTGACATTTCAATGATTTCAATTGATTGACATTGACATTACAGCTTGTTACAGTGTTGCCATGTTATTAATTTTTGAGAGCACGGTCCACACAACATATCTATTTAAATCTGAAATAAAAATGGTTGATTATTATGTTTTCTGTTGATACGTTTATTTTCTGTTTTAATATCAGTATCAAATAAGAGATCATTTATACTAAAATAATACAGTTGAAGAGTTTATTTGTTTGAATTGAACGCGCTAATCTCTGGAACTATCAGTCAGTTACAATATGGAAAATTCCTTTTGTAATTGATAGCCCAATTCTTGAGGAAGAGTATAGACTAACATAACGCTTAGAATCCGAGCATAAAGAAAAAAAAAAACAGAAAGGACTCTAAGCGAAAACGAAGTAAATGTGTGGGCGGGCGATGCGATGCGACGCGGCGCGGCGGGATGGGGCCGAGTTATAACATGGGCTGTTATTTTAGTATATTGTGTAAGTTACGACTTCCACGCGAACGAAGTCGCGGGCAGAAGCTAGTTATAAAATATGCGGCAGTACGCCAGGTTGAACTTGGATGTTATAATGAGCTTGAACTTGAAAAGTGATCTGTGAAGCGAGGTCACGCTCAAGTCTTATAACTGTGTCCAGACAATGTCAAGAGCTAATAACCTGACTGTTAAGAAAAAAAAAATCTAAATGTTATACAACTACAAGATTACGATTTGTAAAAAACAAAAAACCCAGTCTGATAATAAAACCAATTATCGGGCCTGGACTGTGTCAACACTGCTGGAACTACACGGGAAGAAAATGAGGCTGCGGAGCTAATTTACACACTGGGTTGCTGACAATTCCCATCTGAACATGAGTCGGATACTATCAGCCGACAGGCGCCTCGGGTACCTACCACCGGGACCCTATCTATCACTAAGACTCCGCTGTCCGTCCGTCTGTCACCAGGGTGTAGGTATCTCATGAACCGTGAAATTTTCACAGATGATGTATTTCTGTTGCCGCTATAACAACAAATACTAAAAAACAGAATAAAATAAATTAGGGGGTCCCATAAAACAAACGTGATTTTTTTGCTCGTTTTTATAGATGTACGGAACCGTTCGTGCGGGAGTCCGACTCCCACTTGTTTAACTTATGACAGCGTCTTCCTGCTTTACCACATGGAAACTGTGATCACCAAGATGGTTGCCAAAAGTGGTGATTGCCATGATTGAGCGAGTGGAGATATGAAAATATTTCTAATCGACTGAATAACAAAACTCGGTAAGAATTTCCAAAAAAACGGGAAGGAATCTTTTTGAAGCTCACCCTCCTCGTTTCCTAAAATGAGTTATGAGTGAGTTAGATCCAAAATCCAGAAATGGAAGTTTTTAAAAACTAAAATGAAAAACCCTTTTATCTACCCACGCATGCATCTCGTGCTATTAAATCTCGGAAAGACAAACTGCGCATATGAGTAATCCGTTTGTTCTATTCGCGCACGTTTCGAAATCTAATTGGATTGTCGGTCGCGTGGCGCGGGCTTCATCGGCACGAGACCTTGCACGGGCACAGATTAAAAACGCACTTGAAAAATAAAACTCCAGGCTCTGGCATTGTTTTATACGGCGAGTCATGTTTTTTTTTTGTTTGGTTA
The DNA here is from genome assembly GCA_947363905.1 of Lithophane semibrunnea. Lineage (NCBI taxonomy): Eukaryota > Metazoa > Arthropoda > Insecta > Lepidoptera > Noctuidae > Lithophane > Lithophane semibrunnea. Next base: position 2,108,949 of record OX376189.1, read on the forward strand.
ATTAAAATTGGGTAGGATTTTTCGAGGGCTTTCTGTGGTTTCATGAACTTTTTGTTGATTTTGTGTTTGGTTTGCAGGCTAATTGTAGGTATATTTTTTATTTATTTGTACTGGATCATATTGATTTATAGTGGTCGCAATCGAGGGTGGAGCTCGTGGCTAAGTAATAACAGCCGCTCGGGTCGATCCATCAGGTTAAGCTACGCTTGCCGGGGTTGGTCCGTGGATGGGTGACCATTTTCACATATCGAGACTCCTCCGTGCCTCGGAAAGCACGTTAAGCCGTTGGTCCCGGCTGTCATTTGTGGATCTTTGACAGTCGTTACGTCGTCAGACTTTCGCGCTTCTGACGACTCGTCGAGTCGTCAGAAGCGCGAAAGTCTGACAACCAGTCTAACCAACGGGTATCGTATTACCCAGTTACTGGGTTGTGGAGGTTAGATAGGCAGTCGCTCCATGTAAAATACTGGTATTCATTCAGCTGCATCCGGTTAGACTGGAAGCCGACCCCAACATAGTTGGGAAAAGGCTAGGCAGATTGAGTGGTCGCAATCGAGACGGTCTATGGGGTTCTGGTTTTGGATACCCGGACGGCCAAAGTGTGGGCAATTTAACTCTAAGGGAAATTCTCAGCAGCAGGGAGTCAGGAATTTAGTACCTAGGTACTGGATTGTTAAAAATGACCTCGTCTCCTATTACATGCCACACCAAGCGAAATATGGGTACCTTACCTAGGTACCCATACGAGTATTTCGCTTGGTATGTTTTGCTATACATCTCTGCCTACCCTTTATGATAAAGCAGCTTTTGCTCGCAGCTTCACCCGAGTAGAGGTCGGAAATTATCCTGGAAACGTACCTACCTACTCCCGTAAAGTAATCCCAGTAGGTAAGCTCCCAGTCGCAGTCAGCGTGATTTTTTTCCGCAATCATCGTCATATTACAGCTAATTTACAGAAAACCTTAAAATATTATTCACCTTAACCTACCTTATGAATCACTCCGTCCATTTGTGAATACCGTATGAAAATCCATTTTGAGTTTTTCGCGTTTAGACAGACAGACGGACGCGGCGCGGAGTTGGCCGGGACTTTGTTTTATTTTATAATATATAGCTGCCGCCAGCGGCTTGGCCCGCGTGTAATCTTTATAAATTATAGCATTTATGTTACTCAGGGTGAATGTAGCTTTCTAATGGTGAAAGAATTTTTGAAATCTATGCAGTAGTTTTTCAGTTTATTCATTACAAACATACACACAAAAATACAAATCTTTCCTCTTTATAATATTAGTGTAGAAGTGTAGATATATATAATATGTAATCATAATACTATAGGTAGGGTGAAGGGTTAGGCAGAGGTGTAGGTACAGGTGTACCTACACCTCTGCCTAACCCTTCACCGTATTTTTTATGCAAGAATCTTCAAACCATAACTTTCAATATATCCATAAAAAATCTGCCGAACTTTTTCCCAACTATGTTGGGGTCGGCTTTCAGTCTAACAGGATGCAGCTGAATATCAGTTTTTTTACATGGAGCGACTACTTACAATCATTATCCATAACCAATACCCAAATAACTTAATGGCATACTTTAATTTAGTTTCAATGTACTTATCTCTGTCTTTCACTAAAGAAGCTTCAGAGCGACTGAAAAATTTCAGAGAGTTGATAATTTGACGACATTTTAAGAATAGTACATTGTGATATGAGTGTGCTCTTTTGGATATTACAGTCGAGGCGATAAGGTAGCCGAGAGTGTAAAAATAAATGCACACGCGTTTCATACGACGTTTTTCAACACAATTGCGAGGAAAAAAACAGACTTGTTGTAAGAACTTATGTTACATTAACGTACCTAACTATAGAGATGATAGATTTATAAATTTTAACTGACCTTTGTTGCCAGGTACTGACTATTCGGAGGTTCTTTTAAAAACTTCTATGTCGGTTGGTGGCAATACTTTAGATTTTGTATTTTTGATAGGTAAAATAAACCACACAACGAAACGATAGTAAATATTTATGGAAAATGGCGCGCTGGCCGCTGGCTGGTTTTGTTTTTCCATAGGTGTAAATAAAGGCACTGGCAAAACCGTTAGACAGCCTATACAAAAAAAAAATGAATTGAAAGAAAAAATATATATCACTAAACGTACCATCATGGTGGAGTCAAATCTATTTATTATTATTTACACTCTTCTCCCCTACGTGAAATCGACATTTTTAATAATGATTACAAAAATGTTAACAAATATTTATTATAATTTATTAATATTGGCGGCTGGTTATGTTTTTTCCGCAAGCGATGCGCGCGCGGGTATAAATAAAGGCACTGGTAATACCGCTGAACAGCCTATATAAAAATATAATAATGTTAATAATACATAATACCCAAATGGGGTTAGGGTAGTGAACAATAGAGACTGAAATTGCCACAGATGATATAAACTCTTATTTAATAGTACAGATAGAGTTTTATTCCGCGCGAACGCGGTGTACACGGGCAGGCCAGCGCGATTCGTCTAGGCGGGTCAAGTGGCCTGCGCGCGTGCCACCCGCGGTCTTACCGGAAAAAAACGCGTCTCTGCTCGGGTGTAAATAGAGAATGCTCATTTATTAGTAGGATATTTCATACTAATTAATTTATAGTACGTATCCTCACTGGTTTGCTTATGGTTCTTTTTTTTAAATAAAAACTTACTTTTGAGCGCTTGTCTTTGGTAAAAAGCTTCACCAAAACCAATTTCTATTTGATACAAATTCCATGCTGCCATGATAGTACTTACTAATTCCATACTGCCATGTCATTACTCCAACTAGTAAATAGTTATTTGTGGCGCACACTACCGCACTAGTGCGGTAATGTAAAGTAAAAAGCACGCTTCCATAATACACTGCATTATGAACCTAAAAGTGGTTCAATAAGAGCCACTTTACGAGCAAGTGTGTTGAAAAACTTATTATTATGTTGTCTTAAATGATTAACGTTCATCGTTTCGTTATTGTTACCTACTTAGACAATGGATGGAGTTTTTCAGGAACTTAATATGTGTGGCTCTTTCTTATGTTTTAAAGTGCCTATGATACTTTGAAACTGAATAGGTAGTACCTAAGTAGGATGGTCGACTGGAAGAGATCGCAGAAAGCCATAAGGGGGCCAGTCTACTAATTTACAAACGTGTCAGTGGTCTGATAATGATCAGTTTTTGACAGACATGCCATACAAAATCTGTCAAAAACTCATCATTGCGAGACCACTAACACGTTTGTAAATTAGTAGACTTGGCCCCCTGGCCGCCTGTTGTATGTTTTGGAGTGTTTAGTTTATTTCTGTTTACCGATTTTCACTTCTGAGGACAATTCCCGTAATTTTTTTAAGAACATTTCGCATTCGCATCTTATTCGCAATCTGTCAAAAATACAATCAATTTACCGTCATTTTTGACAAGTTTGACAGATTCCGACTTGAATGTGAACGTTTTTTAAGTGTTCCTGAATTTGCCTTCAGGTCTTCCATCTCCTACCAAATACCTAAGGTACATCATATTATATTATTATGTAGTCAATTTCTACCCCTAGGAACGATCATTTTTAAGTAGGTAGGTATAAAACATAAACGGTTACGATACTGCCATTATTCCTACATTTCGGTCGTAACATGTTTAATATTATAATTATATTATTCCCTAATTTGCGTGCGCTACCCTCCAACGTGCTTATAAATGGTTGCCATTTTCCTCAATTGAATATTACGCCATTCGCGGAATGGCATACGGCAAATTATTTTACTTTGTTTTCTTTTCACATTATCTTGAAAAGTTGAGCTTAGGGGGACTTTAAAAGTATGTATTCCTAACAACCCTATAATTAGCGTTTAACTTTTTTTACCTAAGTACCTACAATACGAGGCAATTTAGATGTAGCATCGGCAAAATTCGTAAGATCACCATCCGAACTGAGTGTGCTTAAAATCACCAATATTTATTACTTTAGGTGAAAATGATCTTTACGCAACCGCAATAACTTTTAAAGTAAAATAACTAAATACCTACATTCGTAAAATTTAAATGAATGAATGCAAATTTTCAAATTTATTTTACATCGAAGTTGTGTCGTAGGTACTATACGCTTTTTTATTTTTTATATAATTTATGTATTTATAGAATTTGCTTATTCTCTGTTTAGAAACAAGAGAAAGTTCATGTTTAGAATTTACGCAACTTTTCAGACGAGGGATCGTTCGCCCACGTCTTCCAAGACGCCTCTAAATCTAAACGTCGATAAAGACTCATATCACGATTAAAATACATAGCAATACAATTACATAGTTGTTAAAACTTTAGCGCAAAGTCGCATAATTAGAGTACAAAAACTTAAAACTAGTTGGAAAGTAAAGTTTCAGTGATGCCTAGCGCGCTATTCGTGTCTAACTGAATTAAAATCTACGCTTCTCTCGGCCTGCCCCGCCCTAGTACGTACAGTAGGGCGGCCGCCCGCCCTTAGTGTCTACCGCGTTGTCAGCGAGTACGCTTGTCTCTTCGCCAAATCAATAATATTAGAAAGGAAATATTGTTTTCCCTCACAAAACTACTGCATAAATTAAATGATCACACGTATGATCTCTAGGATTCAAAATTCGAACTTCTCAGTGTTACCATTTTGTGCTGTGTGTTTTGAATTTCGAATTATATTTCGCAATCAAAGGTGCATTAAAACTTGATGATGCAAACATTTTAAAATATTTCTTTATTTGTTGGACTGTACCGCCAATTAGAAAAAAGTATTCTAAAAAGAGTACGGATCATAAAAAAGGATACCAACATTTAAAATAAAAATATTTACGTCAGAAATTGAGAAGATTTTTTTGTTGGCGAATAAAATATTCACAATATTTTTAGTAAGAATTATCAATAAAAGTAGTTAATAAGTGTTTACAAAAAGAATTAATAAAGTTAAGAACAGTGCAACAGGTGACCGAAACAACGACTCTCGACATGATTTTATACGATGTAAGTACGAACAAATAAGATTACCTATTTATTGGTTGATACCTACAAATTTATTATCTTAAATATGAATGAAAAAATATATTTATCTCACCAAAAATGTACCAAAATGTACTTTACTTTAATACTTTAACTTTTCCAAATAGCTTTCACACAGATGTAAAACGTATTTTCAAAAAAAAAAAACTATAGCCGTAGATATATTTAGTAACTTAATCCGCTTAACTATTCTTCAAGAGTCACATATGCATTGAAGATTAACTGATTAATGCACATTATGAAAGTAGTTTGTTCCGAATTGTTTATGGAATCGATTTTTCGAAGTCATAAGGTGTGTTGAAATTAGTCATCATCTATCTGCCTAGCCTTTTCCCATATTCTATTATCTTGGGGTCGGCTTTCAGTCTGACTGGATGCAGCTGCATCAGGTCAGGTCAGGTCAGGTAGACAGTCTCTGCATGGAAATATTTTACATGCAGCGACCTCCACAACCCACGTAACACGATACCCCTTGGTAAGACTGGTTGTCAGACTTTCTGGTTTCTGACGATCCGTAACTACTCTCGAAGGTAAAAAGTGTTGAAATAATAGTAACAATGACACACATAAACACGAACAAAGTTGATATTAAGTCTATCAGAATCTTAATAAAATATAAGTAAAATCCTTTTTAAAAACAAGCTTTTAATGAACTAAAAAGGGTTTTCCCAGGGCCACCTTCCGGCTCCATCATAAGACCTTGAACGCCACCTAGTGTCAAAGCACTTGAATACATAGCCAATGAGTCCAAACACGATGGTGCTATCTTGTTTGATTGAGGACTTCCTATGCCTAACTTCCGGCTCCATCATCAGACCAGCTCCATGGTATCATTTTTTCAAAATGTCTCGGTAGTTGTATGAGTATGCCAAGTTTCAGCTCAATCGGATGCCAGGAAGTGCTTGAAAAATTGACGGCAAAAGGAGTAACCGGAAACACATACGAACAGAGCAAGCTAATATAAAGCTTGTAAAAAGGGGGAGGGGATTTATGTAAAGTACAATCAACACCATTCCAAGTTTTAACGTCTTAGACGTGCTTTCTGAGACACGGAGGGGTCTCGCGCGGTAAGTAAAGATAGATAGCCACCATCCGCAGACCGACCTTGGCAAGCGTAGCTTAACTTGATCGTTCGACCCGCCACGAGTCCCATCGTATACTAATATTAATAATACCTACATATTATACAACTATCGATTAAAGTTATGCCTCAGCTCATTCTTAACAAGACGTCCAGCAAATCATGTTAAAAAAAAAACATACTGACGAACATAGAACCTTCTCCTTTTTACCCGACTACGGCGAAGAAAAAAGGAGGGTTATGATTTTGACCGGTATGTATGTATGTATGTATGTATGTATGTATGTATGTTTATCTGTTCCCTCCTATCTTCCAAACCACTTATCACAATTTGACAAATGAGGTATCGTTAGAAGCGTCGTGATTGTCCGCTGGTTATAGGCTATGTGAAGTCACATTAAATGTCATTCATTCAGTCATTAAAAATGGCGCCCTCTAGAGGAGATAAAGTGAGGAACTTAAAAAAAAAAATGGTTTAATCGTACCATGTTGGGTATCAAATGAAAGGGCTTAATGAGCACATTTCAAAAATATATATATTATAACCCCAAAAGAATTAAAAAAAAAAATCAAGTAACAAAAACTAAAACCCAACTACGACTTAAAAGGTATAAACAAGACACCACAGACAGACAAATTAAAAATCCGGAGTCACACGTAATCTGTTCGATTTATGCCCTAACACGTGTGACTCCGGATTTTTAATTTGTCTGTCTGTGGTGTCTTGTTTATACCTTTTAAGTCGTAGTTGGGTTTTAGTTTTTGTTACTTGATTTTTTTGAAGAAGTCGGTTAAAAATGAGCAGGGAATAGACACAAATAAATTCGAACCCTAATAGTAATTTACGTCTACAGATAATCCGCAATTCGTAATAATATAGGTAGGCAACAATTCACAGCTGAGACTTCATTGCATAATGTATAGCTTTCGGTAATTTATTCACTTTCGTTTTGGTACTGATTTAGATCACAGCTGTGTTCTTCAGGCTGTTGTTACGTCTTTACGCGTCCATTTTGTTTTTAAGGCTGGGTCCTACGTTTGTGAGATTTACAGCGTTATTTTTTAAGGTGAAAATTCGGAGAGAAACCTGGAACTAAGAAAAAAAAAATAGAGTAAAGTTTTAAGTTATCAAAGGAACCTTGATTGAGGAGATAGTACCTTCTACATGTCTTATAATAATGCCGGTTTCCTTACGATGTTTTTCTTCATCGTTTTGAGAGCAGTGGTGACGAAATAATTTACACAAGTTGACTGCGTTCGAAGCTACAACTGGTATGTCGCGGCCGTTACCACTGGGCCGTTATTTCTGTGCATGGCATACAATTTTATGAGCTCATAGTACGATAGAAACATAAATACGTTTTAGAAACTATGGAATGATCAAATCAATGCACACAATAGGGAATATACATGTATTTTTAATATTTTCAATCGATAGTTTACATCGCCAAATAAAAGTAAAAAAGAAATTCGACGACAAAAAAGCAAGAACTTAATTTTTTTTTTAAATATCCAAGCGACCCCGGGCCTCCTCAACATACGCCCTCGCTCGCTCGCTCGGGCAATATACGCCCTCCATTTAGCGCGCTTGGTGTGGTGACAAGTCAATGTTCAACACTCCTTTTTGTACGTTTTTGTTGGAGTGTTTGAGATTGACAGTTGTCATAGACTATTACGTCACATCCGCTCTGACCAATAGCGTCGCTTTTCAAGTATTTGAATTTCCCAGTTTCTTGGAACTTAAAAAAAAAAAATCTCGTTCAAAAAGAAATATTATTCAAAAATATTGATGGAGGCATAATTCTAAAGTAATATAGTAAATAAAAAAATACTTGACCCTTATTTGAATCACATGCATAATATATTAGTGTATATTGATTTGATCAATGCGTAGCACAAATTATGTTAGTGCTACGCATTCTTCTACGGCTCGTAGCTCATAGCAGTCGTAGCAAAAACAGTCGCTCCTCCTGTCCCTTGTGTGACCGCTTGGCTTCGATCTTCTAAACTAAATGCAATAGATATTGATCCGGTCTTCACCATAATTTAGAGCATTTATTCTGGAAATTTTATATTATGTTCAACTTAGATTATAGCACAGAAATCTATATGTATTGACATGTCGCCATTGCATCCGTGCGAAGCAGGGGCGGGTCGCTAGTCTATTATAATGTACCAATATTCTAGTTTACTTTTTGAACTGTTAATGATAGTAGTCTGCATATCTATATATATAAAAGAAAGTCGTGTTAGTTACTCCACTTATAACTCAAGAACGGCTGAACCGATTTAGCTGAAAATTGGCAGGGAGGTAGTTTAGAGCCAGGAGAAGGACATAGGATACTTTTTATACAAAAAAAAAATATGAAGAAAAATCGTTTTCTCATACATTCTGTATAGAATGGGTTTTTTGATAATATCTCGGTAGATAGGTAGGTAGGTGTAGGTAGGGTAGGTAGGTAGGTAGGTAGGGTAGGTAGGTAGGTAGGGTAGGGTAGGTAGGTAGGTAGGTAGGGTAGGTAGATAGGTAGGTAGGGTAGGGTAGGTAGGTAGGTAGGTAGGTAGGTAGGGTAGGGTAGGGTAGGTAGGTAGGGTAGGGTAGGTAGGTAGGGTAGGTAGGTATGGTAGGTAGGGTAAGTAGGTAGGGTAGGTAGGTATGGTAGGTAGGGTAAGTAGGTAGGGTAGTTAGGTAGGGTAGGTAGGTAGGGTAGGTGCGCCGTAGATATGTACTTGCTACCCGTGCGAAGCCGGGGCGAGCAGCTAGTAATTATATAATTAATGTTTACAAAATATTGTAAAACATTTTAAAAAGAGTAACGGTGGAGTTTCTTGCCCATTCTTCTCCATACGAAAACTACCTTTTGGAAGGCCAACTAGAATCAGTTCTATTTTTTGTTTTTGACGTTCAAAAGTGCCTTTTATGTGCCTATTTGAAATAAATTATCTGACTTTGACTTTGACTCTCGAAAGTACGAAAAAAACTTATGAAATCTAATTCATCGCAAAAAAGCTTGAAGGAGAAATCCGATTACAAAAAAAAACATGTTTTATTAAATCACGCTACCAAGCGTTTCGTTGTCGTGACTGTATATTTCTCAAAAATTGCGTTTTTCTCGGAATTTGGGAGTAAAGTCGGAGATTTGTGACTAAGTATGTATTTTCCGCAATGATATAAGTGTTAAGCGAAGCGGAAGAACGATAACAATGTGTAAGGGTTTATAAGGGTTTATGTAAGTATCGTACGTTTATCGAATTTATCAAATACGTGGAACGTCTAAACGGAAGCCGCTTACCCGTTTTATAATTTACTAGCTGCGCCCCGCGGTTTCACCCGCATAAGTCTCGATCCCGTGGGAATATCGGTATAAAAAGTATCCTATGTGTTATTCTAAACTATCTGTTTGCCAAATTTCATCCAAATCCATTCAGTAGTTTTTACGTGAAAGAATAACAAACAAACATCCATCCATCCATCCATCCATCCATCCATCCATACTTACAAACTTTCGCGTTTATAATATTAGTTAGAAGTTAGATAAATTATTTTTAAAAGAGTAACCGTGGAGTTTCTTGCCGGCTCTTCTCCATAGGAAACGACCAATCGGAACCGTGCACTTAACTTCTGACGCTTCTGTGAAAAAAAAAAATGATTTTGATTTCTACGATGCGGTGTTATCTATAACTCCGCAACGTATGTTAGGGTCGATGTCCTAGCTAAAGCGGTAACAAAAAAATACATATTTTATTCACTTATTTAAAACTTTATGACAATTTGAGAGAGTGTTTTCAGAACTCTCCCCTTAGGTAGTCCGATGGTCCCCGTTCAAATCTGTAGTGAGATTTTGAATTAGTCTGTGGCGGCCACATCTACATCGCCACATGCGAAAGACCTGACGTCACATAAATCCTGCATCGCGCAATTAGAGTTTACCGCGCGATGGAAATAATAATTATACAAGATTCCGATATAAATCGTTGGGCAGTTGCCCGCCAGACACGACACCCGTCTGGTCGGAGGATCCTCCCTTTTCTATGGTGGATGAGTGAACTTTACTCCCCGTTCCTCATACCCCTAAAAGTCTTCGTTCTTCCATCCCACCTCCTGATAAACCTATTATATCAAACAGATACGTGTGACTCCGGATTTTTAATTTGTCTGTCTGTGATTCTTGTTTATACCTTTTTAGTTGACTTTTTGCCGTAGTTGGGTTGTAGTTTTAAAACATTGTTTTTTTTTTTGGATTTATCATTGAAATATTTTTGAAATGTGGTGGATGGTCTCATTAAAAAAACATTTTTTTTTAGTTCATGACTTTTTGTACTCTAGAGGGCGCCATATTCAATTGAATGTGACGTCACAAAGCCTATAACCAGCGGATGATCAAGACGCTTCCAACGATACCTCATTTGTCAAATTTTATTGTGATGAGGAGTTTAGAAGATAATTGAACATACATACATACCGGTCAAAATCATAATCCTCCTTTTTGCTTCGCCGTAGTCGGGTAATAAACAAACCATTATATCAATCCCCAGATTTCTTAAGAACAAATCTTGAACAGATTGTCCTAGACATTAAGATAAGCAGCTGCCATTTAAAGTAATTGTTAGATTCTTTATCACGGCTAAATCGCTCAAGTTAACTAAGTTAAGTCACTCTCGTCTGCAGCTTTAAATGATAGCAGTCACATCACTGCCAATCATAACTTGTACGAAACGAAAATGAAGAAATATCGAATTTAAACTTTATTTTTAAGAGCAAGGGTCTAGTTTTGATTGGTTTCGTGAGATAAGGTGTGAGGCAGCTTCGAGGTTTGACGGCGCGCGCAGCATCAAGTGTGCTAGGGATGGGGAGACGTTTTGTCGATAATTGAAATAATGGTCAGTGTGGAGTAATGTATAGCGAGATATATTTATGTTTAAACATAGGAATCATTGTAATGCACAAAATACTAGCTACTTAATATTATAAATGCGAAAGTGAGTTTGTTTGTTTGTTACGCTTTCACGCTAAAACGGCTGAACGGATTTGGATGAAATTTGGTACGTGGGTAGACCATGACCTGGAGAAGGACATAGGACACATATTTTATCCCCGTATTCCCAAGGTATCAAGGCATATGCGGGTGAAACGCGGGGCGCAGCTAGTGTTGTATAAATTGGTTTTGATAGAAGTTCGCGCACGGTAATAATTTTCTGAACAGAAATGAGACAATAATTATAATATGATGTATGATCTTACATAATTTACCAACAATAATTCATAATTAAAGAACACTTATAATCCTGATTAAAGAGTTATTGCAAATATTTAATTACTTATCTTTATATATCCAAAATCAAATCTCGATTCTCCCGGGTCCCGACGCAGCCCATCCCTAGTTCACCCAGTCTTCTCCCCAGCAGTGATGGGCGCATACAGCCAGCCGCGCTGCGGCTAAAAATATAAAAAAAAATACTACAAACATAATAATACAAGCTTTGTAAAGACATAGAATGAGTGATTGTGTGTTTCAAAATGGGCGTGGATAGTTTGCCGCAGAGGTCGAATGTGAGTATACCGTTGCCTTTAGTGATTCAGACGGGCGTCCGAGCAAATGCTGTTTTATGATTTATTTCGTATTCCAAATCTCCAAAGGTATGAAATTTTAAAAGATTTTTTGACCTGGTTACTTTTATCGGTTAGTTTTCATGTCAGCTGTGTTATTTTACTTATCAGAATTTTATGTAAAAAAAAATATAATAGGATAATTGGAGTTCGTTATAACACTTTATCAGTCTAATTACAGGATGCATAGTTTTATGATTGATAAGTACAAGACGTAGAATATAGGTATAATGTTACAGAATTGAAATTTGCCAAAGGATACCCTTTTCCTGTTTCTCTCATTGATTGTACCTAATTAGTAATGTTGGCCAAGCGATGCCTGCAACGCGCAATTATGTCCGTCTATCAATTAACTTAGATAAGTATGAGGTAGTTTTAGTTTTTTTTTTAAATCTAGCTCTCAGTATGTTCTTTAGTTTTGGTACTCTAGCTTCAGTTTCATAGACAACAAAGAGTCTACAGTTTTTGTTTAGATTTTTTATCATATAATCTGGTTTATGCTTATGATGTTCCTACTGCTGGGGCACAGGCCTTGTCTGTCATATTACGACAGCATCAATGACATACCACTTGATCTAAACGAGGAGAGACAAAAAAGAAACAAAAAAATAGTCCACGAAGGTTTCCGTATCACCGTACAATAGGTAACACTACGTTTATTACTTTAGTTAAAAAAAACACGTTCCTGTATTTTTCCACCCCCTTTAATTTTTAATTTTTTTTTACGCGATACACTGTTTATTTGAAAATTTTACTCAAACTCAAAATTTCACTCTACTTCTACTTATTACGGTTCATGAGATACAGCCCGCTGACAGACAGTCAGCCGGATAGCGGAGGCTTAGTTATAGGATTCCGTCTGGCATCTTTACGGAATCCTAAAAAAATAAGTATCATCATCATCAGTCTAACCGGATCCAGCTGAATACCAGAATTTTACATGGAGCAACTGTAGAATTCTACATACATAAAAATTAAATGCTGTTCATTGATAAGCCCATCACTTAAGAACGGCTCAACTGATTTGGTTTTTTTTTGTTTTGGAATGTTCGTAATAGAATTACGTATTTACAAAAAAAATAAAAGTTTTTCGGAAATTTTCACATTCGAGAAATCTACCATCATTATTTAAAATACTTGCCAAGTACACACGGCTACACGACAAGCTATACATTTCCAGTTTATGCTGATCTCGCAATGTATTATGCCGAGATCCGACAATCCGCTATTTTGCGGACGGACACGCACGGCAGACGACCACAGACCGCCACGCACCGCGCACCAAGGAACTTCCGATGTCTGCGATATTCCGCACGTACACCTTCCCACGGTGCGTCGTGCGGGCTCGTCTGTGTCCGTCTGCAATATGGCACACCGCGGAAATCCTGTAATGCGAGGTCAGCTTATACTGGAAATGTATAGCTTGATGTGTAGCCGTGTGTATTGACAGGTCAACTTACCAGGTTAACCTGACAGGTTTTCTATTTGTACAGTGAGCATTTCCGTCTGACCTGCAATGTATCAGGACAGGACAACGTCTGTCGGGTTCGCTAGTAAATAATAAAAGTAAAAGCACAAGGATGACCTTCTAGTGCCTTTTATTTTAATTCAGTTTAAATTCTGGGAAGAACTCATGTTCTCTAGAAATTACTATAGGTACGAATACTTCGATAGAAAGTTCATATTAAAACTGGAGTCCAGCAGTGAGTTCACAGTCGCGTATTCTGCGAAAAATACTTATAAAACTTCTTGCTGACTTGTTGGTTTTCCAAGAAATTTTCGATTGACATAAGGTCATATTTATAACTTTAATTTCAGATGAAATTGTGTTGACATTATATAAGTACATATTTCCTTAGTAAATATGCTTCTAGCTAAATTGGAAGGTACATCGACTTTTATTTGCAGTTATACATAGTAGATTTAATTAAATACATTTGTGCTACAATGTTGTCATAATTGTATGGCAATATTGTAGCACAAAAGTATCACAAACATCACGCCAGTATCCCCCGAAAGGTTGGGCAGATGTGTTCTTAGACCAAAATTTCACCAGTTATATTTAAATCCCATGTAATAGGCACAAATCCAGACTCCAAGCTGCTACTCAGAAATTTCAGATGGAAATTGTAATTCAGTAAGTGTTAGTTTTTTTTAAGTTAAGGCAGGTTAGTAATTGACAGTACAATAAGCCAGTCCAGCGCTGGCTTGCAACTGGACTCGTGTAGACTCTAGTTTCAACCGAGTCCAGTGCTGACTGTACGCGTCCTCAGGTCATTCCAATTGACCTACCTACCCGACTATTTTCGGGCCCAGTAGCTTCCCCCGCCTGACTTACTGCCGATGTTGTGTACATGAATCCACTGACTGGGTCCGAAATTCCGAGTCACTGGGTCCAGTCACTGCCATCGTATAACAGGCATGATACCGAATGTCATTTTAGAATTTATATAGGCTAAAGATAACATTTGGTTTCACTTCAAAATGATGCACATTTGTTATAAATATATCATATTAGCTTCCGCCCGCGGCTTTGCACGCGTGGTATGTCGATAAAAAGTAGCTTATGTCCTTTCTCAGGCTCTAGACTATCTGTGTACCAAATTTCATTTAAATCGGTTCAGTAGTTTTGGCGTGAAAGCGAGACAGACAGAGTTACTTTCGTATTTATAATATTAGTAAGGATTACGACTGCAAAAGAAAGGTATATATTTGGCGATCCTCCTGTGCATTTATTACGTTTGAGAGCTAAAATTTAATTAGTCTCAGGGCTAGCTTTGTACCTAGTTAAGGACTTAGAGTCCCTTCTTTAAATTCTGCGAAAAAGCTGTAGATTACGTGCGCGGAAAAGTCACCCGCGCCATAATCTATGGGTAATTCACATAAAATAATGATGTCTTATGTATTTTCTGGTGAAAAATAAAGTATATTTAAATAAATAAAATATTTGTTCGCCAAAATACGGAACATTAATGTCACGAGTACCATTATCTGACATATACAAACAGACAAAACCAATCTGTTTAATATCAAACAGAGATATTAATAATATACGGATTAACTGAGAGTATAGATACCATCAGCTATCCTCCCACGCATTCTGTAAATGTCAGTACTTGATTATTTTGGTACTTAAAGGTCTTGATACCTATATACTCGTATTTTGATCTTCCTCCGGTACATTCCGACCCTCACCTATTGCTGTAGGCACTGGTCTCACTGGTGACGATTAGCGGGCAGTGAATTGAATTGCTAGAAATAGTAACGATTCGGCGAGCAATCTGTAAACTCAGCCTACACTGCTACAACTTTTTTTTTTTTGAGGGTCCCGCTCTGGGTGGAGCGGAAGGGCGTGTCAGACTTTTACTGGCTAAAACCCACCCGTGTTCCTTAAGTTGCCTGTTGCCAAGGTCCCGGTATCCCTTTCGGACTTTCCCGCAACCCTTTTTTTTTTTTTTGATGATGGGATATCATCCTATGACTTCTCCCGCTCTGGGCGGAGCGGAAGGGCGTGTCAGACTTTTACTTGACTAAAACCCACCCGTGTTCCTTCAGTTGCCTGTTGCCAAGGTCCCGGTGTCCCTTTCGGACTTTCCCGCAACCCTGGCAGAGCCTCCACTGCTGGAAATAGGCATCTCCGAAGCTGCGTCACAACATCCGGCTTTCCGCATCAAGTCTGTCTAAAACTACCAAGCCTTTTCAAGTTCCATCTAGCTAGCAGAATCTTCTGCTTCGACGGTTATTGATTCTTAGACACACGCAGACGTTCCATCGTATGAAATATCTATTGTATACATTTCCCCTGTCCCTCGGGCTCTCACCGGCCTCAAAGCTCTCTTGGACGCTGTGATGTGTTCACGGACGAATGGAAGATGATCACTTTTGTATGTCTGTGTAGGATGAATGTATACAGGATGTAAGGGTAAACACTCTTGTCATTCAAACCATGGGTAGTTGACTTAAATATAAAAATAAATGACCGAACACAACCAAAAAAAACGTTATTTTCATTAAAAGATTTTAAAAAGTTTCTATCAGACACCGTGCTTGCTAGCGAAGCAGCTGACTAACTAAGGGAGTGATCGCGCTCGCTGCCGGTCAGGTCACATCCCGCACCCCCCGCCCGTGTTGAGACGCAAGTTCGTTGCCCTAGCGCATAGGGCAACGAACTTGCGTCTCTTGTGGTAAAATTTAGATCTAAAAAAATTAAAAAAAAAGTTGTAATTTTCCATTGATTTTACGTTCTATAAATGTAATCAAACCACTGGTTGCAAGGATAACGGTGTTTACCCTAACACCCTGTATATTTTTAACCCCCGACGAAAAAAGAGGGGTGTTATAAGTTTAACGTGTGCATCTGTGTGTCTGTCTGCGCCATCATAGCTGCCAAACGGCTGAACCGATTTTGATTTTGTTTGAAAAGTGACTTGATCGAGAGTGTTCTTAGCTATAAATAAACGTTTATTAGATGCTTTGTGTTTGATTTAATTTGTTATGTCTTTATACAGGGTTTTTAATTTGCTAGAGAAACTCTGCAGACCTGTTGGGTATCGATATCATATAGCAGGGGCGGGTCGCTAGTAAATAATAAATGAGCAATTCACTCAATCGCTACTCGCTTTCCGTTTTAGGTGGGACTGGGGCCTTATACGCATGCGTTTCGCTGTTGTCTGCTAAAGATAGATCTGCGTAGGCGGTTTGGGACCTTTCCGAGTATCAATGTCAGCTTGATTGACTATTCTAGCTACTGGAGCACGGTTTATTGATGTTAATGTGAAACTGGAGCTGAAAGTGTAAAGTTCAAGTCTATTTAATATGGGGCAAAACTATAAACATTTATATGATTGGTTATCAGAGTTGTATGTAGGTATAAGGAGCTCGTTTTGCAGCTTGAATTTTTGCGCAGCAACATAACTAGTAGTTCTGCGAACAGTAGACCTCGCGAGTACAAACTTTGATAGGGAGTAGGAATGCAAAATCTTTAAATTTCGTGTTTAGGGAGTAGACCTGCAGGGAGAAACTATGACCAATAACTTGTAGTTTTAGGCCGCGCGCACTTTACACGCGTTTACGAATTTCACTGGTACGAACACGCACAAAAGTAATATTATAAATGCGAAAGTGAGTTTGTTTGTTTATTTTTTTGTAACGCTTTCACGCTAAAACGGCTGAACGGATTTGTATGAAATTTCGCACAGGGGTAGACCTTGACTTGTAGAAGGACCACGGATATCGAGGGATATGGCATGGAGGCGTGGCACATGTCGCCTGCATAAGGGCAAACCGAGTCTATATGCGCCTGACGACGGTGCGCACCGTTTTGTTTATGTTTGCATCGAAATGTGTCACTGTCATTTCGTATTTTTTACAAAATGCCGATTTGTTCCGTGCTTATTTGCAAAAATAGGACAATTATAACAAATCTTAAGACGTGTGGCGTGTCCTACCACCGGTAAGTAAAAAATCACAGCATTAATTATAATATTTAAGGATTTTACAAATTTTTATTTGTGGAATAGTTTAGTGGTGTGCAGCGCTGAGATATAGATATCGATAATTTTTTGTTGTTCTTACGGATTTATTTAATTATTACTAACATTTGCTTATTAATATAAAATAATATTATTGGAGTTTACTCCTTAAGAATCGATTTTAATATGAGGCCTCCGGTATGGAAATTTTATGAGTAGTGAAATAATAGAAGCCTAACACTGGTTTTATTCGTAAATAACACGGATAAAATTTTTGAGTACATATTTCACACTTCGATCTAGTTATTTCAGCCGTTTTTTTAGAGGTGCTTTTATTTTTATGCATTTTATTTCAGTTTTCCGAAAGATCCAGAAATTAAAAATAAATGGATAGATGCAACTGGCAGGGAAAATAATTGGTTTCCCACAAAACTAAGTGTTATTTGAATTTCCGCGCATTATTTGAGAAAAGTACCTACTATACAAGCCTTGGCCGCAATCAGGAATTGATCGACTCACGTATGTGTGCCTCGGCTGCGCCTCGGCCCACATTTTCACTCAAACACCGTTGTCACTCAAACCATGGGCAGTTGACTGAAATACCAAATGACAGTAACAACAAAAAAAACGGTTATTTTCATTAAAAGATTTTAAAAAGTTTCTATCCGACACCTTGCTCGCTAGCGAAACAACTGACTGACTGAGGGAGGGAGGGGTCGCGCTCGCGGCCGGTCAGGTCACATCCCCCACCCGTGTTGAGACGGAAGTTAGGTAGTGGTAAAATAGAATTGATTTTACGTTCTGTAAATTATACCAAACCACTGGTTTCAAGGATAACGGTGCCCTAACACCCTGTATTGTGGCATAGAACTCTGTGGCGCGTAGCGGTCATATTGTTTATGCCTGGAGGATTTTATTTAGATATTAAGTTTGTTTACGTTAAGTCTTTATTTTTATTTCTGATTGAGTATAAGTTCTTGATGTTTTTGGTTGGTATATTGGTGTGTGCTAGTTGACATATGGCTAATTAATGATTGATGTTTTGAGTTGCGTAATGTATATTATTTTGCATACTATTGTCTTAATTTTTTTTTTTCTAAGTGAACTGACAGCTGTGCTTCTGGCGAGTATGCCACTTCTTCTTCCCAAAGCACTAGGAAGTGGTGAAGGGTAGGTGTTTTGAGGGACCTGTCTTATGTAATTCTGGCGTTCGAAAAGTGCTTATTCTCAGCCTACTTTAAATAAATGACTTTTGAATGATTTTTTGCATAATTTGGTTTTAATTACATCAAAATACGCTCAAAAAAACTTTTTTTTTTGCAGCTGGTTTTAATCATAGATATCCGGTTTTCATCGATATTTTTATCGATTAAATATTTATATCAACCCCTCTTCCCTAGTTGAGGCTAGAGTTGCATGTGTGCGTTCAGTAGTAGTGTCTTTATTCTTTCTAGTGCCCGCCCATTTTGAGCATGTGTCCATTAGGTAGCAACAAATCGCACCTTCGCAGCAACAAAGTCATAAATAGTAAATAAAATATAAGCTGTTTTGACTTTTGTTTCGGTGCAACAAAGTCACAAATAGTAAATAAAATATGAGCTGTTTTGACTTAATGTGTGACGAATAATTTCTTGTGTGCACGCGAACAAAGCATCATATGTGTCGTGTCTATTTCTTTTGCTTTTGTGTGAGTTTCGGTAGTGGGGAAAAGGTGGCGACACTTGAACTTGAACAAATATAGAGTGAAGGCATATCTCCGGATATCTATGAGAAGGACAAAGACTTATCGAGACTATACTCTTCATCCTGAATCGCAAACGAAGTCACGGGTAACAGATACCTAGTTGAAAATAAAATAGTTATTGTTAAAATTCATAGTTTTAGTACCAAAATTACCCCAAATCCATAAAAATTTGCAAATTTTCAACACGGGTCATAAGTTAAGACTTGTAGACACTCGCTAAACGACGGTAATAATATGATGTAATGACTCGGTAAAATTCCCCATTGAAAAAAGATTTGGCGAATTTTTATTGTTTTTTTTCCTGATAATTACCACATAAATAGACTCAGTATGACACTAACAACACTCTCACGAATCGAATAGGTTTTTTTACCTGACTACGGCGAAGAAAAAAGGAGGGTTATGATTTTGACCGGTATGTATGTATGTATGTAAGTATGTATGTATGTATGTATGTATGTTCATCTGTTCCCTCCTATCTTCCAAACCACTTATCACAATTTGACAAATGAGGTATCGTTAGAAGCGTCGTGATTGTCCGCTGGTTATAGGCTATGTGAAGTCACATTAAATTAAAAATGGCGCCCTCTAGAGGACATAAAGTGAGGAACTTAAAAAAAAAAAATGGTTTAATCGTATCATGTTGGGTATCAAATGAAAGGGCTTAATGAGCACATTTCCAAAATATATATATTATAACCCCAAAAGAATTAAAAAAAAAATCAAGTAATAAAAACTAAAACCCAACTACGACTTAAAAGGTATAAACAAGACACCACAGACAGACAAAAAAAAAATCCGGAGTCACACGTGTTAGGGCATAAATCGAACAGACTACGTGTGACTCCGGATTTTCTATTTGTCTGTCTGTGGTGTCTTGTTTATACCTTTTAAGTCGTAGTTGGGTTTTAGTTTTTATTACTCGTTTTTTTTTATTAGGTACTTGATTTTTTTTTATTACTTGATTTTTTTTACATGTTGTATAGTGGTGATAAGAGTTCGTCGGATCGTCGATCATTGACTACTCCAAAAACCAGACGTTTCTAGGCAGTACCTATCTATCATCGATAAGTTGCGTGATCAATAGACGTTAATCCCTACAAAATTGGAGCTTGCTGGATTACCGAGGCTGGAAGGGCTTAGCAAACATATTATAATGAGTTATTTTTGGCGATACGATGCTAAGAATTACGCCTCCTCTCTTTGTTGTTGACCGTTCAGATTTTGCTGTGTATATTAATTAACTAGCTGCGCCCCGCGGTGTCACCCGCGTAAGTCTCGATCCCGTGGGAATATCGGGATAGAAAGTATCCTTTGTCATATTCCAGGTCATGGTTTACCCATGTGCCAAAACATCCAAATCCGTTCAGCCGTTTTAGCGTGAAAGCAAATAAACAAACTCACTTTCGCATTTATAATATTCTTCGCATTTATACAACCTCTTAAGGAGTCATTGTACTCATCATTAGGAACAACTTTTACTATGGGACAAATATGAAATCGCGAAAAAAAAAACAGCTGTTCCGTACATTTATGTTCGCATAACTCGTCAAAACGAACGGAACAGCTACTCCGCTCTGCTGTTTGCTATTAAGCCATTGACCGTAACGATTATCGGTACCTGGAACCTATATTATTATGAAATAGGTATCATCTCAAAGTTTCAATCGTTATTCCACGAGAAAATCGTTATTGAATTTTGCTGAGTGTATATATATTTTTGCTCGTGACTGTACTACGCACCTGATCTTTCTTTCTCTCTGAAGAACATCAGCAATGAGGTTACTATATGACCTTCTAGGGCGTTTCCACATCTGCCTTCAAATACCTTTTGTTAGTCGCCTGTCAAATATGGTTTTGTTCCCATTAATGTAATCGGAACGTGCTCATGTTCTCTTATCAGAGGCTATAGACAAAATCCCTTTTCTGTAAGCGTTAACGCCAACGGAATGATCAAATTGTATGGAGTTGACATTAGCTTTAGAGATGCCACGTGACTGCTGCTGTCAACTCCATACAATTTGATCTTTCCGTTGGCGTTAACGCTTACAGAAAAGGGATTTTGTTTAGGCCCCCAGAGGCTATAGACAAAATCCCTTTTCTGTAAGCGTTAACGCCAACGGAATAATCAAATTGTATGGAGTTGACATTAGCTTTAGAGATGCCACGTGACTGCTGCTGTCAACTCCATACAATTTGATCTTTCCGTTGGCGTTAACGCTTACAGAAAAGGGATTTTGTCTAGGCCCCCAGGCATTTTCCAGCTGCAGTGGTCTGAAAGAAATGAAAATGAAACGGAAATTTCCTTCAGAAAGTTCAGCAGATTTGAAGTCACATTTTCTTCAGCTTTCTTGAAAAATATTCAGCTTAGGTTAGCTGAAAATTCTTTGTTCATATTTCAGTAACTATCATGAATGGTTATGATTCTCACACAGAATAACGTTTAAGAGATAAAATATCAAGGTGTTTCGGTAGCGAAGGTGGTAAACGTTTTAAGAAAACATGTTTATCTCATTTTACGTGGAAATCGAGAGTGGTGGCCCAGTGGTAACAGCCCCGACTTACAAGTTGTAGGTCGTGGATTCGAACCCAGGGAAGCGCTTTAACCCTTACATTTTATAACACCACTTCTCTTAAATCGCACGAATAATTACAGTGACTACTAATTCAATCAAAGTGTAATCAGGCTTTCATTCAGAGATAGCTTGTATTTCAGTTACTGCAAACATAGTAGAAACATTCTCTCTCGGTGCGTTATATCACCAAATGGAAATTCAACTGAAGCTTCGAAAATGTCAATGTTCAGAATATGAATGATTGAAATATATCATTTAGCGATCAGTTGATGTGCTCTGTGGTATCGGCTTTAGTCTTCGGTTATCGCTGTTTCAGTTAATTGAACTGTGAATATTTAAAGAGCTGGTTATTATTATCTTTTTGTTTTTTTATTTATGGTTAAAATTAATGAATATATTGATTTTTTATTCCGAAAACTGCTTGTAGAACTTATGGGCCTTCCATAAAAAGGCAAAGAATAAAAAACGAACATTAATACTTACATCATAACATTTTTCATAAACGCATAAAATGATGTCAGTTAGCAAAATATTCGTAGCACGTAGGTCCCTGCTACGAGCTTCGCGTCACTAGCGTAGACGTACTACGACGTAGCGCACCCGTAGCCGTTGTAGTTTCGTAGGTATAGTGCTACGTAACTCTTTGAAACACCTTTGGTCTATTTATAGCCGTTTGAAAGTCTTTGGTCTTGTGTATAATATTAAAATGTATTCTGGGGTATGAGAATGATGTCTACGGCTGTTATTCCCAGTCGGGTAGGCACAGTTTTGAAGAGCCCAATTGCCAATTACCGCCTTGGTTGGTCTAAAAATAATGTAATATTATTACAATTATTTTAAGTGACAGTTTTTAGAAGCCTATAACATGTTTTGGTTAAGTAACTTTTTAAGTAGTCGTGTCACTTCTGGGCATAGTCCTCCCATCTTAGAAACTGGTACATCTTAGAATTAATTGGTAATTGTAATACTTTTACTACCACTACCACTACCTCTTAAATGAGTTTCTATCACTTTTCATTGGACTATTTATCTGCAAAATGGCTTACCGGCTGTAAAATGAGAGGCTCGTGGCTAAATAATAGCAGCTGCACGAATCGATTGAAGGTTAAGCTACGCTTGCCACGGTCGTTTCAAGGATGGGTGACCGTCCATTACATATCTAGACCCCTCCGTGGTTTGGAAAGCACGTTAAGCCGTTGGTCCCGGCTGTCATTCGTAAATCTTTGACAGACGTTACGGGTAATCAGAAGCCAGAAGTGCGACAGCCAGTCTTACCAAAGCGTATGGTGTTACCCAGTAACTGAGTCGTGGAGGACAGATAGGCTGTCGTTCCATGTAAAATACTGGTATTCAGCTGTATCCGGTTAGACTAGAAGCCAACATACTTGGGAAAAGGCTAGGCTGATTGAGGCCGGCTGTAATATTACATTTATAAATACACTAGCTGATGCCTGCGGTTTCACCCATATATTACTCAAGACCCACTCCATCCTTTGGCGAAAACAGCATGAAAATTGGTGCAGTTGTTTTTGAGTTTATCGCGAACAGGACGACAGACTGACGCGGTGGAGGACTTTGTTTTATAATATGTAAGGATGATAAATATGTCAGTTACCTTTTAATAAAGCCTTATACTTCTATGTAGGGTAGTTATTACTGTTAGTTGTGGGTAGTCGTTAATCGGCCTTCGCTATACGTATCTCTGTGTTATCATACATTTCAATCGTATCATTCGTATCTGAAAGGTTATTGGCATTGTGTCAATTAAAAAGCTTTTAACATTTCAAAGAGCTTTATATTGTCGATTTTGGTTATTGATAAAGTGGTTTTGAATTTAAAGTTAGAATCAATTACACTTTCATTATTAATATTCGTTGGTCTAGTGGTCGCAAGCGCTACAGCTGAGCATGAAGTCTCAGGTCATCCAAGGTTAGATTCCAGGGTCGGGCAAAGTGTGGTTTTTCCAGGTATAGAAACCTCGCGTTCTATTTAAAAGCGATGAACCTGAACCGATGGTCGCGCCGACAGAGGGCGTTTTCCGAACAAAAAGAGACTTATCATTACTTTGATTTTTTTAAAATTGTAATTTGACCACAGATAAAGCCATATCAAGTAAGCAGATTTAACCTTTCCGCATTTTAATTAAACCACAATATTCTGATAACCGGAGCTTTCATTAACTCTTGATGTAGCAAACATATTCAATGGTCGTGTAGTATCTGTCAGATTGAAAAGACACAATTCCAAGCCTTGTTGGCATCATCTCAGCTGATAGCCATCCACTGCTGGTCATAGGATAGGCCTTTTTTTTTTGAGGGTGGGAAATCCTCCAATGACTTCTCCCGCTCTGGGCGGAGTGGAAGGGCGTGTCAGACTTTTACTGACTAAAACCCACCCGTGTTCCTTCAGTTGCCTGTTGCCAAGGTCCCGGTATCCCTTTCGGACTTTCCCGCAAACATAGGATAGGCCTGCCCCAAGCACCGTCACTTTCACCGGTTCTGTGCGTCTCGCATCCACCGGATTTCTGCGGCTTTCATCGGTCCACCTTGTGGGTGGCCTTCCAACGCTACGTCTTCCGGTACGCAGTTGCCACTCCAGAACCTTTCGGCCCCATTGTTCATCTGTTCTTCGCGTTATCAACTCCATTCCATTCATCCATTCGTGTTCTAACACGAATGGATGAGATATGGAGAGATTCAGATGCAATCTGAATCAAAATTATCCGGATATAATTTCAATCATTCTTAAAATTTCAACCAATAGTTTTCAAGAAAAAATCTTCTGTATTTCGCTAAGAGTCAATCGTATTTTCAAAACGTGTCTACAAGCTTTGCTGGGTTCACACATACTCATAAAATGTGCACGAATACTCCCTCCATGTTTGACTTACATACATGATTATAATGAATACCGCCAGACAATTTACGCTTAGGCTCAGCACACAAGTGCAGTTACCGCACGTCCTTGGAAACGATTTGGTTTTATCATCGTCTTTATTTAATTGTAGTAAGAGCGGTTTTTGAAGTTCGATTGTTACAGAAAATTCCTTGTCTGTGGTGAGTAGCAAATTAGTATGGAATCGCGTCACCCGTGTGACTCATTGCCGTTCGTTTCAACGTCTGTCGCAGTGTGTTGTAGGATGTAGCTAGATCACTTGTAAAAATCGCTTAGAAACTTTAAGTAACATAAAATGTTCAAAGGCGGACTTTATGCCTTAGTAGGTATACCTACGGAAGATACATCGAGAAGATACTTCGAGATTCATGCTAGAAAATTATTGTTGTCCTTTTGTGACTCATCAATCACACGACTGCTCTACGACAAAATTACAATTGTGAACAACAGTGACAGATTTACCACAGCTTACGATTGTAATGTATTTGGCCCGTAGATTTGTTGAACATTTTCTATTTTGTTAAGTACTCTGGTACTTGTTGAAAGGCCTACACTGTCCTCCCATACCTATTAACACTGTAATTCGAAAATATTGAAAATGCCAATTATTTTTAAAAGAGTTACCGTGGAGTTTCTTGCCGACTCTTCTCCATAGGAAATGACCAATTGGAACCGTGCACCTAGCTTCTGATGTTTCATATGTACCCATGTGAAAATCTCACTTATACCTGTGAGACAGTCTCTTTCATCTCACCCATACCTGTTAGACAGTCTCTTTCATCTCACTCATACCTGTGAGACAGTCTCTTTCATCTCACTCATACCTGTGAGACAGTCTCTTTCATCTCACTCATACCTGTGAGACAGTCTGTTTCTCCATATGCCATATTATTTCCGGGTACTGTACGTGTGAGCTAAGCCTTACACAGCCAGCCATAGCAGGGATTACCAGCGGCTTGTGAGGCCTTATTAAATTCACCCACTCGACTCTTATCGCTCGTTACCGCATGCTAACGCGTATAACTTGATACCGAATTATCTCTTAACGCGACACTGCCTTTATGAAGACTGATTTTTTGTAGGCAATTTTACTAGTCATTCATACCTTTGGATTTTTTGCTCAGTTATTGGCAGTAAGCTCGCCCTTAATAATTGTGGGCTATGACTGTCAAAAAGTGCTCACTGCCTAGTCCCTTGCGGAATACACACTTCATTGTAAGTAATACTTAACGGTCACTATTCATCAGCGTTTTTGACTTTTTTAATCGGTTTTTACTGATCTGTTCGTCAAGGCATAAAATAATCATTTTCATTCACTGACATCCATCAAATCAATCAGGCAATTTACAACATAATGTAGGTATATAGTTTTAAGTTGGTATAAATCCTAATCCTTACTAGTATTAATGCGAAAGTGAGTTTCTTTGTTTGATACGCTTTCATGCTAAAACGGCTGAACGGAGTTAGATGAAACTTGGCAGATGGTTAGACCGTGACCTGGAGAAGGACATAGGATACCTTTATCCCAATATTCCCTCGGGATAGAGACTTACGCGGGTGAAATCGCGGGGCGCAGCTAGCAGCAGCGTTTGCTTTGCAATAATTCTACACACAACACAATAGATAACACAAGTTCCTATTGTGATTAGTTACCAAATACCTTCAATCAATATCAACAGATGGAATTGAATACTATTGAAGATCAGGCTTTCAGGAACTGGGGGTTAGTATTTGAACAATAGTGGTTGGCGCACAAAGCTTAGAAACTTAGGCCTTCCCGTGCTCTATTGTTGGTAACTTCTTAGATTTCAGAGACGCCATATTAGTTAACGAAATTTTGATTATCGCTTTATAGTTGTAGTGTCATTTTCTGTACCTAATTCAGACATAAAAGACGTTGATTATTTATCCATAAACTAGCTGATACCCTTGGCTTCGCCCGCATGGATGTCGGTTATTATATACTAAAACCTTCCTCGAGAACCACTCTATCCATTGGTGAAAACAGCATGAAAATCGGTGGAGCAGTTTTTCAGTTTCTTGCGAACAGACAGACAGACAAACGCGGCAGAGGACTTTGTTTTATAATATGTAGTGATATATATACAGGCTGTAAGGGTAATCACTCTTGTCATTCAAACCATGGGTAGTTGACTTAAATATAAAAATAAATGACCGAACACAAAAAAAAAACGTTATTTTCATTAAAATATTTTAAAAAGTTTCTATCCGACGCCGTGCTCTCTAGCGAAACAGCTGACTGACTGAGGGAGAGGTCGCCCTCGCGGTCGGTCAGGTCACATCCCGCACCCCCCGCCCGTGATGAGACGCAAGTTCGTTGCCCTAGCACATAGGGCAACGAACTTGCGTCTCTAGTGGTAAAATGTAGATTTTAAAAAAAGTTGTAATTTTCCATTGATTTTACGTTCTATAAATAAAACGATCCAAACCACTAGTTGCAAAGATAACGGTGTTCACCCTAACACCCTGTAGATATTTATGTTGCCCTAATGTTTTCAGAAAATATTCAACATTTTGCAAGAAAAAAAGCAACTTTTTAACGTTAATAATCCTCAACCTTTATTTTAACAAAATAATCTTTTTAAAGTAGTGTAAACAACATCCAAAGAGTACTTGAAAACTGTAACTTTTTTGCGAAGGATCACGTTTAATTACGAGTGCCGACCATTTCTATCAAAAACTCGATGTAAGTACTAAGTGGTATCGGGTAACAAAGAAACTCGATAGATTAAGGGCTCAGGTATATAATCGCTTTTTACTCGGATTACAGTTTCGACTTGGGTTTTAATTGTTACTAACTTTAGTATACTTAATATACATAACGTAACTTGCTATATATGTAGCTTCTGTAAATTATATAGTCTCTTCAAAGTAAAGACGACAAGGTATATCAAGGAAAAACAATTGCTATTTCCCTCTTTTTTTGCTGACAATGACTGGGAGTCCTTATAAGCTTTAGTTGTTTTGATTAGCTGGTACCTACTTTTGCTAAGTATCAATGACATTTTGCAAAGTCAAATAATTTATTTCAATAACGCACATAAAAGGCACTTTTGAACGTCAAAAACAAAGAAATAGAACTGATTCTAGTTGCCCCTTCCAAAAAGTAGTTTTCGTATGGAGAAGAATGGGCAAGAAACTCCACCAGTTTGTCAGTTTGTTTATCTGCATGCTGGTTATTTTGTGAATTTGTTGGCCACCATTTACCATCACTGAAAGCAAAGAAAAAACCAAAATTAAACTCCCAGTGACTTCCAAACAACCACTCCAAACTAAAAGCCCACCAAAGCTAACTTATAACAATAGCACAATTTGTGAGCACAAAACCTCCACTCGATATCTTTTTGGGCCTATTTTTGGAATATTCCGTCAGATTAATAATACAGATGGATTGGATTGACCCACGCAACAAGTGCGGAGCGCTCCAGTGATTGATCTGCGATACTAAGAACTTTCCTCTCGCAAAAACGAACGGGTTTAAAAGCTTGTGTATTTGATAAACTGGTCCTGGGATTTTCCGAGCGATGTGTATTCAGAGGAGATTGTTAATGTGAGCTAAGCAATAATATAATAAGAATAGAAGATATAATAACTTTTATTTGGATACAGATCTTGAAATACAAAAGAAAAAAGTAATAATAACAATAGTATGTGCCTCACGGCTGCGCCAAAAAGGTTCAGTTCAGCATTAATGCCAGACAGATACTGTTTGACGCTGTTTTATAATGAACCTTTGAGCTTCAACATACCTAATACATATTTTTAATACTTAAAAAAAAAATCAAGTAATAATCAAAATCATAACCCTCCTTTTTTCTTCGCCGTAGTCGGGTAAAAACTAAAACCCAACTACGACTTAAAAGGTATAAACAAGACATCACAGACAGACAAATTAAAAATCCGGAGTCACACGTGTTATATAATCGATAAATCGAACAGATTACGTGTGACTCCGGATTTTTAATTTGTCTGTCTGTGGTGTCTTGTTTATACCTTTTAAGTCGTAGTTGGGTTTTAGTTTTTATTACTTGATTTTTTTTAAAATTCTTTTGGGGTTATAATATGTATATATTTTTGAAATGTGCTCATTAAGCCCTTTCATTTGATACCCAACATGGTACGATTAAACCATATTTTTTTTTAAGTTCCTCACTTTATGTCCTCTAGAGGGCGCCATTTTTAATTTAATGTGACTTCACATAGCCTATAACCAGCGGACAATCACGACGCTTCTAACGATACCTCATTTGTCAAATTGTGATAAGTGGTTTGGAAGATAGGAGGGAACAGATGAACATACATACATACATACATACATACATACATACATACATACATACATACATACATACATACATACATACATACATACATACATACATACATACATACATACCGGTCAAAATCATAACCCTCCTTTTTTCTTCGCCGTAGTCGGGTAATTAGCTAGGTAGCTCGCTAGATTATCAGTTTCTACAGGCTCATTAAAAATGCTGATCAGTAAATATACTGTGACTGTCTAATTTCATGTTAATATATTATCTATAATAGGTACTTAATATCATATAATTTTTCTAAGTGTTGGCATAGCTGCCTTGGTGGGTCTTAACTGTCCTGAATTGTTCAAAAACAAAGTTTTTGAACAGCGTTACCTATTTTCGTAACCGATTAAGACTCATTCATATTGACAGATTCATATTGACAGTTGAACAACATTCATTTCACACCGATTCCCAATTCCAATTGATCGTGTATTACGCTATATAGCATAACGCTGTATAGCTGTGCATATTTTTTTTTGGTTGTACCATTGGACAGGCAATGTCGTTGGCACGTCAACTCCACCACATAAGCATAGCTCCTTTTCTCTCTCCTTGGAAAAGGATCAGAGTAAAAGCACTCAAATCCCGGAGCAACATTAGAATTTGAATTTAAAGTAGAAAACTTTCCGCATAAATATTTTATTTCTATGACATAACTCAATATTTGTACACAATGTCTCCATTTACCATAAAAGATATCTCACAGCACATGTGACTTATCACTTTTCTAACGTCTAATATGACAGCAGTTTTATTTTTATTAAAGACAAAAATAGTCTCCGCTCTTGACGGAATAATAAGAGAAGTGTCAGTCCTCCCTAAGGCTCTGACGTCACGGCTGGCTGACGTCACGGGCTCACGGCCTCATATTGACCTGCAAAGGGAGGGTTCGTTCAAATGCGTCTGTAGGTCCCTAAGGACCCGGCCCTGGGAATGCGTTGCGAGCTTCGAACCTTTGGATGACCTTTTACATAAAATTGCTGTTTAATTTTTTGTTCTTGTTTAGTGTAATTTTAACATTATAGGTTTGAAAGTTGAACAATTGGAAAAGTTGATATATAGATTATATCGGGTTGACATTAACAGACAATGAAACATATGTAGCATCGTTCTTATGAATTTACATTAACAATGAAAGGACACCCAACTGTTGTAGAATAATACCAACATTGTATACATAGTCGTGGGTCTAGGTCGAATAGAAAGGTTGACTGAAGTTTCCGATTAGTATTTTTTTTTTTAAAGAAGCCTCAAGTTATTTAAGCTCTATTCATATAGCAAACATTTTGAAACTACGCCATCAATGAATCTGCCTAGTTTTTTCCCAAATAAGTTGTGGTGCTTTCAGTCTAATGAGATGCAACTACCAGTATTTTACATGGACCAACTGCCTATCTGACCTCCACAACCCAGTTACTTA
This sequence comes from Lithophane semibrunnea, assembly GCA_947363905.1. NCBI lineage: Eukaryota > Metazoa > Arthropoda > Insecta > Lepidoptera > Noctuidae > Lithophane > Lithophane semibrunnea. The sequence goes on from OX376189.1 coordinate 2,139,134, forward strand.
AGAAACTTCGCCATAGCATTCAAAAAGTAGGGTACAGAAATGTCGATTTCTTACGAAGGGAAGACGACTACACCTGTTATGCATATTTTCAACAAGTAATTCGACATAAGACTCTAAATGTCAATAATCTAGACGTATTGACAATCCTTGTTCTAAAAATAAAACATCTCTTACCATTTATTCTGCGTTTGCTAAGGAAAAACGCTCATAAAAATTCAGTTTCAATCTCCTGAATCGATTTTATTCGGTGAGGCGTCAAGTGGCGCGCTTGGCATTTTACTGGCATGCCAGAATGCCAGCGTACTCAAAACTACTCGATAGTGTTGCCAAACGTGGAGAATTCTCGAGACATCTCGGATTTTTTATCCAGGGTGAATTGTATGTCGCATTTGATGAGGTTGTAAGAAGTATTCTTTGTTAAATCTAGCCTGGTAGAATCTTATGTTTAGATCGCTTATAATTTTTTTTCATCTCTCTTCGTATAGTTCGTTCACTATACAATTAGATTCAGCTTTCTGTGCTTTTCACTGGGGCTCAGATTCCACATGGTACGGATATTCGTACTTGGGCCGCTCGTAGCTGGATATTTATCAACGTAATAAAGATACATTATGTAGGATTAATAGTAACGGTCATTCATCGCCTGTCATGCACGAAGTTGTGGTTTCAAATCCACGCAAGTACCTATGTGATTTTTTCAATTGTTATATAATTTCTAAATTTATCTTATATGTATATTACTGAATACTGACATCTTTGAAGAAAAACGAGGAAAGGGCTTATCATCACTATCACTACCTACATATTATAAAACAAAGTACTCCGCCGCGTCTGTCTGTCGTCCTGTTCGCGATAAACTCAAAAACTACTGCACCGATTTTCATGCTGTTTTCACCAATGAATAGAGTGGTTCTCGAGGAAGGTTTTAGTGTATAATAACCGACATCCACGCGGGCGAAGCCGCGGGCTTCAGCTAGTATTTAATAAGTCTGGAATCGCCAACCCGCCTTGAGCAAGTGTGGTGATCAATGCTCATGCCTTCTCTGTATGAGAAGAAGGCTTTGCCCAACAGTGGGACATTAATAGGCTGTTATTACTCAAGAATTTATTGTCGAGAGGAGCTCGTGACTAAGTAATAATAGCCGCACGGTCGATCCATCAGGTCCAGCTACGCTTGCCGGGGTTGGTCCGTGGATGAGTGACCATCTTCACATACCGAGACTCCTCCGTGTCTCGGAAAGCACGTTAAGCCGTTGGTCCCGGCTGTCATTCGAGGATCTTTGACAGTCGTTACGGGTCGTCAGAAGCCCGAAAGTCTGACAACCAGTCTTAGCAAGGGGTGTCGTAATACCCAGTTACTGGGTTGTGGAGTCACAGATAGGCAGTCGCTCCATGTAAAATACTAGTATTCAGCTGCATCTGGTTAGACTGGAAGCCGAGCCCAACATAGTTGGGAAAAGGCGGGCAGATTGATTGACATTGTTGAGATTCTTCATCTTTGTCTCGCACTCAACACGAGAATATGTGATAGTATAAATAAACTCAGTAAGACAGTCTTTTATTAACTTATGCGCGCCTAAACAACAACATATTCCTCCAAATGGGCCCCGAATATAATCCAGAATCTAGTAAAACTACTTTCCCGTTGTCACAACTACTTATGTTTGTATTACTTATATTGTCTCCCTGCGGTATTCTGCCGGAAATCCGCAATTCACTTATGTACTTCGGTGCTTATATTTACATGTTAACATAGTCACAGAGATTGGATTGTTATAACTGAAACTATTGTTATGGGACTGAGTAACGTATCAACACTAAAGATGAAGGAAAAATAAAATATACGTAAAAATCTTTTTTTAAACAAGCTTTTTATTAACTAAACAGGGTTTTCCCAGGAGCACCTTCTGGCTCCATCATCAGATCCTGAACACCACCTAGTGTCAAAGCACTTCTAATGAGTCCAAACACGATTGTGTTATCTAGTTGGATTGACGAGTTCCTATAGCCAACTTCCGGCTTCATCATCAGACCAGTTTCATGGTATAATTATTTGATTTTTTTTCAAAATGTCTCGGTAGTTATATAAGTATGCCAAGTTTCAGCTCAATCGGATGCCAGGAAGTGCTTGAAAAATGGATGACAAAAGGAGTAACCGGAAACACATACGAACAGAGCAAGCTAATATAAAGCTTGTAAAAACGTTTTATTTACATGAAAAAGAAGATAATGAAGAAGATAATCTGTCAATTGCAAAAAAAAAGTGTAATTCTGTCTTAGATTAGGCCATTTCATTATTTTTTGTGTGGTTAGTGTCTGACAAGGGCCCTGTTTATCAAAAGTTACAAGTCTACACGTTCACAAGTTACCTAGAATGTTAATTTTCGTTAAATTCATAGCTCATCTCCGTATTCATAATCAGCCTTAATGTTCCCACTGCTGGGACACGGGCATCAGGTCATCTCTCTCTTTTGACCACATTTAAAAAAAGAAAATCGAATTTAAACATTTATTGGCGGTACTAAGCACGACACTTGTAAACTTGTAAGACGGAATAGAGAGTCGCCGGACAATCTCAGGATTTGTTATGATTTTCTACAAGTTGTAACTTACAAATAATTTGATAAACAAAATCACGAACAAAACTGTCAAAATATAAGTACTTGTGAACTAAATAATGACATTTAGTAATACAAGACTTCTTGTAAGTTTTGATAAACAGGGCACTGGTGTCAGAGTTTTTATGGTGCCCATGGGGCTCTGACATGGCTTCACATGCCGTCGAGAAAATATCTCTCAGGCACAGTCCACGGCCACAAACGGAACGATAGGCCACTGAAACACTGTTTTCTTTCCTAAGCTATCTTATCTTGTAAAACAGTGATGTGAGAAAAGGTTTCCGCAGTTGTAAATGGTTTTTCAGCATGCGATTCCTAGCTGGCTACGAATTATTCTTCAAAGTCTCAAATCGTAGCTCCGTGGAATGTGAAGTTATTCGCTGCGAACCCTCATGGGAACTAGTACCATACACCATACGTAGGGACGACGCCGTACGTAAGAACCTATGATAAATGCTTTATTTTCTTTTGTACAAACATTTTTACACGTCAATCACATTTTTAAAACTAGATGAGGTCGGCGTTTCCTATCTGACTACTCTGAGAAGAAAGGCCGAAGCAAACTGACAGGTCACAGTCTCTTTTAAAGTCCAGACATAATCTTGATCAGATCATGTGAAGACCATGTAGATTGATGTCTGAAATGGTCTTTTGAGGACGCATTGCAGTGCACGCATTTGTTAGTAACTGTGCAGATACTATGATGATACGTCTATGATGATATTTGAGCTTAATTCCGATTTTAACTTATGCAAATGCCTCCACTGTTAATTATTCATTTTTACCCAGAGCGTAAATACTTATTAAATTCCAAAATGGTTAGGTTAGGTTAATCCCAGAAAGTTAATATTTACGACCAGAAGATGCTCCGGTTCGATTTAAAAAGTTTAATTTAACGCCCGCAGCGCCTAACACCCACACAAATCAAATAGTTTTATTTATCTAGACTGTAATTAACTGTGGTATAAGACTCTGGATCGAGTAACGTTATTTACTGCACTTAATATCGTAAATTCCTGGAATCTCTCGTATAAACGTAGCAGGCTACACCAAATAAAAATGGATTGTAAAATTAACGTTCCTGTAAGTAAACCTTTAAAAAGAAATGAGATTATAAAGAATATTATTGGTTGTTTCAGTGCAGGTAAATGCCGCAATCAAACCACATAAGGTCTTTATAATGCACTTAACCTACATTTTCAGGTTGCGGCACTGGTAACCTCTACCTATTTGGTAGTACTACTGCGAGTTGTAACTTGTACACGGTCTATTTTAGAGAGCTTTCGCACTGAGTGTATGTCTAGGGTTGATGTGGCGTAGACGCTGAGTAAATGCATAGGTACCTACGCTTCGCTAGCGTTGCGTAGCCGTGATTGTATTGAAAATACGTCTCGGTGACGCGGTGTTTTGTCGCATTTACGTTTCGTCTACGAAGATCACATACGCAGAAACAACGCCAGATGCGACGAGGCTCTTAGATATTTTCTACGTGTCATTAGAATGCGTCCACGCGCTGTTTGTTTAAAGTGAAAACTTCTTTAGGCGTGTTGAGCACTTTTTGGGTGAACAAAAATCATGGAACTCGCGTCATCGTCACCTTCACGCTTGAAGAAAGCTCTAGCGCCATCTACCGTCTACCGTTTGTATTACGTTGTTGCTTAGTTTTCACTTCTATCGGCAGTCCCTAAAGACTGTTTTTTTTGGTATGGTGGTTATTCCGTAACCCTTTTTTCATAATTATGAGTCTGTAATCATTTTTAACAACACATATTTGGGTACAATTCAATAATTCATTCCTCTGCAGATGAAACACCGCACATATACCCAGAGTATATGAAAGCACAATAAAGAACGGAACATACTGGTCCGATCATAAACGATATTTTACGACGGTCGCCGAAGGTACCCGATTCGCGTTTTATTCCCGCGTTCCCGAACCAATTAGGGTTTTGATGGCGCAATGAACGTTGCGGTAAGCGGTAAAAGCTTGCACGTTAACTATAAATAATGTACTGTTACAGCCAGATTTTTAATGGTGTGGTCAAACTGCAGGGTCATGTGACATTTTTAATAGTGTCTGACTTTGACACCGTCGGTATCGGCGGATGACATCTCGGGTCGACAGCAACCAGTTATGAATAAACGGAAATATTTGTAGCTGGCTGAGTTAAAAAAAAACGTGTCTTAGGTAACCTGACCTCTATGTATAGTAGAAACCAGTTAGGGTCGACTACCAAACTGACTTCGACAAACGGTACTACGACATGATTTTACTTCGATATTACGGAACTCCGACTATCTTTCACAAGGTCAGTTGTTTCCCAACGTCGCAGAATAATTTTGAATTAGCATCGTGTCTCTCAGACACGATGCTAATTCAAAATTATCAATTGTCGAATTAGTATGTCGTCGAAGTCACATCATTTCGTAGTTAAGTCATGTCGAAGAAACGTTTTGTCGGAGTAGAGTGTCGGAGTTCCGTAATATCGAAGTAAAATCATGTCGTAGTACCGTTTGTCGAAGTTCAGTTTGGTAGTCATGTTAATTATCAGTTACTTAAAAGAAACCACGTAACTCGTATTATAGTAGTTAAGCGCACTACAGAGTAACAGACAGACATATTTGCGTCTTATTTAAGGATTGCTTTGTTTATGTAGGATTCTTTATATTTTCTTACGGAGCAATATAGGCCCTATTTTAAGAACAGAGTTATTTTCCTTATTGAGTGGAAATATTTACTTTCCGCAATAACTATACAGCCTTAATTCTCTCTGACTTTCCGGCTACCCTTTTTTGCCCTTGGGCGTAGTAATGCGCAACTCAAGGATCATATTTAAGATGGAGGCTCTGTGCGTATATCCAAGACTTATCATAGCCACACGTTGTCTATGTATACAAATGATGTTATTTTTTACATTTTTTATTCATGAAGTCTATATTATGGGGTTTAACAGTTCCCGTGTCCATCTTAAAGTTAGATCAAGGGTTTTGTCCTTAAAACTTCGTTCTTACATTTTGTACATAATCAGCCTATAATGTTCCCACTGCTGGGACACAGGCCTTCTCTCTATGAAAGGGAGTGGGCCGTAATCCACCACGCGGGCCCAGTGCGGGTTGGTAGATGTCACGTCTTCGAATTTTTGGTTCTAAGACATGCCGGTTTCCTCACGATGTTTTCCTTTACCGTTTTGAGAGCAGTGGTGATGAAATTATTTACACAAAGTAAAGCGCCTATCGGGGTTCGAACCTACGACCTTCAACTCGTAAGTCGCGGCCGTTACCACTGGGCCACCACTGCTCTTACTGGGCCACCACTGCTCATTTTGTACAATGAAACAATTTTATGAATTCTAGAAAATTGTTCACTCAACTGAAAATTATGCACTCGTTTCGATCGAAATAGAAGGAAGTAAATTCTATAATGTCAATTTGACATTAAACATTTGCATATAACATCAAATGGCAACATAGCAAGGAAGTTCAAGAAACATGCTTGATAATAACAGAGCATTCGTGACGGCCAGTTTTCAAAACCTCGCTTTAAAAGAAACTCCAAACTGCATTAAAACTCATTACTAGTCAAAGAGTTTCCCGAAGTCAAACGTTATGCCGACGTTGGCCTGACGTTGAAGTTAACCCCACGTCAGGATCGGCATAGCGTGTTGTAGTGACAGTTGAACGAAGCATCGCCTAAAGCTAAGTTCTCAGTACACAACAATTGTTAGCAACTATGCAGAAATGTTAGCAATGAAAATAGGCACAGGCAATTGAGACCAATTCCAGTTTCGAGGTATGACACCTCGAAACTGGAATTGGTCTCATCCTCCATTGTAATAAACAGAGGTTTTTTATGTATGGGTAATATAATCTGCCATCTAATCTCTTCACCACCCTTGGTTGACTGGTAGAGAATGCCTGAGGCATTAAGTCCGCCTTTGTACCTTTTTTAGTGCGAAAAGTTTAAAAAAATAAATAAATACAAAAGTGTGGTAGCTCAGATAAGAAAGTCCTCATCATTTCAGCCGAAAGACGCCCACTGCTGGACATAGGCCTTTCCCGAACGTCGCCAAATCGACCTTAAAATATGAAGTTTAAATCCTGTATCGAAAGAAAAAAATGTGTAATAAATCGGACTGAGCCAATTGACAGATTCATGCTGCCTGATAAATTGACAACCTGATTTTTCAACTGCATTCGCATATGGACGAGCAGTGAAACGAGAATGGACAGCGACGTAGTTTTGCGAGATTGGTAGCCAGACACGTATTGACAATTGATAGATTGAAATCGATCGAGATAGTGAATTTATGGTAAAATATAAAGACAGATGGGAGTGCCCACCTGTCTTTATATTTTACCATCCTTTACTTTTACTTTCAAATGGTTACAGACGTACAAACCCAGTGGGGTTTGTACTTCTGCAACCATTTGAAAGTGGGGTAAGCCTCCTTTTATTCTCTTCCATTTCGCGTTCGAAACGTTGCATCCTCACCGCCAACCTTCTTTTTTTAAATCTTCAGAGTAAGATCCACCAAAATTTCGCCTGTAGGAATAATGTTACGTGTTGTTGTTGTTATGTGTTGTGTTATGTTGTTGTTTGTTGTTGTTGTTTTTGTGTTGTTGTGTTGTTGTTGTGTTGTGTTGTGTTGGTGTTATGTTGTGTACCTTTTTCGCAGCATACCTAAGGCTATTTTGCCTTCCAGATTTATTCCCAACCTTTTACGCTGTTGTCAGGATTTTATTTTGCTCTCAGTGAGTAGCTCGCTTTAAGACTCTTACATACTGGCGCGACTCGCCGCGCGACGCGAATTTTAACAAAACAATTTCTGAGAAAACTTCACCGCGAACAATGCGGCGGCGTCGCGTCGCGCGGCGAATCGCGCCTGTATGTAAGAAAAGAAAAGAGCCTTTACTCAGCGCACTGCACCAAGAGTCCAAGACGAAACTTTCATGATCATTCATTGTTATTAATCGCTGTACTTGCTTTTGGGTAACTTGCAATCAAATGTTCAGGGGTTGGAACATCGAGGGTTTTTGCTAGCGTGTGCGAAGTTGTGAACAGCATTAATGGAAGGTAACTATGGAAACTGCTGCAGTAACTTTGGTTATCCATTTGGGGTTTAGTTTTAGAGCTCCTTGTGAACGAATTTGGGTACTGCTTGTTTTACCGGTAGTCTTTTAACCGGGGACTTACCGGGAATGTACTTGTATCATCCGGGTGGCATCACCGGATTCCCCTGTGTTCCCTTGTGTGTTCCCTTTTTATTCCTTTAAGCAGAAGGCCGGTAAAATTATAGTCGCGTCTGAGAATTCTCAATGACTCTTCGTGAAAGATGCAACGCCATGCACATCATGTCCTAGAAAACAGGGCATTGTAGATGAGTTGCCTAACATATTTGCACCTACTTTCACCAATTCTCAATAACTTTTTACAATATTATATTACCATGTTACTCATCCCCAAATTAAAACCTTCATCACCTCTTTCATAACAAAGCTTATGTGCCTATTGATCTCAGGACAGGGATAATTAATGTCCTTGTCATCCCTAATAATATCACGTACCCTTTCTCACACAAGGGCAAGAAATTATACAGAAATATGGCCTCTATCTAGGGAACAAACGGTTTACCGTTCCGGGGACGTGTGAATCGATTAGGAAAGGGTCATTATGCCCGGTGAGAGGGGAACCACCTTTATATTTTTACCCGACTACGGCGAAGAAAAAAGGAGGGTTATGATTTTGACCGGTATGTATGTATGTATGTATGTATGTATGTATGTATATATGTATGTATGTATGTTCATCTGTTCCCTCCTATCTTCCAAACCACTTATCACAATTTGACAAATGAGGTATCGTTAGAAGCGTCGTGATTGTCCGCTGGTTATAGGCTATGTGAAGTCACATTAAATTAAAAATGGCGCCCTCTAGAGGACATAAAGTGAGGAACTTAAAAAAAAATATGGTATAATCGTACCATGTTGGGTATCAAATGAAAGGGCTTAATGAGCACATTTCAAAAAAATATATATTATAACCCCAAAAGAATTAAAAAAAAATCAAGTTATAAAAAATAATTTAATAAAAAAAAGTTAAAAAACTAAAACCCGACTACTTAAAAACCACGTTCTAATAAAAAGTATGAAACAAGAAAATATTTCAGACAGAAATCAAGACAGTGACAATGGTCAAGGACAAGCCGTCGTCGCATGCCATTATAGTTTTGTAGGTGTACAGGCATGCGACCCAAGGGAAAAACCCAATAAAGGCTCTTACATACTGGCGCAATTCGCCGCGCAATGCGACGCCGCCGCATTGTTCACCGTGAAGTTTTCTCAGAAATCGTTTTGTTAAAATTCACGTCGCGCGGCGAATCGTGCCAGAATGTAAGAGCCTTAACACATTGCTTGGCTTGGGAAACGACGAATTCGTCTTTCGACACTTGTCTGTCCCAGCCGCCATTTTCCGGTCGCCACATGAATGATCAGGCACAGTTAAAAAAAAACTAAAATACTCTTTATCGGTGTAAAAGTTTTATAGATGGGCCGTAACAAACAAACTTGCAAAGTTAATAACAAAAACATTGAACCTAGGGCCTGCAAGGTTTGCACGCAATGCTGAAAAAGCGACACGGTAGCGATTATTTTACAAAGTATTGTAATTTTTTATACAAGTATTGTAAATGGTTCCGGTTTATGTCGCATGCATATTGTAAATGAGTTATTCGGATGGCATGCTAAAGAATATTGTTCTCCAAAAATAAGTTTTTTTTTATCTTTATACGGATTTTTATGAGGTAAAAATTAACGCAGAACAACTCTTATATACACCGTAGACACAAAAATCGTGTTCGTTCGCAAACAATTGCATTGTACCGACAGATTTTTTGGGATTTTGTTAGGATAGTTAACTGCCAATTGTGTAAAGCCCAGTTAGCAGCTTCGAAAAATCTGTGCGACAGGCGACGGGTGATACGAGTAGGCCCCAATCTGATAATCTGTTAATTATACTTATAAGTTTTTCTATGCAGCATTTGGTATAAGTTTTTAATAAAATATATAATATTATTTATATGTTATTATTTGTATGTTTCATTTTTTTTTTTTTGTATATTGGCACCCAGCTGTTTATTAATGTACCTAATTAGTTATAATTTAACCGTGTTTTTGTATGTTGTGCTGTCTTTTGTGTGCACCAAATAAACGTTTTATCTATCTATCTATCTATTTTTCATATTTTGAAAAATATGAAAACTTTTATATTTTTCATATACTTATTTCGTATAAAAAGTTATGCAACAACGCGTTTCGTTGGTATTCAACTGACGGAATACCAGCGAAACGCGTTGTTGCATAACTTTTTAATTAGTCAAGATTTTTAATTCATATTCTTTATGGCATGTTTATTAGGTCATAAGCTATACGAATATCAAAAATATTTGGCCTAGGTCGTAGGGAGAGGCGTGAAAATTGATTTTAATGTATAGGACCCAGACATACCTTCGTGCAAGAACCAATAGTTTTCGTCCAAACCCCAACGGAATTACACAAAAAGTTCAGTGTCTGTGAACGGAACCAACAAACGATGGCACACGGTTCACTGACCCGGTCTTACCAGAAAGGTTACTGCGGTTACTAGAGCTTCCTTTGCCCTTGACAAATTACCGTACATCCGCTACGGAGTGATATTAATAATTTCTGTAGGCAGTAGGTATTTGATTGATGTCTTGATGGCCCAGTGATTAAAGGCATCGCCTCTCATGCACGAGATTGTGGGTTCAAATCCGGGCAAGTACCAATGTGACTTTTTCAATTCATAATGTACTTTCTGAGTTTTTCTTGGACATTACTGACATCGGTGAAGGAACACATCGTGAGGAAACCTGGACTTAGAGTTAATATCAAATCAAATCAAATCAAATTTATTCGTAAATGTAGGTTTCAATACAATAGGATGTTATAAGATGGTCAGTTCGCTACATTTTACTCGAGAGCATACAAATAATATTAAAGTTAATGGTGTCGAAACAACAGACACACATTTAAAATATTCTAATAATTCAATTACTTACACACTAACACACAATTCTTTACGTACTAACACACAATTACCAATGTCAAAAAGTCTAAAAGAATATAAGTCTGTCATCGCCAACCCGTCTTGAGCAAGCGTGGTGATGCTCGAGCCTTCTCTGTTTGAGAAGAGGCCTGTGCCTAGTAGGATAATAATAGGCTGTTACTAGTAGGTATTTGTAGACATTTTTATTTCCTCGACAACTCGTAGGTCCAGGAAAAATTTTCATTAGAATGTAAACACAACAGCGCCGCTAGAATGCATTAGCGCCGAGAGACGTAAAAACTAGCAACACTGACATGCCTTATTATAGTGGCGTTGCCAGCTGATCAATTTACAATTTTATTTTCCCTAAATTCAAATCACAATAACAGTCGTTCTTTGTTAGTCGAATGAAATGGCTAGATACTACACGGCAATTTGACGTGGCAATCCGCTCAATAATTAAGTCCCTGTGGGCCTAAAACGGCCGCTAATTTGGCAGTTTTAGGCCCTTCCTCTAAAAGCATTTCATTTCCTGAATTTCCAGCTGTCATTAGCAGTTCCTCTAATTTGACACAAAAGCAATTCATAGTGGACCATTTTACGATTCTCCATACTGTCATTATATCGTAACATGAATCGCACGCACATCGCATTATGAATTGTCAGTTTGTGACATTTTACGATGATTCATATAATATTTTCCTATTATGATTCTGCCAAAGTGATTATTTTAAGCCCCCTGGGGACTGTACAAGGTATTATTTCATTAGCAAAAACGCAAGATCACTTCAAAGAGAATTTTTATAACCTGCTGCGAGGAAAAGCCTCTTCGTTTCACTTCAAAACAGCACGATATTATTTCTGATGTTTTAAATAATTAAAATGAAGAAGGTACAACATGAATACGAATCTAATTCATATTTTCCCTAATTAAATTCATTTCATAATTACGTCTTTGAATATCCGTAGAATAAATTAATGGTACAGTAATATTTTGAAGCAGAGAGACATCGCGTGCTGTGTAGTTGTCGCATGGTGCTGGTAATAGGGAAGGGGTAGGTAATTTTTAACACGAAGGTTGAATGTTCAAAAAATTTGCATTGAACCAAATAGGAGTTTTTTTTTACGAAGATCGAAGCTTTGCACCATTTTCGGCCAGTGAATGGTAACTTAGAATGAACGACATCATTTTCTGTTTCTGTTAAAACAAATAAATTTTATATTTATATCAATTTTAGATGTAATTGATCCAAGCATGACTTTGCGGATATTTAGTACTCTACGTCCGGCGCTCAGCGTGGCAACACGTCGTGTTCGGGTTCGCGACATGTCAATCGTCATCCTGAGGATGCCTCGTTGAGACGAAACACGAAATATATCTACGTCTATTGTTTTTATTTATTTCCCTACCACCATAGGCAGTAGTAGATACTTGTAAATTATGAAATTTTCAAGAGGTAAAAACCAGTTTTTTTTTTCACCAATTTTTATTAAACTGAAACAAGATGGGAAATGTAGCTCAAAATTCAGTAAAGGACGAAATACCCGTCACAACCACTCAGAGCCGCTGTTTATACACAGAAAATTACAAGGCAGAATAATTATGAACGTGCTAAGTAAAGTCGCGAAACCATTGAAGTTTTAATTAAGTGTATTTATAATTAAGTCTGAAAGTAATTAACTTAAAGCAAAGAAAAATACTCGAATACGGAGTGGAGGGCCGTTTTATTACAGTCGAGACTACTGATATTTAAAACCTCCTTGGAGTTTTTAATAGATCAAATAAGGCAGAATTGATGGTCGAAGTTTCAATTGTTATAAAGTTTTTTCTGTCTCAGACAAGCGGAAAATTGTAACATATTATCCATTAGCTTCCGCCCGTGGCTTTGCCCGCGTGGTATGTCGATAAAAAGTAGCCTATATCCTTCCTCGGGATGCCATTTATCTCCTTGTCAAATGTTATCTAAATCCGTTCAGTGGTTTAGGCGTGAAAAGGTAACATACAGACAGACAGACAGAGTTTCGAATTTATAATATTAGTATGGAGTATGGATGTACTTAGAATACCTTAGGTTAATAGATAGATAGATAAAACGTTTATTTGGTGCACACAAAATACAGCACAACATACAAAAACACGGTTAAATTATAACTAATTATGTACATTAATAAACAGCTGGGTGCCAATATACAAAAAAAAAAAAAAAATTGAAACATTACAAGAAAAAAAAGACAGTGATGACAATATTGTCTATGACACACTAATAGGTTAATGAAGTTATGTATACGTACGTTACCCAGAAAGCTAAGTTTGGATTAAAGCCATCATAGCCTTTTTCACAACTTCGTCTTTTACCTATTCAGGACCATGATGTGACCATTTTAACGAAACCTCCATAATTTACCTTTTTACAAGCTTTATATTAGCTTGCTCTGTTCGTATGTCTTTCCGGTTACTAATATTGTACTCCATTTTTCAAGCACTTCCTGGAATCCGATTGAGCTAAAATTTTCAAAATGTCTCGGTAGTTATATAAGTATTTATACAACTACCGAGACATTTTGAAAATTTGATATCATTGAGCTGGTCTGATGATGGAGCCGGAAGTTGGCCATAGGAACTCCTCAATCAAACAAGATAGCACCGTGTTTGTACTCATTGGTTACGTATTAACAAGTGCTTTGACACTGGGTGGTGTTCAAGGTCTGGTGATGGAGCCGGAAGGTAGTCACGAGCACTCCTCAACCAAATAAGATAGCATTATCGTGTTTGGACTTGTTTTCGTTGTATTGACAAGGATTTTAACCCAAGGTCATAGAGACTCCTTAAACTTACAAGATAGCTCCGTAGTATTAGGTTCGATTTGTGAAGGTGATAGAACAGATATTTATACAAATTCTAATGCTTAAAAGTACAAAATAAAATAAAAGTAAAAATTGTATTTCATTAAAAGGTTGTTTTTAAAAAGATTTTTACTTTTATTATCTTTTAGTTGAAGGTCGTTGTATTGTGAGCCAACTTCGGGAAGGATCAAATGATTGATGAACATTAATTTGACTTCCAAAAAACCTACCATAGAGCGCTACGAGGTTATTTTGACGTGTGGTCAAAATCGGAACCAACGCAGCCATCTTGTTTTTTTTAATACATTTCATGTGAAATTTCACAAAACAATTGCACAAATGTTTACCAACAGCGTTTGTTTGTTTTTGTTTGTGCATTTGTTTACCAACCTGTCGACGTCATTCGAGCGCCAAATATATCATTGTACTTACAGACCGTTCACTATAACTTGTCCCTTACTGCCATGTTGGCACCGCTGCTTGTCAAGCTTAGTTTCAATACTAGAGTTCAAAATGGCGACTGTAAAACAGTGCTACCAATCGCATCGCGGGACAAGATATAATGAACGCACGGTAGCAGTGTATTTATACTGTTATGTATTTGTTTACCGCTAGCACTTCCATTTTCTTTTAAATCTTTATAATCCGTGATCACGGTAATCGCAGCTTTGCCTGACATTCTACTAAATATAGCTCCGAAAACAAATAAATACAGCCGTTATTTTAAGGCTTCCTTCTTTGTTCAGGAAGTTCAGGAAGTTACTCAGCTTCTTTTATTTTCTTTTGATGATGAATTGTGTTGAATTATGACCTCGGGACAAGGTTATATTCTTTGATGTGGGTCTTTAATCTGGGATCGTAGCGCAGTGGCATAGTAGCATAGGCGTTTTTGCGGCGTAGGTGTGTGTTGCGTCTACGCGTCATCTGCAATATACATACCGTCGGAAGCGCCTCGGTGCGCGGTGTGTGGCGGTCTGTGGTCATCTGCCGTCCGGGCCAGTGCGTGTCCGTCTGCAATATTGCCGATCGTGGGATTCCACCATAACTGTGTATAGCTGGACATTTGGACAAACACCCGGTGTGCGTAACTGGCCCTACGCACTTAGGATTTTATCTGTAGCTAAAGGTTAGGTTTCCCAAGATCACAAAAAAAAAATGTCCAAATACAGAGCGTTTTTTGACACCTTAATGTCAAATGCTTACCAGTGAAAATGTCAAATTTTCATGACAGCCGTAATAATATGACAGAACCGGTCTTCTAGGAAACCGGAGCTTTACACAATGCATGTAACATGTCCATTCACCAGATATTCTACATCAATTACACATCCATCCAAGGTGTACCCAAGCTGAACAACATCAATATAGCATTTCGAAGAATATTTCTAAAAACTAACTTTCTTTTCTAGCTGCAAATTGAAGCAGGAGCTGGCGAGGGTCCAGGGCCTCCAGTGAACAACAATTCGGAGGGTGCAGTAGCCAGCCCCCCTCGGGATGATAACCACAACGCGCAGCCGCCACCGCCGGTCACTCCTCGAGCCAGGCCGCTTACACCTGCAGGTGAGATTAGGAGATAAGTTTTGAAGGAGTTTGAAATTCTATTCTTGGTTTGAATTCCTTGAAATGGTTGACATTAGAGCTAAGTTGGAACATCCTGTAGCGTAATATAAGTTGCCATAAGTTGCGACCCCCTTTATTTGCTGTTAAAGTGGCCATAGTAGTACACAATGTGAAAATTTCAAGTGTCTATCTATTACGGTTCTAAAGTAACAGCCCTCTGACAGACGGACGGACGGACAGTAGAGTCTTAATATGTAGGTAGGCTACACCGCCAGACCGCGCGGTCGAGCCGGTAGAGTCCGCGGCGGTGCGCGGTGCCGTGTGTTAATCGCCTAGCGTTGGCACCTATTGAGTACGGAACTGTAAAAAACAATGTTGTACCCTGTGATAGACGGACGGCCAACGAAGCCTTACTATTATGGTCCCGTTGGGGTACGGAACCCTAAAAAAGGTACAGAATAGAATCCACCTCAATGCGCCAGTTCTATTTATAGTAACAAATTGTTGCTATTTCCAAGGCTTGTTGTCAATAACTTCCCCTTTCATTTATTTCTGCTAACAGTTTCATCACGGCATAATAACCCAGTTTCTAAAATTAGATATAAATTATACATGACGACAGTTCACCGGTCCCGGCACCGACAGATATTCATTGGTACGGAATACCCGCTCTGAAGTTTTGGAAACCAATCAATTTTCATTTAGTTGAATCGTGAAAAGAGACATTTATGAATTGTAGTTGAGATTTTTGAAAGGAAAGACTTTCGACGTTCTTAAATTTTTAAAGTGAAAACTTCTCTAGGCGCGTTGAGCGATTTTTGGTAACCGTAGTGTTGACAGAATATAGATTTAATATTGACTAGCTGCCGTCAGCGGCTTCGCCCGCGTGTTATCTTTATAAACTATAGCCTATGTTATTCAAGGTGAATGTAGCTTTCTAATGGTGAAAGAATTTTTGAAATCGGCGCAGTAGTTTTTAAGTTTATTCATTACAAACATACACACAAAAATACAAATCTTTCCTCTTTATAATATTAGTATAGATTACAGTTTTATTCATGTTAACGGTTTAGTTAATTGCCTTTTATGTTGGTAACTCTTCTTAAAAGCTTGAAAGTAACGGCTGCGACATACGAGTTGTAGGTCGTAGGTTCGAACCCAGACAGGCGTTTTACTTTGTGTGAATTATTTCATCACCAGCAGTGTTGATGAAATGGTGACGAAAAACATCGTGAGGAAACCGGCATCTCCTAGAACCAAAAATTCTAAGACATGTGACATGTACCAACCTGCACTGGTGCCGCGTTGTAGATTACAGCCCACTCCCTCTCACCGAGAGGAGGTCTGTGTCCCAGCAGTGGGAACATTATAGGCTGATTAAGCATGCATTTTAATTCGAAATTTCAGCAATTTTAACACTATGTTCAAAGCAGTGAATTTTTATCACATCCAACAATGATGATGATGAATGATGATGTCATTATGTCACAGACAGATGTTATAATGACAGCTTTCTTTTCTTTTTCGTGTGGTTAGTGACTAATCCGGTGTCTGAGTTTTTATGCCACTCATGGGCCTCTGACTTGGCTTCACATGCCGTCGAGAAATACCTATCGCTCAGGTATGCCGCCGGTTTCCTCACGATGTTTAACTTCATAGTTATTGAAGCTAGTGATAATCGCATAAAAATATATGATTTACTGTTATATTTATTATCCCTCATTTTTGGCTTACGAAATTCAAGCATTATTTTTTACATTGTTCGAATGACAATAATAAATTGAATGAAAATCCTTTTTGCGTAACCGGACCGCAATCAATTTAATGGCTTCGCTTTGTCCTGTATTACACCAATAATACCGCAGGCAATAATGGCAGCTTTTCAGTGAATACCTAATCAATCTGCCTAGTCGACTCCCAGTCCAACCGGAACAACCTCTTACTACTTTGTAGCCAAAAAGATACAAAAAACCTCGCAGTATCAATGGGGGTGTAACGGTAATAATATAACATCAGGAATATGATATATTTACCCAGCGCCGAGTCGAGCTAATAGTGCCTATATTTACGTACCTACTTCGGGACATTCGACGGCAATCATCGTAAAGTGTTTGTTGTGGGATGTTTATTGACATTGTACCGAAATGTGGCTTAGGTTATGTCATAGGGAATAAGGTTGTGTGGTATTCACTCTGCCTAGCCTTCTCCCAACTATCTTGGGGTCGGCTCCCAGGGGGCCAAGTCTACTAATTTACAAACGTGTCAGTGGTCTCACAATGATCAGTTTTTGACAGATATGCCATACAAAACCTGTCAAAAAATCATCATTGCGAGACTACTGATACGTTTGTACATTATTAGACTTGGCCCCCTGTTTAACCGGATGCAGCGGAATACCAGTATTTTACATGAACCGACTGCCTATCTGACCTCCACAACCCAGTTAATGGGTGACATGATACCCCATGGTAAGGGTTGTCAGACTTTTGGGATTCTGAATGCCCGTGACGACTCTCAATGATCTACGAATAAGAGCCCGGACTGCTTTCCGAGCCACGGGAATACAAGACTTAGGATTAAAGTACTATATATTTTGTGATATTATGCATTTGGTTTCCCGGGTGAGCAATATTCTTGTTCTCGGCTCTTCATGATTCAAGCTTATAATCGAGTTATCTACTCCTGATTGGGCTCATTCACGGTGACTAAAATATTGGGTAGTATGCGGCCTACATAATATATGATACCGACCTGTGTTATTCATTCACACAATGGTACCATACATTGAACTGACTGAGTATAAAGTCTCCTTGGGGTCTATTGTTTTAATGGTAGACTATTATAGTAGGTAAAACATATTATTATGTAGGTAACATAGGTGTGGAGGTGGCTTTATTGTTCCTAAAAGTATACTTACTTTGAAAGCATTATTTTTTTTTTCAAATTGATTTATGTAATATAATAATGCCATTGTATTATTGTCCCACTGCATGGCAAAGGCGTTCTCTTACAGAGAAAGCAGATTTTTCATAGTTTTATAATACCCATGAAATATAGAACATTATTTATTATTTTCGGATTATTTTTTCTTCTACATCCAATGTAAAAAATAGTAATTCCAATTTATTATTCATGTTCAAGCTAATTTAATATTCTTTCTTTATTTATTCTCGTGAAAAATGTGGAATAACGAAGATTCATGTTTCGACAGATTTTTCCTGAACTCATTAAGTAAACGTTACGGATTTATGAAAAAGAATATCATGTTTTGAATCCTCATTTAGGATAGCAGGCATCCTCTCTTCACTATGATAATAACCAATAAAGTCTAAAATATCCTGTAAAGAAAATTGGACGTTGTTCAATAGGTACCTATGTACGGAACCTTATAGCCTAAATCTTCAGGGTTCAAACCATATCTTCTCGCTCCCAACGTTCAAGCAATTTTCCCGGAATTAACTTTAAAGTGTATCGGAATCGAACCGGGATCAATAGAGCTCTCTGTATCCCTTATACATATATACAGGGTGGCCGGAAAGATGAGGTACAAAAAAAAAATTTGGTCCCTCTTGTCGTGGGGTATCCGAATCACCCCCATGTAGTTCATCCCCAGTTTTCGAGTTTTCGAATATAAATTGATAGATTTATGTTCGGTGAATTATGACTTAAATTTTCAACTTCAAATTAAAAATCTAAACAGGTGAGACTTCATGCTTCCTAAGAAGGCTTCAAGAATGCGCCAGACTCAGTTTTCATAATCAAATAAAAAAGTAGTACTTAATGTGGCTACGTTGGCTAAAATTGGCCTTCGAAGACAGCGAGGTGGAAAATTCTCTAAAGTAGGCAATAGAACAAAAATTTGACCATTTTCTCGTTCCTAAGTCAAAAAATCCGAAAAAATCATAACTCGAAAACTATGAAAAATCGCGGAACATACATAGGGGTGATTTGGATACCCCACGGCACGAGGGACCGAATTTTTTTTTTGAACGTCATTTTTCCGGCCACCCTGTATATTATCTTTGCGAAAATCTAGCTAGGAGTCGACGCTATCGCTGACTTGAGTCTGGAATACCTACACACTAGACTAATGTAAGCACGGGGAGCAATAAAAGAGTGAACTGTATAAATAGCCAATGGTTTAATGCCGTCTGATCTTACAAAAGGTAGGTTTACGTATTTAAATAAATATTTATTCACAACTTTAGTTATTGCACCTACCACTGTTTGTCTCTGCATCAGCCAAAGGTTGACTGGTAGAAAATGCCTATGGCATTAAGTCCGCCTCTGTACATTTGTGTGCTTAAAGTATTAAATAAATCCTTACTTAATATTATAAATGCGAAAGTAACTCTGTCTGTCTGTCGCGCTTTCACGCCAAAACTACTGAACCGATTTAAATGAAATTTGGTATACAGATAGTCTAGAGCCTGAAAAAGGACATAGGCTTTTTATCGACATACCACGCGGTCGAAGCCGCGAGCGGAAGCTAGTAAAAAAGATAAAATTTCCCAGACTAACGGTTAATAATTAAATGAGAGACGAGTATCGTCTGTCGCGGTGGAGTCCGTTGAAGCGAGTATGCCCTAGCTCCTTCATGCTCAACAAGTCGGTTCCACTTTGAGATTTATTCAAGAGGAAAGAAAAAAATGGAGTGAGGAATAGACATTCAACGCCAGCAAAAAGGTTTTAAAGGAAAGTTCCGACTCATACAATCTCCCAGGATCACTCATCTATTATAAGTCCGTCGTACCTATCATTAATTCTGGGCGGCCTACGAGTCTCGGTTCATCCATCACGCTATCAATTTATTTCCCTGGGAGGTACAGACCTCTTAAAATTTGACCCAAATAACTTGGCAAGTTGCGTCCCATTAAAAGTAGATTTTCGTGAATTATTTAAAAGGGTACGAAACAAATAGAGATTAATTTTCCCCTTTTATTTGAATAACATCAAACAGGAAAAGTTCTTTAGAATAATATTTTCTGCCCCTTATTTACTTGGAAAGAACTGAAGGAAACACATATAAGGGCCTTTGTACACAGACGTTTTTCTTGCCGTGAAAACCTACGGTTCATTCGCCGTGTGTAGGCACGAGCGTTAGGCTGAGACTACAGTAGGCAGCGATTTGCGATGCGATTGGAAGAGTGAAACGAGATAAACATGTTATGGCTATATTATATGCGAAAATCCGGCGTATATTCGGCGATGACGCGGCTACAGTACACATGCTACACAACGATGTGATGTAGCCGCTATCATAACAAAGACTCAATTTGAATCGGTCGTTTACTTAAAATGCGATCAAATCATCAATCGCGGTTGCATAATGTAGCCACACGCATATTAAGTAGCACCCTTGAACTAGTCGTGCAAGTGAGAATTTTTCGAATAAATTCGCTTCAATTTCGCTGATATGTTGATGTAGCCGATGCCATGATTACAGTAATGTTGTTCCTATCGCATACAGAAATCAAAGATCGCTAGTAATATTTGAACGATGTAGCCATACGTAAGCATCATCTGCCTAGCCTTTTCCCAACTATGTTGGGGTCAGCTTCCAGTCTAACCGGATGCAGCTGAATACCAGTATTTTACATGGAGCGACTGCCTATCTGACCTCCACAACCCAGTAACTGGGTGATACGATACCCCTTGGTAAGAGTGGTTGTCAAACTTTCGAGCTTCTGACGACTGTCAAAGATCCTCGGATGACAACCGGGAGCAACAGCTCAACGTGCTTTCCGAGGCATAGAGGAGTCTCGATATGTAAAGACTCTGGCAAGCGTAGTTTAACCTGATGGATCGACCCGTGCGGCTGTTATTACTTAGCCACGAGCTCCTCTGATACGTGAGCATTAATTTATTTGTTTTAATCGTTCATGTGTCGCAGGTCGCGTCGCGGCTTTATGTAGCCTCAATCTTAGTGTTTGTTGAGTGTTGTATGGAACACTGTGGAAGCTTGTCGACAAACATGTTTTTTCTACGGCGCGGTTTATAAGCCGTACCGTAAAGAAACCGTGCCGTGTACGAAGGGCCTAAGGGATTGTAACAAGTTTTCTCGTAGTTATGTTACATTAGCATAATACGAGCCGACAAGTTCCATTTTCCTTTGAAACGAGTGGATTTCAATTTGCAATAATGGGTTGTTTTTATTGAAAAGAAAAATACGAAAATCTGATTTTATTGGAAAACTTATTATAAGGTTTAAAATTGTGAATCTTAAAAGAGTACTTATCACTCTTGTTTTAAACTCCAAGTCAGACATTGGGCTACAAAAGTTTTTTCGACTGTATACCACACCAGCATATGCCCGCGACTTCGTCCGAGTGAAAATTCTTGTTTTTTAGAGTTCCGTACCCAAAAGGTAAAACGGGACCCTATTACTAAGGCCTGAATTCCTCTGTCGCTGACGTCGGTCGCGTACCGTCAGTCGCGTAGCGCGCTGGCCATCAGCGCCAATGAAAACATCCGTAGTACGGTACAGGTATCAATATTCATGGCGACTATACGCGCGCGCGTACCATTTAGCCGACGATCGGGAACAGAGTGAGGACGCTCATAGCGTTCTATAGGGCGTCAGTCGACCGACGTACGCGGCGCTGACGAGCGAGACCGACGCGCGCCATACGCGGCGCGTAGCAACTCGCACGCCGCTGATGTCAGCGACACAGTGTGGTGCTATATAGAACACAACGTATATTCGTACGCGACCGACGTCAGCGACAGAGGAATTCAGGCCTTAGGCTCCGCTGTCCGTCCGTCCGTCTGTCACCAGGCTGTATCTCATGAACCGTGATAGTTAGACAGTTGAAATTTTCACAGATGATGTATTTCTGTTGCCGCTATGACAACAAAATATACTAAAAAACAGAATAAAATAAATATTTAAGGGAGCTCCCATACAAAAAACGTGTTTTTTTTCCGATATTGTAGATAATGGTACGGAACCCTTCGTCCGCGAGTCCAGCTCGCACTTGGCCGGTTTTTTAAATAAAATATATCCTATAACACTCGGTAATACTGTAGCTTCCCATTAGTTAAAGAGTTTTCGGAATCGCATCAGTAGTTCCGAAGATTACCTACCCCCCACTTACAAACTCATCAAGTTTACCTCTTTAGTGTAGAAGTATAGAGATAATTTTTGACCGGTTTTTAAAGCAGTCTGATAAGACCCATAGATTAATGTACCATGTAGTAAGTGTGTATCTCTAATCTCGTAGGCTCTTACATTACGTAGAGTGCTCTAAAAGCGCTCTACGTCAACTTAATATTTCGTGAACGAGGCTTGATCCAACTGACATTTGTCGACGGTACACAGTTCTGATAACCCAGAAAAAGAGCATTAAGTCCCAATTAGGTCAACAAATGTCACAAAGATCGATACAAAATTTAGCGTCAGCAGGTATTTAACATAATTCTTTGATAGCTTATGGGGCTTCATACCGATTGCGTCACTCAAGGCTCTGCACGTGCTTCATCTAATGTTTCACTGAAATGCGTAGAAAAATGGTACTTAGAGGGACTTTTCTATTAAGCTTGTATAAAGTATCGTTTTCTATGAAGTGTTGTTGCCCCTCTCTAGGATTTTCTTGTAGTATTTATGCACAAAATATCACACAAAAAAAAAACCGGCCAATTGCGTGTCGGACCACGCACAATGAAGGGTTCCGTAGTTGGGATGAATTTATGCCAAGAACAAACTTAACATGTTATTTATTTTTTACTTTTGAGTTCTGGTACCTACCTCACAAATATTCGAATTTCTGCTGTAAATAACAGTGACGGAGTCAAATAAGATATCGTCTACATAGACTAAGTAGGAAAAGTACGTAGAAAAAAACATACAGACGAAATGAGAACCTCCTCCTTTTTAAAAATGTGGCTTCACACGTGTAGCCGTCTGCGTCTGCCTGAACGCTTGAGGAAAAACACGCTAAACAAACTGTCAATTCGTGTAGGAAGTGAGAGAAATCCTACGTCTTGCCCAATTTAAATCATTTTGTAAAGACCCCTATCCCATAACAGGAAGATTTTGGGCAAAACGTTTCTGACCTCGTGAAATGTTTTAAAAGTTAAGGCAAAGTAATATTGTGTGGCTTCGCATCGCCTCGCCCAAGGCTTTGCACGTGGAGACGGCTGTCGTAACGAAATGCGCAAGCAAACAATATAAGGTCTTATGTCTAAGTATGCACGTGAACTAAGTCATATCATCTGGCCATGATACTTGGGACTAATCCTACTAATATTATAAATGTTAAAGTTTGTGAGAATGGATGTTTGTTACTCTTTCACGTAAAAACTACTGAACGGATTTGGATGAATTTTGGCACACAAATTGTTTATAACCTAGATGAATACATAGGATACTTTTTATCCCGATATTCCCACGGGATCGAGACTTAAGCGGGTGAAACCGCGCGGCGCAGCTAGTACACGATATAAGTAAAGACGGCTTACCAATAAAAACTTTTGGAAGACGGTTGTTTTTCTTTTGTAAAAAGTTGCACTTTTTAGTTGTGGTACCTACCCCACACATATTCCAATACAACTACCTGCTATGTAAATAACAGTGACTAATACGATACCCCTTGGTAATATAAGACTGGTTGTCCGACTTTCGAGCTATGACGATACGTAACGACTGTGAAACATCCACGAATGAAGCCGGGGCTAACGGCTTAACGTGCTTTCCGAGTCACGGAGGAGCCTCGGTATGTATAGATGGTCACCCATCCACGAACCAACCCCAGCAAGCGTAGCTTAACCTCATGGATCGCCCCTTCGGCTGTTATTATTAGCCACGAGCTCCCAGACAACATTTCTATGAGTTTAAAAAACGATGACGTAGTTCTCGACTTACTTATAAGCATACTTAAGGAGAGATAGAGAGACAATGCGGTTTTGTAGAAGACAGCCCTAGATCCAACTTAGCAACGGAAGTGAAGTCTCGACCGGCTACAGGAGGGGAAATAATAACTACTCTATAGAGAGGAGCCGGTATTATATCAAGATCGGATAGTTCCATTGTTTACAGATCTGGGTTACTGCGGAGTTGTGATTAATTATACCGTCTTACGACAGTGGATTGTAGGACTTTATAATTGATATTGATAAATTAATTATGATGTATACTCATAGAGGAGCTCGTGGCTAAGTAATAACAGCCGCACGGGTCGAGCCATCAGGTTAAGCTACGCTTGCTTGGGTTGGTCCGTGTATGGGTGACCATTTATACATAACGAGACTCCTCCGTGCCTCGGAAAGCCGTTGGTCCCGGCTGTCATTTGTAGATCTTTGACAGTTGTTACGGGTCGTCAGAAGCCCGAAAGTCTAACAACCAGTCTTGCCAAAGGGTATCGTATTATCCAGTTACTAGGTTGTGGAGGTCAGATAGGCAGTCGCTCCATGTAATATACGGTTATTTAGCTGCATCTGGTTAGACTGGAAGCCAACACCAACTTGGTTGGGAAAAGGATGATGATGTACACTCATAATGATAAGCGGTACTTTTGGACACGGCGCATAAAGTGAGGAGGTTCATCTCGCAGGAGCCCTGACCACCGGTAGCTTAGACCCTATTCCTGATAGTGATGGGCTATTTAGCCATGAACCCTTCGTTATCTGCCGCTGTCTGTCTTTATCTGTTTTTTTCTGTATTCTTTCGCTATCTTGTAATTGACTTGTCATAATTTGCTATGTAATAACTTTTTGTATTGTTAGGCGTAGGCCACCCAAATAGAGCTGTGTAACGAATTTGCGGGAAAAAACTAGTTGTAGGTATATGAACGATGCTGTCATAATACTTTAATTATTTGTATGTAGTGGTGGGTTGGCCGATAGACATGCGTGGGTTCAGACTCCCACAGATTAAAAAAATGTCTTTTGTGCGGACAGCTTCGCCATTATCCATTTTAAATCAAATACTTTAGAAGAAATAAAAGGTCAGTTTGCTATTTTAAAATATACGCTACTATTTGTTTTATTGAATACTAGCAGCGCCCCGCAGTTTCACCCGCGTAAGTCTCGATCCCGTGGGAATATCGGGATAAAAAGTATCCTATGTGTTAATCCAGGTTATAAACTATCTGTTTGCCAAATTTCATCCAAATCCATTCAGCCGTTTTTGCGTGATTGAGTAACAAACATCCAAACACACAAACACACAAACTTTCGCATTTATAATATTATTATAGTAGGACTAGTAGGATAGTAGGATCTTTTGCTCAGTCGTTTTTGGCGTAGCGATTGCTACGCCGTAGCGATTGCTACGCCGTAGCGATTGCTACGCCGTAGCAGTGTAGCGCGTACTATTTTTGTGTTTATCCTATATCCGTTTTCGAAAGTATCGATGTATATACTGCTTATTTTGTTGCGACAAGTGACTTATCATCTATATGTATACAGATACATAGTTTTAATAAATTAAAGTCGCTTTTCGCGTCTGTCTGTATGTCCACTTAGGTCTTCTAAACTACACAATGTGATTTTCACAATAATTTAGAACAATTATTCCGGAAGGTTCATGTACCTATAGGTCATCATCTGCCTAGCCTTTTCCCAACTATGTTGGGGACGGCTTCCAGTCTAACCGGATGCGGCTGAATACCAGTAGAGCAGATGTATAGGTATAATTAATTAATATTTGACTAACACAGAAAACTAAATATTTTGACATGTCGCCATTGCACCTGAGCGAAACAGCACCTCGACTGGTCGTTAGTTTCATATAAAATATTAATCCACATAATGTCACATCTTCACCCACGCATGTTTGGATGTCAGTACTCGAAACTTCCAGTCGAAGCCTCGCTGTCAACTTGGCGGCAAATTGCTTCCGAACGGCTCCCAAGTATTGGAGCCACTTGTCCCCGCTTCAGTACGTGAATACGGTTAGGAAACTTCTCATATATCGTAGTTAGCGAGACTCTTGGATTGTTGAAGGTGATACAAGGTGTTTGATATTAAAATATGTTTTAATCAGAATGAGTTTTCGGCTAGAGCGACGTCATTTTATGAGTTAGCGAGGTTGTTGAATTGTTGTAGGTAATAATTATAAGGTGTGGAGACTGTTTTGAAATGTATGTTGGGACAGGTGCTGGATTTTAAAATTATGGCTAAATTTAAGTTTTGATCAGACTGACTCTTCGGCCAGTGGCGACATTTTCTAAGTGTAGATTCCTCCATGAATTAACGAATACATGTATTTGTTTAACACATGCATTTGTTCTTGGCGCCATCAGTAGGGACTGGTCATCTCTTAGCTGCCACGGCTTATTTTGATTTATTTTAATTTTTGAATTGTTTTGTATCGTTTTATCTTTTATTTACGGACTCTTTTAACCTGCACGTTTTTCTACATTGTACTCACATGTATGATTCCAACATGAATGATGTAAACAACATATTGTAACAATATTCTGATTTAAAAGAGTGTCCGTGGAGTTTCTTGCCCGTTCTTCTCCATAGGAACCTACTACGCTTTGGAATGGGCAACTAGCTTCATATTTTCTGACTGACCGACCCTTTGACAATTCAAAAGTGCCTGTAATTGGTTTATTTGAAATAAATGCTTTGAGTTTGAGTTTGAGTTTGAGTAAAAATTCAGTTGACTCTCACGTGTCGTACTACATAATAGTTAGTAAAGTTATAAAACCCAAATTTTGATTTCAAATGAACCTGCACAACTGATTTATGTACTGCTGATGGCGTAGTAAGTCATATACATAAGTCAGTTACTACGCAGTGATTATTTGTTGAAATACAGAAAGCGTAACATCTGTAGAAATAATATCCTCTATACATAATTATGCCTATATGTTAATATACATTTGTGATCCAGCATCGTAAACGTGAAGTATTTGTCCATACGACATTATTTACATTTGTTGCGCATGCTTCCTTTTTCCATCGTAAAAATTAAGTGCTCCACTTGGAAGGGACAACACACTTTGGGCCACTTTATTTCTTAATTAAGTGCCTTTATTTTTGTGTCTTATCTGTACATAGGTTAGTTACATTTCTGTCCATTTTGAAGAACTTCTTCAATCTTACCTAACATCATCATCTGCCTAGCCTTTTCTCAACTATGTTGGGGTCGGCTTCCAGTCTAACCGGATGCAGCTGAATACCAGTATTTTACATGGAGCGACTGCCTATCTGACCTCGACAACCCAGTAACTGGGTAATACGATACCCCTTGGTAAGACTGGTTGTCACACTTTCGGGCTTCTGATGACCCGTAACGACTGTCAAAGATCCACAAATGACAGCCGGGACCAACGGCTTAACGTGGTTTCCGAGGCACGGAGGAGTCTCGATACGTAAAGATGGTCACCCATCCACGGACCAACCCCGGTAAGCGTAGCTTAACCTGACGGATCGATCTGTGCGGCTGTTATTACTGAGCCAAGACCTCCTTACCTAACATTATCCATATAATTCGATTTTACGTTTATTTTTTGGTCTATTTCTCCTCTTTCTTTGTTGTGTTAGCTGAAGTTTCCAGCATCTTGATCACTTCTATGAACAGTGAGATACTCGGTGAGCGTCAAGATGACGGGATCAAGCCCCCAATTTAAAATGTATCACATTAAAGTGTTTGTACTACATATGTACTATTTGTACCCTAAACAAGACATTTGTACCTCTAGAGGCAAAGGAGGTATGTCAAGATTTCCCTGGTCCCGCCACTTTGACGTCAAAGTGGCGGGACATTCTGGACGCGCTACTCACTGGCGGGTAATTCAAACCTGAAGACTTAGTACTACATACGTACAGGTGTATACTCAATTTTCAATACAGTTGTAAGTGCCAAATTAAAGTTATGTGATTAAAACATTGCTCTCGCCAATTTGATGATTTGTGTTATCGCTGAATTCATATGAAAATCGTTAGAGCTCGTGCAAAATCAAATGTGGAAACTTAGTACGTGCTTAGTACATGAACGTGAGTAACTTTCATAGAAGTTTTCACATTTGATTTTGCACGAGCTCTAACGATTTTCATATGAATTCAGCGATAACACAAATCATCAAATTGGCGAGAGCAATGTTTTAATCACATAACTTTAATTTGGCACTTACAATTGTATTGAAAATTGAGTATACACCTGTACGTATGTAGTACTAAGTCTTCAGGTGTGAATTACCCGCCTGTGAGTAGCGCTTCCAGAATGTCCCACCACTTTGACGTCAAAGTGGCGGGACCAGAGAAATCTTGACATACCTCCTTTGCCTCTAGAGGTACAAATGTCTTGTTTAGGGTACAAATAGTACACGTTAATGTGATACATTTTAAATTGGGGGCTTGATCCCGTCATCTTGACGCTCACAGGTACTCGTACGCTAGGAATCAAAGCAACGAAAAAGATTGTAAAACTGTTTTTCACCTGACTTGATTACTAGGTATCTACATAGGAAATGCATAATCAGCCTATATTA
Organism: Lithophane semibrunnea; assembly: GCA_947363905.1. NCBI lineage: Eukaryota > Metazoa > Arthropoda > Insecta > Lepidoptera > Noctuidae > Lithophane > Lithophane semibrunnea. The sequence goes on from OX376189.1 coordinate 2,167,660, forward strand.
TTCCCACTGCTGGGACACAGGACACAGGCCTCCACTCTGTGAGAGGGAAAGGAACGTAATCTACCACGCGGGCCCAGTGATGGTTGGTAGATGTCACATGTCTCGAATTTTTGGTTCTAGGACATGCCAGTTTACTCACGATGCTTTCCTTCACCGTTTTGAGAGCAGTGGTGATGAAATTATTTACACAAAGTAAACATAGTGGTAGGGGAGCCCAAGCGGGGATTTCGGGAGTTACTCGAGCGCGGCAGAATAACATACGGGGGGCAACCTTGTACCTTGTGAAGTACTCCCACTATACCTGAGCCCTGTACATAGGGGCAAATGCCTAGGGCAGCCGATCAGATTAGTAAAAACTCTCCCATTTCCTTATTTCACGCTTAAATTGTCAGATTATTGAAATGCACACTTTTCTGCATGTAACCAACTTACCTTACCTTAATCTGACGCGCTCGAGTTTTTCTAACGATCGATTTTTTTTTTACTAATCTGATCGGCTGCCCTAGGCGTTTGCCCCTATGTACAGTGCTCAGGGCGCTTACTCTTGATTTTAATTCCGATCTATCGACATTGGAATTTTCACGTTTCGTACTCTTGAGTTCGACGCTAGCGCCAAATTGTATTTGAATTGCGTGTCCATTTTTGGGAACTAAGTGGAATCGGGATCGGGCTTGGGATGCTACTCTTGACTTACTTTGACAGCCGTCTATTGCGCCAGTATTGCGTTGGGATTGTTTGTTGATTGAGATTTTTCCAATAACAAAAGTGTAACTTTTTAGAAATTGTTTTGCGTTTTATGTGGTTTTCAGCAAGTAATAAGTATATAACATGGCAGGGTTGGCATTAATATACAGTGTTTTACGTAATTCCCATAAAAAACAATTAAAACAAAGACGAGATGAGCGTCGGATGATGTATTTTAAGGACGAACCGTTTTCTATGAATGAAGACGAATTTAAAGCAAATTATAGAGTGAGCAAGGATTTTTTTGAGAAAATTTATGAAAACATTAAGAGAAGAAGTGATATATCACCATAAGGTACTTACGTATGTTGTCTTTGATATATTAGTTTTATCCCGTGGTTTTATCAATGATATTATTATCATGACTTTTGTTTGGAAGATCTTATAACTTAATTAATACTTGTATAATTCTTGCAGGTTTTAGTGGCACTGTCTTTTTATGCGAGTGCGAGCTACCAAAATCTAATTGGAGGAACATATGGTTGCTATGTTAACATATTGTTTATTTACTTAGGTACCACTTGTATAAAACTTTAATATTAGTAACTTAACGGAAAATAAATAATTGTTACTAAAAAAGAACCACACGCGATCGATATTTTTACCATAATGAACTAGCTAAACAAACTTGCATTTCGAATTCACTTTTTTCTAAAACCACTTGACTCGACTTTGTTTATGAAATTGGAGAACTCGCACGCCGCCTAATTTTTTTTGTAGTAGTTATAGGCAACGACCCTTCCGCATGCAGCCAAAGTCATGGTAAATTTCATGATTTTAATCATAATTTTACGCCCAAATGAATTTAATATGTTACAAACAATCAATTAAACTACTGTTTATATCATATTTATTTATTAGCATTCTTATTTAAAGGAAAAAGCATTTTAAAGCCCTATTAGCGGTTTATCGTAATGAGTTGAACACCACTATTGCGGGCCGTAACATAGCTAACTTCACGTGTAACAAAATAATCGCGGGGCAATCCCAATTTCAATCCAATGTTGACAATATTGTTTTCAAGAGTACCGAATCACGTGACTGCAAAATTAACATTGGAATCGTATTGGCTTGAGATTGGAATTAAAATTAGTTTGAAGAGTAAGCCCCCAGGTATGGTACTATAGGAAATATCCTGCAGCAATCCGCAATCATTATTTTTCAAAGCTTTATAATAATGGTGTGGTATTGATATCAATGTCTAACTTTTCACAGACTAAATTCTGTTAATCCTTCATAACACCACATCAAAAAGTCATATTCAACAGTTCCGGAGCCTCACAGATTACTTCATATTCAAGTACACGTCATATCCAAAGTTTAGTGCCTAGAGCTTTGTGCATAAACCCATTGTAATGTTAATGATATCTACACAGTCTGTACGCCCACTCGGAATGGCTTGAATTAGGACGTCCTTTACATTTTATTCAAAGTTACGTGGTTTTATTCTATTCGTGGTTGGAGGAGCTCGTGGCTAAGTAATAACAGCCGCACGGGTCGATCCATCAGGTTTAGCTACACTTGCCGGGGTTGGTCCGTGGATGGGTGACCATCTTTACATATCGAGGCGCCACTGAGCCTCGGAAAGCACGTTGAGCTGTTGGTCCCGATTGTCATTCGAGGATCTTTGACAGTCGTTACGAGTCGTCTGAAGCCCAAAAGTCTGACAACCAGGCTTACCAAGGAGTATCGTATTACAGTTACTGGGTTGTGGAGGTCAGATAGGCAGTCGCTCCATATAAAATACTGGTATACACTGGAAGCCGACCCCAACATAGTTGGGAAACGCTAGGCAGATTGATTGAGGCAAAAACAAAAACAAAATACAAATAGTTAATAATTTACAGAAATCCTACCTATTATAAAGTGAGCTTTTTTGTTTCTTTGTTACACTTTCACGCTAAAACGGCTGATTGGATTTGGATGAAATTTGGCACATGGGGTAGACCATGACCGGAGTTAGGTTAGGTTATTTATTTAAACATAGAGATTTTTTTATTCCCACACGATCGAGATTTGAAACCGCGGGGCGCAGTAAGTAAAATATAATTTATCAATACTACACATTTTGTAGTTTCGCCAATATCGATAGCATCTATAGCGCTCCCCAGAGAGCCACGAGCAATAGGTTTTTAATTTTATCTCATCAGGAGGGGTTTGATAGGTTCAACTGGTACTTGGAATTTGAAAGGACATACCGAATGAGTCCGACAATCTACAGGTAATTCCGACCATTTGCTTTCTATTTTCCCTTTGACGGTTTGCAATTTAACAATCCTAGAATTCAGTGACGAGGTAATTGTTTTTCGAGGGACGACAAACCTAATTGAAAACCGCACGAGAAACATGTAGGTTTTTTGCATACAAAATGAAAATGTGAAACAGGGCGGTCAGGTCAGCTGCCTCAACTGCTCTAACTAAAGCTAACCTACGTCTACGGTGTTTGATCATTACTTTTGAAGTCAACCAGAAATGCTTTCACAAACGAAATAATTGTACAATATTCAACGAAAGGTCAAAGGTCATAACGGCACCAGACCTCGAGGGTAGAGTAAAAACAATAAAATCTAAAAATAGCTTTATACAAGTACATTTTGTATTTATTTTGTACATTCAATCTATTCCGTAGAGAACATTAGATTCGACGCAATGCGGATGAGTACTCGAAGCAGAATATTCGTCATGATGAATTTATTAGGCCACGCTCATTGGCTACGTTCCTGCGTTCTAAACTGCATCAGTGTTTTGATTGGCCACGAGCTTCCGGCTTCCGTAAATCAAACTGGGGGCCTTAACCGGCCACATTAACAATTCCTCTAAAAACAGTTCATTTTCTGAATCCCAGCTGTCATTAGCAATTCCTCTAATTTGACATAAAAGCTATTCATAATTTGTGGATCATTTTACGAATCTCCATAGAAAACTGTCAAACAGATGAATTATTTCGTAATACAACACGCAGATCATATTTATTATGAATTGTCAGTTTGTGACATTTTACGATGATTCATATTTCTGCTAAAGTGACCGTTTTAAGCCCGCTGAACACAGGGCTATAATTCGCTGTGACGTTTCAAGTTGGCATTATTATTCTAATATTTTGCGTTCCAATCTGCCGCTTCTTGCGAAGGGCTGTTGACAAATCATATTTTGCTGCTAGCAATTTTAGATCTTTACGCCACTGTGGCAGTGCAGTGTTTGTCATACTGAATAAGGTACTAAGAGCAAATACAAGGGCTACTTTCTGGGCACTTTTCTGCGCTAAAATCATGTAGGTGCATGTTGTTTGACTCTAGTTCTAAATTTCTAAAGCGTGTTTCATCTCAAAATTGCTAGAACTTTCTGGAACTGTGTGAATTATATCATCACAGCTCAGGTCCACTGGTAACTACCTAGTTTGAAGACCATCATTCAAACAAGCTAATGTTACGATAGTTACAAAAAAAAAATCCTTACTAATAAGTTACTAATATTATAAATGCGAAAGTAACTCTGTCTGTCTGTCGCGCTTTCACGCTGAAATTTCTGAACCGATTTAAATTAAATTTGGTACACAGATAGTCTAGACCCTGAGAAACGACATAAGCTAATTTTAATCCACATACCACGCGGGCGAAGCCGCGGGCGGAAGCTATAGCTAGCTATTTAAGTCATCTTTTGTACAAATTAAGAAATATCTACCTTATTCTATTTTTTCAATACTTTGCTATGTAAGTTACGATGATGTTACAGGTAATAGTAACATTGTAATTTTACGACCTACATCGCTAGGCTCCCTTTGCACAATTTAATATTTATCACCCTGCCGTTACGTTGCTATTTCAAGCTCCTGTTGTGTTGCTTTATTTGATATGAATGTGCGAAAATTCTTTACGAGTTTTGTCAGCATATTTGTGCTAAGTTGTAATAAATCAGGCTTACACAGGAAAATGATTTACCGTAGGTATGTTTCCCGTAAATTTATTTTCCACAGATTTTCTAAATTGGTTTAAGAAAAGCAGAAAAATACATAAAATAGTTTGGCAATTAAGGTTTAATAGAAGTATGAGGAGAAGACGGTGTAAAGTTCCTCATCCCCCTTAAAAAAGAGAGGGAGCAGGGGCCTGCCACCACCGCTTACAGCAGTATTATTTTAATATTACTTCAGCGTAGGAATGAGATGAAGCTCTATAGGACGTATAGCTCCATCTCTTTCCCCCACGAAGTAATATTAAAATAATACTGCTCAAACCGGAGGTGGTAGGCCCCCAGACGGGTCTTGTGTCTGATGGGCAACTGCCCGACGATGTCTTTGTAGGGGCGTGGTAGATATACAAGGTGTCCGGTAAATAATGGATAATCTTGAAATAGCCTAGAATAGACCATATGGCCGTTCTAAAAAACACAAAAAAATATATACAGGGTGTTAGGGTAAACACCGTTATCCTTGCAACCAATGGTTTGGTTTCAATTATAGAACGTAAAATCAATGTAAAATCACAACTTTTTTTTTCTTTTTTTTAAATCTACATTTTACCACAAGAGACGCAAGTTCGTTGTCCTATGCGCTAGGGCAATGAACTTGCGTCTCAACACGGGCGGGGGGTACGGGATGTGACCTGACCGACCGCGAGCGCGACCCCTCCCTCAGTCAGCCAGCTGTTTCGCTAGAGAGCACGGTGTCGGATAGAAACTTTTTAAAATCTTTTAATGAAAATGACGTTTGTTGTGTTCGGTCATTTATTTTTAAATTTAAGTCAACTACCCATGGTTTGAATGACTAGACTGTTTACCCTTACAGCCTGTATATATCCAGTACTTAGTACCTAATGTTTGAAACAAACTTTTTTAACGCAAGGTTAGATTTTTGACTTTGTAAAAATTGTAGTAGGTACTCATTTGGGTACCTACAAATCCTTTTCCCTTTCTTGAACTTTATGAGAGCGTGCATGTACTTACCACAAAGTATATACAAGTATTTTACGGTTTTACCCTTTGCCAACCCACAGGGAATGTAGCTCTAGCGCCTCTTAAGTTCTAGGTTTCGAACCTGCTCCATAGATAAAGGAGTTAAGATAAAGCATAACGGTCAAACTTTCACTTCGTTTTATTTTATGCAATATTGATTTCCTTCGGCACGTGTAAGCAATATTCCATTCTACTTGGAAAATGCTTTAATAAAAATATTTTTCTTTTGAAAATAATATTTTATAGTGCTATTAAAATAAACAAAGGAATATTAAAGCTGAGTAGGTATTTTAAGTGGAATAAGGAGTCATTCGAATTTGTTCATCCATCCATCAAGGTCATGAAAGCGCTTTGATGAACAAGCTAAAATATTTACGTGCAATTCACGTGATGAAAACATTAATGTTTTCCTGTTTCGTTGTACAAATAATGGTTGTATTTTTACAGAATTAGTTTAAAACGCAACATCCATCTGTTAGCGCGCTTTCATGTAGCGTAGGACTTATCCGATTTACGGGATTCTTTTTCTAATTTTCTGATTCCTCCTTTCCTGTTTTGATAAAATCCGTAAGTTTAGTGAAAAGGTTTTCTCCAAACTGTGGGTGGAAGACAGGGGATTTTGTCAAGACAGGCGACAATATCAGAAATGGACTACAATTTAATCAGTTCTCTGACACGTATAGCCTAAGCATAATTTAGCCTATAATGTTCCCACTGCTGGAACACCGGACTGCTCTCTTTGGGTCACGTATCTGGGGTCTTAAAACAGTCACTTTGGCAGAATCATAATAGGAAAATATTATGAATCATCGTAAAATGTCACAAACTGACAATTTATAATAAGATCTGCGTGCGATTCATATTAAGAAATAATTCATCTGTTTGACTGTTTTCTATGGAGATTCTTAAAATGGTCCCCACATTATGAATTGCCTTTGTGTCAAATAAGAGGAATTGCTAGTGGCAGCTGGAAATTCAGGAAATGAACTGCTTTTAGAGGAATTGCTAATGTGGCCGTTTTAGACCCCAGATAACGGCAAGTCCTTCTTGACTACTAGTTGTTCTTACATTTGGGTAGTTTATGTTTAGCTATAGTGACTTCTTTTTCATGCAGACTACTTATTGTAAATCAGTTTCATTCCCTCTTTCGACTTTCCAGAATCTTTTACTCCAAAATTACATCTAAGCATGTAGTCGTATTGGCTTTAGAATATAAAGTACCTGTTTCTCAATATAAGTGTAAACCTACATATTGATAGGCAACCCTTCTCGTGTCTCGGTCGTCATTTATCTAGAGAGGCCCTCGGACTCCGTCCTCCAGACCTGTATGTAGGTCAACGCGGTCGCACTTAATTAGGCCGAGAAAAAACAGCACCGTGTCGCGTGGCGCAGCCCTAATGACTAATGATCTTGTGAATATTTGAAAGTGGAGGCTGTTGTTTTGACTCATCTTTCATTCAGGAGAGGGTGCAGCAGAAGTAGTAGCTTCTTTTTAGAATGTCGATGGCAAAAACAGAGTAGTTAGGTGAATACTATGTATGGCACTGGACAAAATCAAAGTGGTACCACTTTGATATTTACCGCAAATAAACGTATGTAATTTCTTTTTTTCTTCGTTGGGAATAAATCGTCAATACGTCGATGACTAGTTTCGATAGCGATTTCATAGCTTAAAACAATAGTTAATAGTTTTACATAAATCAGACTCACAGTTTATCAACAATACGAATATTAATTTATCCACACGACACAGGGAAATCCAGTCAACCGAAATCACTTGCACATTCGCGATAGCGCTCAACAAAAAGCCGCTGCAGCGCTGGAACGAAGCTTAGTTAACAAAAAGCGATTTAATAACACTAAAGCTTCACACAATGGGTGTTCTACGGACTAGCGTTTAAGCGAATTGGATCGGACGCAGCTGTGTCAATGGCCTCCACGGCCGCCTCCGATTTGGCGCATTCTGCTTGGTAGCTACCTATTTTTGGTGCTTCAAGCGGTTGGAGATAGAATTTGCTGCCAAATTTTCAGATTTATAGGCCAACGGGTTTTTGGTTTTGGCTTGTATTGTGAATTATGTGGCCCTTATGGTGTAAATAATTCTAGGAAAGTTACACGTGTCGTTTTGTATCAATATTATTGAGATTCGTGGTAAAAAATAGAGCGAGTATGGTCAAAAGTTTCCATCTCAATTTCTTAAATGGTCAACAACAAGATATATTTTGGAGGGTAGTTACGTTCCTAGAAAAATAAATTAAATTTATTTCTTATAAAAAATACCTATAAGCAAAGGTCAAATAAAAATAATAAGATCTGAAAAATACTTATTTATATAAAAAACTTTCAATAAAGTTCTCGTTTGTTTCATGAAAAAGGAATACTTGGGATACCTTTTCTGAATTAATTCTTAGGTTTTGTTATGAAACGAAGTAGGTATTCTTTTGTCTATGTGTATTTTTTTAGAATTGGCAAGTCGAAGTTTCAACTTGGTTTTATGTGGAATTGGATGATTGCTTTAGGCAAGAGTGCGCTTGGCTCTAATTCTTTGCGTAGGCGCTTTCAATAGTTTGAATGTGGAGCATTTACTAAGAAGATCTTAATGCATATCCTTACTGTTTTTTTCACTCTACACAGTGGTTCACAAGTCATAACGTCGTTCACGTTAAAACTGCCTTACTGGATACCTCAGGCGCACTTTCAGATTTAGAACTACAAAAGAATAAAATGATGAAAAACCCCGATGGAGCGACTACATATCTGACCTCCACAACCCTTAACTGGGTAATACGATCAGTCGGACTTTCGGGCTTCAGACGACTCGTAACGACTGTCAAAGATCCACAAATGACAGCCGGTGAGTCGGGACCAACGGCTTAACATGCTTTCCAAGCCACGGAGGAGTCTCGATATGTAAAGATAATCATGAAAAAAAAATTATAGGATTCCTCCCCTAAACGTAAAGCGGGAATGTTTTTTTTTTCTCGCCCATCCTATGGTGTAGGCTAAATGGTTAGTTTTGGATATGTGAAAATTCACGGCAGTAGTATTTATAACGTAATGGAAAAAAAAGGAAAACTATCACAGCTAAGTAGGCTCTACAAGTTACCGAGAAATATTCGAATAACTTACATTTACAGTTGCAAAAATATGTTCTCTCATACCAAGAACAAGTCCCATACCATGAACACGTTTTTTAACTAGAATGTTAAGTTTGGTCTTAGGATAAATTCATCCCAACTACGGAAGCCTTCATTGTGCGCGCACTTGACCGTTTTTTTCCTAATTTTCCGGCTTTTTTTCTGGCCTATTTTACCCGCACTAATCAAGAACACTACAAAATATATATATACAATAGAAAAAACTAACAAAATTAAAATTAAGCTAACTTAAACTAACCCACTAAAGCATACTTATTAAATATAATGGAAAATTGTGTATAATTCAAGAAATAAAATGCCTTTTATTATTTACTAGCTTCCGCCCGCGGCTTCGCCCGCGTGGTATTTCGATAAAAAGTAGCCTATGTCCTTCCAGGATGCCATCTACCTCCTTGGCAAATTTTGTCGAAATCCGTTCAGTAGTTTAAGCGTGAAAAGGAATTATTTATTTTATATAATCAACAGCACGAACAACGAACAGTGTTACTCCACTTTACTTACTGAAAATCAGCGACTCGTCTAACCAACCTCCGCAGTAATGAAGAGAGACATTATAAAGTGCTTTCTAAACTGAAACTATTCAATTAGTTCGAGTTCAGAGAGCATGCTGGGGCAAACTCATCATATTATAGTTTTAAGTTAACGCTTAATGGCTGTTAGGGGTTTGTGGTATAGTCCTATTAGTTTTGATAGTTCCGCTGTTTTGATATTGAAAGTACATTCAGCTTCAAAAAGATGAAGAATTTGTTTCATTGTATACGAGCTTTGTTCCGTAACATCGTATCAATTTGTAGTCACTACACATTGGGTACTTACTTAATTTTAGCTTCACATTGATGCAGAATATTGAATAGAAATTGTAGATACTCTTGGATTCTTGACAATGTATAGGTACATCTTTTTGAGCCTCCCGTGCCTCAGAAAGCACGTTAACCCGTTGGTCCTGCGCCTGATTTCTCTCCGGTCGTGTCGGATTGCCGTCCCCTCGGAGTATGAGAGTGAGGGAAGAGAGAGTGCACCTGTGTCTGCGCACACACTTTTACACTATAATATCTCCCGCGCCGAAGGCTAGTCTCCGTTGACATTGGCCGCCATGGCCGAAATATAGTCTGGAGGACTATATACCTACCTACATCTTTTGAGGATGTACCTACTGCTATTAGGAAGTTAAGAATTCAATACATTTGTTATAAACTCTTGAAGAATCTTTGTAAAAGTATTTCAGCCTAACCTGCTTGTACGCATAAACTTGCAGCTTTCGAAATTCGGCCAAACCCAACGTTATGGTAAACTCGAAGTTTTTACATTTGTTTCAGCCAGATCAACTGATTGTGCTGATACTGAAATGCTTGCAAAAGGCTGCTCTAAATCATATGTACCAACATATTATTATAAGACCAATATTTTGTACATTTAGTTCGCATTAAACTTTTTGACGTTGAATAAACCAGAGCTAAAAAATGTTCATTCGATACAGCGTGCTCCAATTCTCATCCAGCATAACGTATTTAACGAAATTAATTACAACAAAAGTGTTTTAATACTTACAAGACTCGAGTAATTCGCCTTCTGGGTGTTAAGACTGTCACTAAGAAGCAAAGCAGTCATCCATTCTGCCAGTCAGCTGTCGTAATTTGCGCGGGAAGCTACCAGCTGACGCCATATTTAATCCTCTGTAGAAATTAACAGATTCTACTTCTCTTCTGCTAAATTGCATTACGTTATTACCTTTATACTAGTATTTTTGATCAGAACAATGAGCCCATAATGTTTTCACTGCTACAGACCGCATTGTGCGAGCATCTGGGCCCAGTGCGGTTTCGTAAACAGGTGAACACATCTTTCACTATTTTGAGAGAAGTGATGATGAAGCAAATAATGATGGGTGACCATTTTGTAAAATCCACCAACCGGCACTAGGCCCACGATTTGGATTACGGCCCACTTCCTCTCACAACACCGAAAGGAGGCCCAGCAATGGGAACATAGGCTGATTATGATTTTTTACACAACGAAACATCCGTTAATCTTCTATCTTCAGACCAGGGGCTCATCGGGGATCATCGGGCATATTTAGACTATCAGTTCCGTTTGTAGTAATCATAGCAATGATTAATCGGGTTGCGTTACTAAAACTCAGTGTAAAAGGCTGTGAGTAAACTATTGACATTCAGGAAAGCCCTGATCAAACAAGGACTTGTATGCTTTTAAATTGAGCTAAGATTCTATAGTACCTAAATCGCAAAAGAACTCAGTGTAGCTGAACCAAAAATATAAAAAAAAAACTTACGTACACACGAATAAACTTTTTCATATTTATTGGCCCAACATGTTCCCTTAGGACTGAGACGTGGTTTCTCATTAATATTAACGCGACTGGGAGTACCATTGGTACATAATGTACCTATACATCCAATCATATCGCGGTCAACAGTCGCCCAAGCGTGCTGATTGGTTATCAATATGCCCTCGGGATTGCTTGTCTAGCGTCCGTCCATGTTTAGTGTATAAACAGTTAATTAGTGGTTGCTGACCTATGTATGTGATGTGGTATTGATTTAAAAGAGTATTATTAGTAAAGGAACAACCTAAATTCTATCGACTGTTTAGAATCTTAAGGGGCAAGCATTGACTTCGATATCTTTGCGTTCTATAGGGGCACGCTGCTTGCAACAAAGGTCATTTGAAATGACTACCGGATTTTGCCGCAGTACACAATAATGATAATAGTCCTCCAGACCGTATTTTCGGCCACAGCGGCCAATCTTAACGGAGACTAGCCTTCGGCGAGGGAGATATTATAGTGCACAAGTGTGTGCGCAGACACAGGTCTATTCTCTCTTCCCTCACTCTCATAGTCTGATGTGACCTCTGGAGAGAGATCAGGCGGCTTAACGTTCTTTCCGAGGTACGCCATCACACCGCCAACTTCCAAACTCCGCTCTTACTACGAAATTCCTAATGGAAAAACCCAATAACACTTTGCCCGACCCAGGAATCGAACCCAGAACCCCACGCTCAGCAGTCGCGCTTGCAACCACGAGACCAACGGGGCAGTTGTGTAGTGTAGTGTTAGTAGTGTAATGTAGTGTCGTGTTAGTTGCATATTGTCACTCTGTCATAGTAAATGAGAACTTACGTTCAACCTCTTCAGGGATAAGTAGGAGGTGCTTGTATTTCCTTGTATCAAGCCATCTTTGACCATGCACACCATAAGCAAGTTCACAGCCAAGCAACCATTCTATAATATCCCACAAAAGTTCCAAAGAGATGATAAAACAAGTATATTTACTTGAAATAAATTCATTCTTCGAATGACGATACATCAACTTAAAGTCTTGAACCGTCTGCCATGTCTGAACTGAATTGTTTTCAAGTATCAAGATTTCCAATCCTATGAAGATATGACACCGTCACGTGTGAGCACGCGAATGATATCAATCATCGAAAGTAAGGCTGCGGTTTTATGCCGAGATCCGACGATCCGCGATTTTGCGAACGCGTCCGGGCTCGTCGGTGTCTGTCCCCAAAATCGCGGATCGTAGGATTTCGGACGGACACAGACGAGCCCGCACGAGGCACCGTGTCAGGTGTACGTGCGGGGTATCGCAGACATCGGGAGATGAGGATAGTGTAGTGATTGACTGGTTAGTTTTGGCCTCAACCAGTTATGTGACGTGCGAGTTGGTTTTCTTTTGTCGTCATTCGCTGAGAATTTAATGCAGTTTCATTTACTAAAGTATCATCTACAAATAAAGACTTATCTCCATAATTATAATAATAATGTGAATGTTATTAAATTATGTCGAGTTTTCCATTAAAACTGGGAACAAAGGAAGAACTTACTCCACAGAAACCATTACAATAAAAGGTTGTAATGCTATTTTGTCTTTCTGTTTTAAGAGTCCTGTAACTTTTTTATGAACGACAAAGTAATGAGTTTCGTTGAAAAGTTTGAGAACTCAGTTGTTGCAAAATGCGGAAATGATGTTATGGCATATACAGCTATGGCCCTGCTTTTGTAAGTGTAGGAGAAACATAATAAGAACAACTTGATCATCAATTCATCATTAGGTCTATACAACAATTTTTTTTGTGTATGCTAATTCCGAAAAGGGGTCATTGTACTCATCATTTTGAACAACTTTTTCTATGGGACCAAACTTGTAATCGCGAAATTTCTGCTGTTCCATACATCGCGATTTCAAGGTTTGTCCCATAGAAAAAGTTGTTCAAAATGATGAGTACGAGGCATGCCTTTTAAGTTTTGTCGATTGAAGAAAAAAACACAACTAGAACCTTATAGTACTTTTTATTGTTTTTCAAAGTATTCACCACGTAGCTTAATACACTTTTCCATTCGCTCATACCAGTTATTATAACATTTATTCCACTCTAAAGCAGCAGTCGATGCTTTCAAGTCAGCCATTTTGAACACCCCCAGTTCAAAATGGCTGACTTGAAAGCATCGACTGCTTCTTCACCGGACTGGAACCTTTGACCACGAAGACTTTTCTTAATTTTAGGAAATGTAAAGAAATTGTTAGGGCCTAGGTCAGGACTGTATGGAGGATGGTCTACGATCTCCAAGTGCAATAGTCGCAACATGGCCGGTTTTTCCAACGAACGTGGCCACCATCTTCTTTGAAGTGCTTCGAGAACGAACAAATTTAGTCGGCTTTGGCTCGTCTTGAAAGACCCAGATTGTAGATTGTTGTTTGGAATCAGGATCGTAGGCATAGATCCAAGATTCGTCACCACTGATGATATCGTAGACGTGATTTGACTGTCCTCGGTTGAACCTTTGCAGAGTTTTCTAACACCATCTGACGCGGGCCGCCTTGTGATCGTCGGAAAGCAGATGCGGTATCCAACGGCAAACTAGCTTTCTCACACCAAGCGCTTAATGCAAGATCTTCTGAATGGTTGTCCCTGAGATGCCTAATAGAGCCTCTATCTCTCGATACGTCATATGACGATCTTCGAGAATTAGTTGTCTCACAGCAATGATGTTATCTTCAGTGAAGGCAGATTTCGGGCGTCCTTCGCGAGATTTGTCACTAACACAAGTATGTCCACGCTGGAATTCTAAATACCAGCGTTCGACAGTCCGCAGACATGGGGCTTCATCACTGAACACAGATGTTAGCTCTTCAAAACACTGAAGCCGTGTCAGGCCTCTTCTAAAGTTGTAGAAAATTATTGCACGAACATTTTCCTTAGAAAGATTCATTTTCGTACGTAACCTGACAGATTCCAATCGACGCTGTGACTAAACAATGGCATTAATCCTAATACTAATACTTTCAACTGTTTTGAGATTCCAAATTTGAACACATTCGAATATAGAACAGTTCCAAATTCAAAATTGCCGGGAAATATGGAAACGACAGAACTTAAACCATTTTGGGTTTAGCGTAAACAAAAAATAATGGTGTATAGATATGAGTTCAAGCGATTTGTTTCTCCGCTCTCCTACGGCTAACGTAACCGCGTCCTTAAAGGCCACTTAACTCTGTAAGAATACTTAATATGGCCGTGTATCGCTAAATGGGTTAATAACACAGATTTATGTAACTTCGTATTGGATAATTAGAAAAGTGTGATGAATTAGCATTATGATCAACTATTTGCGAGTTTAGCCACACATATTAGCGATGTTTTTTATGTAAGAGAATTGGCCCTCTGTTGTTTTACTAAGGTTCTTATCTGTAGAAACCTGTTGATCCCGTATTAAGCTGATTATATCACTTCACTGACTCATCACCACACCAAGTCTCTCGTACAGGCACCGCTTCACTTTCAACAGTTTCCCCCCATTCGTGATGAACTGACAGTTGACATTAGTGACAGCGAACTAACTGCTGACGTGCATGAGAAAGTGTTTACATAGCTATTAAATACTACACTACACCATAAATATTAAGATGTTACCAGTTTGTTTATTATGAGCCCTTTACCCTTTGAGAAAATTAAATTCGACCCAAAACAGATTGTAAATAAAGATCGAGTAACTTGAAAGTGTTCAAATAACAATGTTTGCTAAAGGTCTCTGCACACAGCGGGCGTGGCGTGACCGGGCGCCGACGCGGCGCTGGCGCGACGGAAGCGTTCACACTGCGGGCGCGATCACGTCCCGCCGCGCCCATTCACGCCGACCGTTTAGCGACGCGATACATTCATCAAAAAGATGTTGATCGATTCAGACGTGGAAACGCTCTTGCTCTTATTTGCGCTAGCTAAGAAAAACAACGTAAACGGAAATGGGGGCATGAAATAAATCAAAAACGTCCCGTCGCACCGCGCCCCGCCGCGTCGGAGTTGTATTCGCGCTCGGCGCGACGCCGGCGTGGCGCGACGGTTTGCGTCGCGCCGAGCGCGGCGGCTCTGTGTGGCGTCGTCCATAGTAACTAGTACATTACAACTGCTCAGCGTCGCGTCGCCGCCCGGTCGCGCCGCGCCGCGCCCGCTGTGTGCAGTGACCATTAAACAGGAATTTGCGCGGGACGAAAGGCTATTATTAGCCTTTCGTCCCGCGCAAATTCCTGCTTGCTTTTACGAAACGGATGGTTTTATGAACCTTTTATAACTAGATTAAAATATTTTCTTTTATATAGATCCTTTCCAACACTGGATGAAAATAAATAAGCTATTTGTGCTATAATGAATATCAAAAAGGGTTTATTAAAAAAGTATAGATATTATTGAATGCCGAAGTTACTTGTTCTAACACCAGCTATCCGCCAGTGAAAGTCCTGTCAAAATCAGTCCAGCTCTTTAGAGGTAGCAAGCCATATTACCATCAACCGGGTACAAATCCAGAAAATCCGGAAAATTTCATCAGCCTAGGGTAATTTAGGTACATTCACAGTATATAAAAGACAACATGTACTAAGTACGTTCAAAACCATCATAGCAAAACCAAATGGACACAGTGTATCTCCATCATAGGATCATCATTAGTTAGATCATTGTCAATATCCCAGAACTTTCCCTAAAAAACTTCAGATTAATGCAAATTCGTCCACGTGGATAACAAGCTAGGTACAAAGATATTAAATATCAAAGGGACACGTGTCTGTAATGACGTCACAACAACGTGGGACGTCCCGTTTGGACACGTGTCTGTGGGTCATTGTCAATATCTGTTTCATGAAGATTAAGTTGCTTACGCAACGTATTCTCAACTTGGCACGTGCTTCGTCTAGGACTTAACGTAAATATCTACATAAACTGACGCCTTCTTTCCATGGGGGTAGGCAGAAACTACAAAACATCACATCATTACAACATCTGCTTTTGCTTCGTTTACGTTCATACATCTGCAGGCGTAGCATGGCGCTTTATATGTCTACGAAGAATAGACATAGCTTTTTCTATATAAAGTGACAGTTCGTTTCTTCATTTTTGACATCCACCGTAGAAATCTTTCTACAATCTGTCATTTTGTCTTTCATTTCTAACGATCTTTGTCTACGTCTTTTTATATGTAGACTATTTCGGAAGAAAGTTTTCTATCCTTACTGTCAAAATCACACTGACAACCGATAAATCCTATGACAAAACAAAGAATTTTGAGTCGAATTATGTAAAAGAGTGAATTTCGTAAAAAGTGCAGTTGACTCTTTCTACTTTACTGCCGTCTCGTACTGTCTACTGTCTACAGGAAACGTCATTTTTGTCTACTCTTCCGTCGACAAAACGGTGCTCATGCTACGCCTACTGAGAGCCTACAGAAGTGACAATCGCTTGGAAAGCGTTTCGTATTTCTACAACGACTTTCAACGGGATTGATATAAGCTTTTCGATAGTTTAGGCGCGTTACGGCGCCCTTTGAATGAAACTCGTTTCGTTGTAATTGACTTGTATTATTGATATTACACAGCACAGTATCCAAGTGACGGCGGAACAAACGTATAGACAAATAGGGTAATATTGTTAGTTACCTGCAGGTACACAGAGTTTATTAGTTAACAATTACTTAGCAAGTTTTGCAGGCAGATCGCATTCTCAAACTTATTGAACCATTAGACTACTTCCTAGACCAACCAGTGTTGTCAGGTTATACTAACGGTGGGAACCACAGATAATTAGTTGGTTCGCCACAATAGCTTATATCAGTCCTATACATTTTTGCCTTTTCTATCATCGTTATCACTGATAGAATGTCACTTTGTCTAGGGCCTCTGGTCATACCCGCACGACTGTTGCGAGTACTAGGTACCTAGAATTTCTGAAGAACATCATGTTACATAAGGTCACTTTTTATGTCCATCTAGGGCGTCTCCTCCCCGCGATTATATTTTTAATAATAGCTACATATATACATACATATGGCCGGATTTCTATAAAAGCTGGTGATTAGTCATCCGTCCCTTTAGGGTTGGTCTTTTGTATCTACCCTCTATATTGTCAAAACGAGGCGACAATATCAGCTCTTTGCCTATTTTATTTTAAACACATTTTTCCTCTTCACTTGCTGCAGATGATACTCCAAAATGCTTCACATTTTCCCTATAAACATGCATAACATAACATCACGTCTGTATACCCCGAAGGGTTAGGCAGAGGTGTACCTATAGTAGGTACCCAATTTTCCCTCTAACCAGATGTATCCGCAAATACCACTATTATTTCCTGTACTCAATACTCAATACTTTATTGCAATCCATAATGTGTACATAATAAGTTGGTATGTTGGTATGCTGTACATCATCTAACCTTAGATTATCACCACATATGTCGTATATTATATGTCGTGACCTGCTCGCGGCGCGTCATTACACACATGACGTCACAGCATCCCGTCTATTGTGATTTATGTTGATATAGGTCATTGTCAGTTGTATCACCTACAGATTTATCTTAAAAATACCGCTATATCGTGTAACAACGTCCAAGTTTATATTATAACCTTCATGCATTTCATGTTATGTGTCGTGACACATGTCACCTCGCGTCATTACACTGGGTGACGTCACAGCATCCCGTCTGTTGTGATGGATATCGAATTATCGATATAGGTCATTGTCAGTCGCATCACCTAGAGATTTATTACTCGAGTTATGACGTAGCGGATAGCTTCGAGGACAGTTTTAATGCTTTTTATGGTGTTATGGCTATAATTAAAGCTTTAATGAAACTAATAAAAATTTGGACAACGCAGGTATGGTGTGGTTTGTTATTTGTAAAGGATAATAACTTTCGGAATTTGTCACATTAAACTCGTTTCTTGTTAATTGGGTTGAATGATTATGAGTACAGATGTAATTACATGCAGGTACATGAGAAGGTTTAATTTTTAAACGGTGACATCAGCCGATCTTTTCTGTAAAAATCTCGTGAAAACTTTGGTGAAGGGAGCCGTCATTCCACCGCATTGCTATTCTGTAACTATCTCACCGTGAAGTGAACTATCAATAGTGTCAATCCCTAGCATCAGCCGTTCCATTCTGTAAAATTCTCACCGTGAAAACTTTGGTGAAGTGATCTTGAATTGAGCTGCGATTCCACCATCAGGTGAGCTGTCAACTCACTTCACCTAAGATTTCACGGTGAGATTCTTACAGAATAGATCGACAGGTTGGGCAGTTGTCATCTTTGCCATCCAGAACATTATAAAATGAAGCTATCAATAGGGAACATGCATGTATTTTTTTAATATTTTTATTCGATAGTTTACATCGTCAAATAATAGTAAAAAAAAAATTGACGGCAAAAAAGCAATTTAAAGTACTTAATTTTTTTTTATTAAATCTCCAACCGATCCGGGCTATTTAAACGCCTTCCATTTGGCGCGCTTGGTGTGGTGACGTCACAGACCGTGTAAACAAACAAGCAACTGTCAAGTCAACGTCAAACACTCCTTTTTGTAGGAGCGTTCGACATTGACTTGACATTGACATTTTGATTGATATCCCGGATTGTTACGTCACGTCCGCTCTTAACTTTTCAAGTATTTGAATTACCCACAGATTTTTGGGACTTTTAAAAAATTAATTTCTCGCTCAAAAAGAAATTTTATTCAAAAATATTGATGGAGGCATAATTCTGAAGTAATATAGTTCATAAAAAAAAATATTTGACCCTTATTTGAATCACATGCATATTCCCTATTGTGTGTTACTTCGTTAACACTTAACTTTGGCATAGATTAGATAATGACAGTTACTACATAAACTGCCGCGTTTTCATATTCCATCCATAGACTAATATTTATACCGATTCCATCTGCCAGGTTTTTATAATCAAGCAATTAGTTTTCAAGTGAAGATTACTAAAGATATCTCTCTCTTTCGTTGCAGAAGCTCTAAAGCTCTACGGGGAAAGACTATCAGAATGGGAGAGGAACGAGGTGAGGAAGTACCCGGAGGTGTGGTTCCTGGGGTTGGAGTCTAACAAGGTGCAGGCTCGGGCCAACCTGCCCAACAACTGCGGGTTTGATGATGAGAACGGTAGCTATAATAAGGTGAGAATTTTGAATGTAATAAATAATACTCCATTTGGAATAAGATTAGACATTTAAATCATTCATTTAAATGGATTTGAGTAGGTACACGTGGATGCTATTTCAAAACACCCCAAGGAAACGATAAAGAAGCGCAATTTAATTTGCAAGTACTAACAAGCCATACATTTCTATAAGAAGCATTGCTTTGTTTAGTTTTAAATTAAAATATGGAAACCACGATATACGTATTCAAGTGGTACTATCTCGGCGGTTAAATCTTTTTCAATTAGTACACTGAAGTTATACTTCAGGAGTGTTAAATTGGCTAAAACCACGATTGTTAAAAAAGCTACATATATTTTTCAGTACAATTACAAAAAAACATTATTTACCTGTCCAACATTTATTGAAAAGCTCGGAGTTCCATTCGAATACTAATTAAAACCCAAATCTTTTTATCCAAATAATTACAAAAAAAAGTCTTGTGAATAAAATTCGGATCTGACTCCAGCAAAAAATACTCAAATGGAATTTTAAATGGGATACCGGAATGGGAATTGAAAGAGCCGATTTTGTACTAAATTAATTGTCCGAAAGCTCGAAACCCCAGCATTGAAATATTATTCGAAGGAATTTGTTTAACAACGTTCGAAAATGTTGTCCCTAGCCACCGGCTTTCAGGAATTCTTTACAAAACCTGAATATTTTCCATTCGTTCATAATCGTAATATAGTACCCTAAAAGAATATATATTTTTTAAACTGTATGCCATTACTTTAGTCACATATCTTTATCAGTAATGGAATGCGTAGGTAATGTCCATTAATTTGTCAATTTGTTCATTAATTTGTCAATTTGCTTCAAAAGTGTGTAATTAATTTCCGTTTGTAGCCTGCCAAGTAGATATGAATGGTAAAGCGATAATTAAGTTCAGATATTCATTGTGAGTTAATTCCGATAAATACAAGACAAAAAATGTCTAGGTACCTACTTACATTTACCATTACATGCTTCGATCAATAACGCATCATTTATTATTCGGAGATTATAGGATAACTCAATTTGATAAATTCGCCACTTTTGTGAATTCGCTCAAAGAACAGCGGAATAAGTCTGTCTCACTCGCTATAAGATTGACCGAAAAATTAAAATTGAATTGATTTGAAATTGGCACGACCGGCGCCCTAATTGTCAGAATTGGAATCGCTAATCCATTGCTTCATTTACGTTGTTGAGCAGATTTTTTTTTCGGACGTATGAAGCAAGGGATTAGACATTTGTTTCACACCGATTCCAATTCTGATTGATCGTGTATTAAGCGCGGACGCGGGTCTGGGAGGTGGAAGGCCCTTTAATACTATGGCAATATATATGTCGCAGCCATATTGTATAACACGCCGTATTACAAATAGGCGTATCGAAGATGCGCCCATTTGTATGTGGGCGCCACGTTACTAAGTCGCTTTGACGAACGCGAATTGCGCTCATACAATGCGGCGTACTTTATTTCAGCCGAATTGAAATCCGGCGGAACGAAAGGTAGCCGCATTTCAAAACAGCGACGTTTTTCAATAGGGGGCGCCTATTTGTAATACGGCGTGTTATACTCGTACGATAAGGCTGCGACATATATATTACAATCGCACAACCTATTGAAAAAAGCCTTCATATAATGATTTGTGATCACTATTGTCTGTCCTTTGGCAGTATTTCCTAATTAAATACCTTTATGACTTTCCTAAACCAACAGAAACCGCATCGAACGAAGGTTCTTTAGCTTTCCAATACAAACAATTTACGAGTGAAGAATTATTTAGTCCTTATACGGGCAGAACTTGCTATTGAGATGCCAAACATTTAGTCATTAGTTGGCATCGACACGAAACACGATACCTTTTTAAGACATAAAATAAAATCTCTAAAGTAAAATAATTTAAATAACAATCAAGCAAGCCATTAAAAAGATTACTAGAATCCTTACATATTAGAAAACAAAGTCCTCCGCCGCGTCTGTCTGTCGTCCTGTTCGCGATAAACTCAAAAACTACTGCACCGATTTTCATGCTGTTTTCACCAATGGATAGAGTGGTTCTCGAGGAAGGTTTTAGTGTATAATAACCGACATCCACGCGGACGAAGCCACGGGAATCAACTAGTATCTTATAATCGCAAAAATGTTTCATTTTACAACGATTAGTCGTGCAATAAGGAAGTCCTGACCCTGGACTATCCCTTAATGCACCTTTACGTGAAAATGGGGGCATAGTTTTAAGTACAAGACTACTGTAAACTCTAAATATGTAAACAAGTACATACCCATTAATTAAACATTATAAAAGCTATGTCTGTAAGAAACCTCACGTTTGCGAAAATGCCTTTTTGTGAAAAGTGAGATTTTTGATCTCGACTGTAGGGTAGGTATATTATTGTATAGTTTACTTAGCATTAATTGATTATCAGCACATTAATTTTCAAAATTCATCATTCATCCATTGCTAGACGAGAACAACTGCCGACAAACTGTTATGCAGTTTGGCAGACTCTAGGTATGTTATTGTTAATACAGATTTTGGAATAAATAAATTTAAAAAAACCTCCGACAAAAACAAAGCATCTAATAAACTTTTTTTTTTAAAGCTTAGAATATTCGATCAAGTCACCTCTCTAATAAAACCAATAACATCAAAATCGGTTCAGCCATTTGGCAGCTACGATGGCGCAGACAGACACACACGTTAAATTTATAACACCTCTTTTTCCGTCGGGGGTTAATAAAATAAAATGACAGGCTGGGATTACCTATTGTCACAAAAAACCTCGTGTCTTTAATTCCAGCAAATCAATGACCACATAGCCTACAGGTACGAGATCCTCGAAGTCATCGGCAAGGGATCTTTCGGCCAGGTGATCAGGGCGCAGGACCACCGCACAGGGTCTCAGGTCGCCATCAAGATCATCAGGAACAAGAAGCGGTTCCACCACCAGGCGCTGGTGGAAGTCAGGGTCCTCGACCACCTGAGGCTGAAGGATAAGGATCAAGCGCACAATGTGATACATATGTTGGATTACTTCTACTTTAGGAATCATTTGTGCATCAGTTTTGAGCTTATGAGGTGAGAATTTATTCATATTTATTTGTCTATATACTCCAACACTCACTACACACATTGTTCTCTCTAATATGACAAGCCAACATACAAAGCGCCAAGTACACATTATTTAGAGAAGATAGACACAGAAGACCGATTCAGTCTCTTTATACATATAAATACAGCGACCCTGCCTGTTTCGTACAGTTTTCAAGACTTGACAAAACATTGAGATTGTTTTAAATACTGCGTAGCGTTTATGCTGAAAGTCGGCAACGTCGCAAATAAATGTCAAATATTTCGCTGTTTTGATTACAACTAAAACTAATTAATATTCGGTGTTACGATATTATTTATTGCATTTCATAATCAATATTTTAAACAATTGTCTAGCCATATTTCATATTTCCATACAGAAATATTGCCAAATCAATAAAAACAGGTAAATATTTGACAGTTATTTGCGACGTTGCCAACTTTCAGCGTAAACGCTCTAAGTTTAATATTATATATGATAACAAGCCTTTCGGAATAAATTTTATAAATTATGGTGAAAATTGCAAAAAAAATCGATTGCGGAGTTTTGTAGAACGAAGCGGACACATAGAAAGCGACTTTATTTTATACTGTTTATGATTTATTTATAGATAGATTTATCTGAGTACTGTACTTATCATAGATATCTAAAGATAGGATGTGGTACACATAAACTAAGTCAAGCTCAACATCGGCCCATAAGACGCAGTATATTCGTAAATATGGCTTCCATTATGGCAGATTACCGTAATCATCCTCGTGGAAGGAGTGACAAGGTTTGCTAATGAACCCTCATCAAGATTTTCTTAGTAAAAAATGTCCCAAATGCGCGGTGCAAGTTTCTTGCTTGTGATATACCATAACTTGAAGCGACAATAAAAGTTGCAGACAATGCAAGTGTTGTTGCTTCAATTTTATTTTTATTCAATTAAAAGAAAAACAAAGGAAGAAAAATAGTTTGTTGCACAGCCAAGAGCTGGCACATTCAAGAGCTGGCACATGACACATTCAAGCAATATAAGTTTGTCAATTTTGTCTATTTAGTTTGTTTAATTAATTGCTCCTTTGTACCTTTATTGTCCACAAATATTAATAAATAAATAAATAATATCGCACACACCGTGACCTTGTGAAGGCCGCAGGGATCCGCTGGATGCGTGAAGCACAGAACCGGTCGAAATGGTGGTTTAGTGGAGGCCTATGTTCAGCGGTGGACGTCTTTCGTCTGAAATGATGATGAAATCACACTGTAAATTAGAGGAATAAGCTGAAAATCTTATTTTTTAATTTACAGTATCAACTTATACGAGCTGATTAAGAAGAACAACTATCAAGGCTTTAGCCTCAGCCTCATCAGGCGGTTCACGAGCTCACTACTGCGATGTCTCAGGCTGCTGGAGGGAGAGAACATCATACATTGTGACCTGAAGCCGGTGAGTCCAACCTTTTCTTCTATTTTAGGTTCGGGATCAAGAATCATTTGACACATTTAACCTTTTTTATTGGGAGGTCATGCATGGTACCAAGTCATGAATGGTGGAGGTAAAAAAATTGATTTTTATATAACCTTTTTTAAAGGTCATACAGGCTTGAATAAACTTTTCGCCATAAAAATACTCGGGGGGAGATGTATAAAGTTGACCATATACACGAGCGGCCCTTTGTCGACGATAGCCGCCGATGTATCGACAGCTGCAGTTGGACGCGTCGGCGGCTGCCGTTGACGCGTCTACGGCTGCCGCCAACCAGTGTCGACGGCTGCTGTTGTCTCTGCCGTTGGCAACGGGCCGCTCGTGTTTATACGCACTAAGTCCGCCTTAGTACAGTATTGCTTTACTTTTGCATAAAGTTTTAATAATAAATAGACATTTAGCATTAGGCTTTGGTCAAGCAGTATCTCTGGCACTGTCGTACAACTGTCAAACTAGAAGTTCATGATAGAGACGGGAACAAACCTAATCCTAAAAACGTGGTAAGTATCTTTTATCAACCTTTGCCTCACTTTCTGGTTTTATTTTGGTCTTCTTCGATTTACATTCTTCACAGTTTTGACGTACGATAAAGTATCGTCTGTTCTACTACCACCTGATAAGCTCCCGATAATTTCTCTCCCTCTGGTAGATAGCCCTATTTTCTCTCTCTGGCAGATAGCCCTATTTTCTACTTTAGCCAATATCTTTATCTTCCAGGAAAACATCCTGCTAAAAGCGAGAGGCAGTTCCTCCATCAAGGTGATAGACTTCGGAAGCTCTTGCTATACGCATGCGCGCGTCTACACCTACATCCAGTCGCGATTCTACCGGAGCCCGGAAGTTATACTAGGGCTGCAGTACGGGACCCCCATTGACATGTGGAGTATGGGTGAGTGTTTGACTTTTTTTTTTTAATATATCGACCAAATTGTAACTAGATATTTTGTATAATAAGGTAGTACAGTAGAACTGTTTGTGACAGGCTTCTCCGGAATAACTATTACCATAACAATACTTATTTCTGCGCGCGCGCTGCTGTGTTCCGCTTTGAAGAGCATGGGTGCAGAAATATACAGGCTCATGGGATAGACTTTTATCTCCCATATCACAACGCGCCAGTGAGCAGTGGTGGCACAGTGGTAACGACCCCTTCGTACGAGTTGTAGGCCGTTGGTTGTAACCCAGACAGGCGATTTGCTTTTTGTAAATAATTCACTCAGAACGGTGAAAGAAAACATTGTGTGGGAACCGGTATGCCCTAGAACCAAAAGTTCGAAGACATGTGACATCTACCAACCCGCACTGGGTCCGCGTGGTAGATTACAGCACACTCCCTCTCGAAGAGGCCTGTGTCCCAGCAGTGGGAACATTATAGGCTGATTATGATGACGATGTTTCCACTTACCATTAGGTCGGCTTGTATGCCACCGGTGTCACGCAATAGCATACAAAATAATATGAGTTGAAGTCATTTCATAGCTTGTTTTCGTAACATTGTAAAACCCACATAAATCATATATGTCAAGAAGATCTCCACCGTAAAATTGACATTGTTATTATAATTTAGCAACAAAAAGAAAGACATGTTTTCTTAAACACTGTGTGTGTCAAATATAATTACTATACGTAAGATTAATTGAGGCACTGAGGTCTTATAAAAGCCTTATGTAATATTTTAATAAGCGTTTTCAATCAATACTCTTTTCGAGAAGTACTAAAGAATTGGGACGAACAGCGATGGCACAAAGCGGAAATTGCGTCACAGATAAACACTACAATTTTAACTAATGCAATGGCTATCAAACAAAGCACTAGTATAAACATTTGAAACCGCGTAATCTTCATCTTGCTTCTCTTTCTAATGTTCCAAAATGGAGAGAAATAGAAGCAACGAAATGAGATTAAGAGGTTACACTACTACTGATAATCTGGATTATATAAGCTTAGGTTTGCCACACAGTGTAAGAAATACTATACTAATCAATATACCTAGCCTTTTCCCAACTATGTTGGGGTCGGCTTCCAGTCCAACCGGATGGATCTTACTTCTACAACCCAGTAACTGGGTAATACGATACCCCTTGGTAAGACTGGTTGTCAAACTTTCGGGCTTCTGACGACCAGTAACGACTGTCAAAGATCTACGAATGACAGCCGGGACCAACGGCTTAACGTGCTTTCCGAGGCACGGAGGAGTCTCGGTATGTTAAGATGGTGACCCATCCACGGACCAACCCCAGCAAGCGTAGCTTACCTGATAGATCGATGTGCGGCTGTTATTATTTAGCCACGAGCTCCTAAGAGTCAGAGTAAGTCATCCCTAAATACTACGTATAAAGGTGTTTTCAAAGAAAATTAATAGACCAACTAAAATCTAACAGCATTTAGATAAATTGCTTAACTAATGACTGCTAATAGGGATATTGATACCCTAAATCACAGTACTTAAGAGAAAGTAACACTAAGCAACATTACAACTCCCGATAATGCTCCAATATAGTCAAGCTAACAGATATTCTAACACCACTTGACCGTAAACAATCATAACCATAAACATCAACAAAACACGATCACAAATTCAAAGCAAAGCTTTCCACAGACAGACAATCGCAAGCATGCCATAATATTAACGTATAGAAAGTGAGGGAGAAAGGTGACCTCGCGATTCGCACAGCAGATATCGACACCAAAGAATGTAGTCTTTACGCAACTGATGATGGATGTTACCGCCTACCGGCCGGTACTCGTTACATTAACGACTCGTTTTGTAACAAGAGACGCATCTTTATATCTCGAAACAGGTTGGATGATGCGTAAGCACTTGAAATTGGTGACTTTCATTTGTTTTTTATGTGTAATACCGAAATTCCACGATCCGCGATTTTGCGAACGTACACCGACGAGCCCGGACGACGGACTGTGGGAAGGTGTACGTGTGGGGGTATCGCAGACATCGGAAGTTCCTCGGTGCGCGGTGCGTGGCGGTCTGTGGTCGTCTGCCGTGCGTGTACGTCTGCAATATTGCCGATCGTGGGATTCCACAATAAGGCTGCCATCATACGGACTGTATTTCAACTGCAAATTTGCAGTTTGAATGCAGTTAAGTACAGTACATTACGAGTATTGCAGTCGTTCTAATAAACTGCATTCAAACAGCAAGAATGCAGTCCATCTGATGGCAGCCTAACATCTTTCCTCTCGTTTTCCTGCAATCTGTGGCAGTGATGTCGTGAAGAGAGACGGAAGTGTGTAACAGGAAGCCGGGGAAGCGGGCGCTATTTGATTTGACCAATGAGCGCGCGTGGTGCTAGATTTGGCCGTCTGATGATACCAACTCATTTTCCGAGAGCTTGGTACTGGCAGCCAAGATGTCAGATGTTACACATATTTGTCAACGATGCCGATTTTATGAAGCTCATGTTATCAATACACAAATAATAGGAACTAGCTCGTTGGTTTAGTGGTCGCAAGCGCGGCCGAGCATGAAGTCCTGGGTGCGATTCCCAGGTCGGCCAACATGTTATTGGATTTTTCCGTCTGGATTTTTCTCAGTAGCAGCCTGGAAATTTGCGCCCCCTGTTGCATGTACAGTCACGAGCATTAATATGTATACACTTAGCAACTTTTAAAAGTGATTGTGCTTTATGATATAACGAACATAGTATTATTGAACCCCTATTATTATGAAATAGGTATAATCTCAAAATTACAATCGTTATTCCACGAGAAAAACGTAATTGAATTTTTCTGGGCGTATACATATTTTTGCTCGTGACTGTACATAGGACTAAAACATAACTGGTGAAATGTGGGTGTAATATGCACCTCTGCCTAACTCTTCGGGGAACACTAGCGTGATAAAGTAATAGGCAAATAAGTCATTGCCACAGTCTCATAAGATGGAGCTATAATTGTTTTATATGGTACGATGGTTTTATGATCGTAAATATGACATGAATAAATTAAAACTTGCATCTCGTTAAAGTAAACACTCATATGAAGTAGAAATTGTTGTTAGCAAACAATAGTTAGAAAAGTAACCAATAAAAAGACAAGTGTATAAAGTCACGCAGAAAATAATCTCCGATTAAACAAACTTAGTTATAACTTGAGATTTCAAGTCGAAAGAAATTCGGAACGTCTAATAAAAGTAGAATATAAGGGAAAACTAAAGAAATGAATGGTCGTGTAAATGGAAGTGAATACTAAGATAACAGTGAAAAGAGATATATAAAGAAAACGCCACCGACCCTAAACAAATAAGGAAATGAGTAGGATGACAAAACTAAGTTTCAAATCTGTGTATTATTTTGGTCTCAGGATGCATCCTAGCGGAACTCCACACGGGCTACCCGCTGTTCCCGGGCGAGAACGAGTCGGAACAGCTGGCCTGCATCATGGAGCTGCTCGGACCACCTCCCCCAGACCTGCTGCTACATGCCACAAGGAAGAGACTGTTTTTTGGTAAGTATTTTAATATAGGACTCAGTATCAGTCCCTGGGGAACCGGGATGTTCTTATATTTCGAATCCGCGGAAAGGAAATATTTATATAACCGTACGATACCAATGTTGGCCCTAGATTGTAACCTTGAGAAATCTCACATTACGAGTTATATATTTTCAAACTATTATATATTTTGGTTGAAAACTTCATTGAAATTATTGAAGAAAATGTCTGCAATTATCTACTTTTTTTTTTTCAATTTTATCCGAATACTTAATTGTAACAAATTGTCCTCCAGACTCAAAAGGCTCCCCCCGCAGCATCACGAACTCCAAGGGTCGCAAGCGTCGCCCCGGCACGCGCACCCTCACGACCATCGTGAGGTCTGATGACCCTGCCTTCCTGCACTTCTTGCACAGATGTCTCGAGTAAGTCTTTCATTAATTACTCTTAAGATCAATACTACAAGGTTTCTCTAGGAATTAGCTACTGCGAGGAGTATTTTTATGTAAGATTTTGAAAGAACTGGAGGCCTTACCACCAGCGCTTACAGCAGTATTATTTTAATCTTACTTCAAACTCAAACTCAAACTCAAAGCATTTATTTCAATTAAACCATTTACAGGCATATTTGAATTGTCAAAGAGTCGGTCAGTTAGTCAAAAAGTTGAAGCTAATTCCAAATCGTAGATCTCTATGGAGTAGAACGGGCAAGAAACTCCAAGGACACTCTTTTAAAAATGGATATAGATATTACAAAATCCTGGTTACAGTATTCTTGGTGCTTCTATATGTGAGAACAATGTCAAATGAAAAATAATCAAAAACAATTCAAACTATAAGATTAAAAATAAGCCCTGGCAGATGAGAGATGACCAGTCTCAACTGACAGCGCCCGTTCACGAACATGACACGTGGAGCAGCAGTATGACATACTCTCATCTGCCATGCTCTTTCAAGCCAATATAAAACATGATACCTTATTAAACGGCTCCATGGTACTCACATTTACAAAATTGAAAAAATGCTTCTAATTTATACAAAACTATAATTTGCAATGTACTTGAGAGAAAAAAATAAACATTAATTTTGTAAAGTCAGAAAAAAGTTCAGTGTGGGAAAGAGATGGAGCTATACGTCCTGTAGAGCTTCATCTCTTTCCTACACTGAAGTAATAGCGGTAGTGGTAGGGCCCCTGTTTACGGATAATTAGGACGTGTCTAGTCTCTTACCAGTGACCTGTCCAAATCTATGGGTTATGTTTCTTCGATTGATGAGTAGATAGTAGTGTAGTCATCAAACTCAAACTCAAAGCATTTATTTCAATTAAACCATTTCAAAAAAATATTTTTTTTAATTCAGGAATACACCCATAAAAAATTCACAACAGATTACAAATTCAAATTCATTCAATTACATTCAATTAATTAATTAATTAATTAATTAATTTTACAGGCACTTTTGAATTGTCAAAGTTCATCCTTATGTTCCTTAATACGAATCTGGTTATTACAGAGAGATTTTTTTTTTAAATTGCCGGGAAAGTTGGAAAATTCGGAAATTCTGAAAGTGCATTTTCTTTTTGTATAAATTATTGAAATTTGGACAGGACGACGTCTGTCGGCTCAGCTAGTCATGGCGATATAAGTACTATTCCTACTGGGTACATACCTTCAAGTACGCAACATCACAACCAGCACGTTATATCACAGTACTTACAACATCTGCAGACAATTATAATTACAAGCAATAAAATGTTGTAAATACCGACCATCGTCAGTTGCACGCCATCAAATTATCCACATAAAAACCATGCTAGTCTTCTAAATGGGAAATTTAAAGATTTCCAAAGTATAATTGATTGAAATTTGTAGCAACAGCAAGTCGCGGGCTGTTTACGCGATTAGCACGCTGTCATTAAAATTTTATAAATATTTTTCGTTTTTTTATAACTTTGAAAACTAGAGCGGTTTTTATCTAGATTAATATTGACCTAGATTAATTATTGTTAATTAAATAATAGCATCGAAGAGAACTGTAATAGTTTGGCAATGCGTCAACGTCGCAACGTGTCGCGGGTTCGATCCCCGCACGGAACAAATATTTGTATGATCTGCAAGTAGTTGTTCCGGGTCTGGGTGTTAGTGTATGTGAGTTTCTATGTTTGTAAACGCACCCACGATACAGGAAGAAATTCTAAGTGTGGGGCAACGTTTTTTTAAAAAAAAAAAAAAAAAAAAAATGCCCGAGTTATTGTATCTTTTTCTCCGACTAAAGACCAGAGGGCCTAAAACGGTCACATTAACAATTCCTCTAAAAACAATTAATTTCCTGAATTCCCAGTTGTCATTAGCAATTTGACACAAAAGCAATTCATAATTTGTGAACCATTTTACGAATCTCCATAGAAAAATGTCAAACAGATGAATTATTTCGTAATATGAATTGCACGCAGATCATAATGAATTGTCAGTTTGTGACATTTTACGATGATTCTTAATATTTTCCTATTATGATTCTGCCAAAGTGGTCGTTTTAAGCCCCCAGTTCGAATTACGTTCGAAAACTCGCCAGTTTTGGTTTATTGATTTTAATTATGAGTATAACTAACCGAGATATATCCTCTTTTAGACTATAAAATTAAAATGGTAATCAAACAACCTTTCCATTCAAACCTCACAATGAATCAAATTAGATTATGTCGCGCGACCAATCAAAAATCCTCGTCCAACCGCCCAAATATTACGTATAAAACTCTTGACGTTTCACGGATGAAATAATTTCCCACACAAGACTAACAGATCGTTATAATATAGTCTATTCAAATACTCGTTTCCAATTGATGTTATTTCCACTTAAACGAATATCAACTTTATAGCAGTGTAAATTAAGTTGATTTCAGAACAACTAGCACTATTGAAAAAGTCATAAAAATGTTTGTTGTTGTAGCGCAAAATCAACTTTATGTAAGGGTTTTAAAGTGGTTTTTCAAAGATATATATTTGTTTACTTCTTTGGAAACTAAATCGCGAACGCAGTTTAGTCGTAGCGATGGGAAAGCAATGATGAGTATCTTACGCAATCGTGCGAATGCTGCGTACGTGCACATAACCCCACTCAATGGGAAGCGTCATCTGCCACAACCGTATTAGATTGTTTAGTGAAAAGTGCGTTTTTATTTATTTTGATAATATCTTCACTTCTATTTTTATCTGGCATCTAGAAGTTAGGAATTCTGAGTCATTATATATATAGATTCTGTTCTGAAATCAGTTAGACGTTGCAATAACACTGTGTGGTCCTCTTCTATTAGTAATTTAATCTGTCATGTCCTTGCCATCAATTCCTCTGCCAATGTGATTATAGTAATTTCCAAAAGCAGATTATCTTCAGTCAAAAACAGCATATTATCACAAATTGTAATTCCAACCTATGACCCCATCAAAGCCCCATAACATTCCTAGCAGTACGATGATGCGTTAATAGCATATTATTTTGAAATTCCAACGCCACTTGATCAGAATCGTGACCTCTCTCCTTCCACTTATCTTGTTGTCAAGTGTTCAGGACTAAACATTACAAGGCATCTTTACTTTTAGTAAGTGTTACACAAGATACAGTTATAAAATATGCAGGTAGGTATTTAACGAAGCCATTGATTCCGTTTCCTGAGGCATCCATTCCATACGCGGTTTCTAATTTATATAACAAGCTATTATCTATGTTTGTAGAAAGTATTGAAAAACTTGTTTCTTTTATATTATCGTAGCCGGTTAGATCAGTTAGGGTTAGACTCTTATCTGATGTGCGCTTTTCTTTCCTCATTGATGTATTCTAACTCGAACCTGCCGTTATATTTCCTAAGGCTTTTTCCTTTTTATTTCTTGTGCTATTATTATTATGATTTTGTGAAGATAGCAGGTTTTTCTTTCACACCCTGATAATATCTAATATTTATAATGCATATAATTTATCGTGAGCATTGTGTAAAGAAAAAGCAGTAGTGTTGAATATAATAAACTTACGGAAGGTGTAATACTTTGTTGTATACAGTATGTTATCTAACGAAGGGCGTTCCCGTTAACCTGCAATAGTATAGCGTCTATTCGCATTTATTCGCTTTTCATCAGAACAATAAACTAAGTGTTCATATTTAATGCTTATCCATGAAATGACTTTGAATAAACTGCTCCAAATTATCATAGTAGACATTTGTCAAGTCTCTCGTAAGCCCTTGAAAACAGGCCATAACATAATATTGATATAACACCAACAATAATTTCACGCATAATGAAAATCCAGCCATCCGTGAACGTAGCTACAACTAATTTAGCCAAACGCATATGTAAATCTGTTCTCACATTTTCGTAACAAAGTTAACAATACCGTTCCAGAAATAGAAACTGAACTCAAAGACAATGAATATAAGGTGGGAAATGAAAGAGAAATGAAGGTTGTAAAGGTGACAGCAATAAAAACATGACTTTCTCTACAAGTTCACACATCTTTGAAGAAGCGTCAAGTGCGAGAGGCGGAATAGGAAGTGATGAGTCGAGCTATTGTCGTTGCCTTGAACGGATCTTTTAAATTTGTAGAACAGAATACTTTTTGAAACGTTTCGTCATTTTCCAAATCGTTAGGAAACGTTCTGTTT
The DNA here is from genome assembly GCA_947363905.1 of Lithophane semibrunnea. NCBI lineage: Eukaryota > Metazoa > Arthropoda > Insecta > Lepidoptera > Noctuidae > Lithophane > Lithophane semibrunnea. The sequence continues at coordinate 2,200,656 of OX376189.1, forward strand.
TATCGGCTTCGTAAGTGACAGTAATTTTTGAGGGGTCGTGGTCACGAATATTGTTTTAAGTTTTGTCAATCTGTAGGTTCATAACTTCATAAGTATGATTTTATGTATGTATGCAAAACTTGCAATACGGATATTTTAGTAGAACGCAAAACAAAAACTTACGAGACAACGATTAGCAAAAAAATATTAGGTAAGAACCTATGTCATAATAGTTCGTAATGCTCTTCTTAAAGATTCCTGTGACACGAGTACAGCACATTTTTTGTAACTAACTGCTCATTATTCTAAGTCCAGTTCATATATTGCAATGATTTGGGGGCTAAGGAGGAGCTCGTGGTTAAGTATTAACAGCCACATGGGTCAATCCATCAGTTTAAGCTACGCTTGCCGGGGTTGGTCAGTGGATGGGTACCCATCTTTACATACCGAAACTCCCCCGTGCCTCGGAAAGCACGATATGCCGTTGGTCCCGGCTGTCATTCGTGGATCTTTGACAGTCATTACATGTTGTCAGAAGCCCGAAAGTCTGACAACAAGTCTTACCAAGGGGTATCGGCAGTCGCTCCATGTAAAATACTGGTATTCAGCTGCATCCGGTTAGACTAGAAGCCGACCCCAACATAGTTAGGAAAAGGCTAGGCAGATTGAATGATTTGGAGTCTAACCATCTGATAACATCATCCATTTAGGCAAAGCTGCAGTAGAAGAATCTTCGCTGACAGGTTTAAGTTGTGTGATTTCTCCTCAAGGATGATCTTAACGAAGTTTATCAGAATTTTCTCATCACACTCACGTTGGTTCAGTAAGAAAGGAAAAGTGTTTGTACTGTGATGCTCGTAAGTGATAACCAGGTGACCTGTCACTTCTTAGTGTCATCTTTGATCAGTAATAACTAATAAGCTTCTTCACAAGACTATCAAATGATTAGATTAGAAGGTGGTATTTCAATTAAATGCAAAATTGTTAGTTACATTATCTTTTTTACTAACCATTATTATAATAGTCTCCATAGTTAAAGTTTTTCTTCAACAAGAATTTCAACCATTGCATTTAAGCACAATAATGTAATTACCTTCTAATATGATAACGATTAGAAATTATTTAAACGTATTCAATTGAAATAACAACCATAGAGCACGTCTCGCATCTATCAAAAGCAAGCAATCACACTACCACACACAAACGTTTTCGCATAGCGACCTTTTGGCCGTGAGAGCGGAGAAAGCGCTAGGGCCGACGACATATGCCTTATTACGTATACGTGGATAACTTTATGTTACTATATGGAAGCTACTAAGCTTAGAAATTACGGAATACTTATTAGGGTAATACCAGTGACGTTGCGAATGAGTGTGAAAAATAGAGATGGTACGGACGTTCTGTCTTGTCACGCGTGGGCTCGGATGGTATGGAAGTAAATGCCATGAGCATAGATGTCATGGTGGTAGATGCAAATATGAATAATTGTATGCTAAACTAATTAGTTAGTATAAAATCTGCTGCTTCTGTTGGAAATATTTTTGAAAGTAAAAAGAAAGAAATTTTTTGATACAAGGTCAAAAACTTTTGCAAGAAATTCTTAAGAAATATCTGCTAGATTTCCAATGTGATATTTTCTTAAAATCCGAGAAATATTTATTTGAATAACATGCTGAAGAACATTCAAACCCATACAGATATGAAGATTACCATAATTAGCCACAAAGTTCAAGATCGTATGCACCGGTTATAAGAACTGGCTTGTTCGAAATCCGTGAAATGTGGGTAAGGGGTGAAAGTGCATCCTCGACCTCGGCACTGATCTCACTTTCAACGTCAAAGCAGATATAATACGTATGTCCAATATAACTTGACGTAAGATGACTGACGGAGCTGCAAGCAGATGCCAAAACCAACAAAAATATATTTGATTAAATTTAATAACCAGATTAGGAACTTATGAGACATGGATAATTAGGAGCACGGTTCCAAAATAAAGAGCGTATGGAGAAAAAATAGCAATAATCTTTTTTGTTGCTCTTCTTTATCTTCTTTCTACATAAAGTTGCTTTTCATGTCTGTCTATGTGACCACGATGTTCCAAACTACGCAACGAATTTTGATACTTTTATACCATCATTTAAATAACTATTCCGAAAGGTTAATGAGTTTTAAATTAATATTTAACTGAATAGCACAAATCTTGATGTTTTAACGTGTTACTAATGCACCCGTGCTAAGCAGGCGCGTTCCGCTAGTACTGAAATAAAAGATTTTAATAATTTTGATACCAGTAATATGAGATGTGTGTGAGGGTGTAAAATTCAGTACATTTTTGATTTAGTACCAATTTTTACTGTCTCCCAAGATAAACTAGCCACTGGCCACTCAGTGCACGGTTCTTGTTTATGAGCAGATTACAAATATGCGAGTGGCGAGAACTGAAAGTGGAGCAATGAACTCTGCGAACGTGAACATGTTGTTTATACATTTACTGTCCTTTTCCTTGGCTGAAGAAACAACATTCTAGTGATTCATGCTAAAGAATTCATGAAGGATGGTGAAACTTGTGTTGATGTATAGAATATTTTGCTCATATTTCATCATAAACTATACCGAGAAGATAAATAATAGAGATGCATGGGAGAAAAAGACGTACTGCGCCGACTCCAAATGAATTGGGATAGAACAACAATAATCCCCGAAGGGTTAGGCAAAGCTGCACCAGTCCTGCCAGGGTTGCGGGAAAGTCCGAAAGGGATACCGGGACCTTGGCAATAGGCAACTGAAGGAACACGGGTGGGTTTTAGTCAGTAAAAGTCTGACACGCCCTTCCGCTCCGCCCAGAGCGGGAGAAGTCATTTGATGAATTCCCATCTTCAAATAAAAAATAAAAAAACGGTTGCACCAGTACACCCACATTTAGCCAGTTTATAACTGGCTAAATGTGGGTGTACTGGTGCACCTCTTTTTTTATGGGATAGAACAGTAAGAGGAAAATTCTATTCTCTCATTATGTCATTTTGTGATGGCCCGGATGTTAAGGGACCTATGATGATAAACGAAAACAAAGTGAGGTAACGCGGACTATAAAAATTCTGAAATTGTCAACCAACACTAGGCAAGCCTGGTGAATAATGGTTAGTTCCTTCTCTGCGAAACCACGTTTCGTCGTTACAATATAATGCCATTACATTATATGCGTAAGAATGACCTTTCCCCATATTGTGACGTGTTGGAGCTGTCAAACTAAGTTGAGATGCGTTAGGTAACAGTTATAGAACGTGCACACTCATCAAACTAAAGTAAGTCCGGTCCAGGTCATGGCCATATCTACTCGGACGCCTTTCTAGATTCGATTTTCACAGCATAATGACTAACAATAAATCTTTATATTTTTTGGGCTTTGCGACATGTCTTTATTACACTGCCCCTAAGCGTGTCTGTTTATCAAGCTCACTATAGAGCAAAAAAAAAAAGTAATCAAAACTAAAACCCAAGACTAAAAAGGTATAAAAAAAGACACCACAGACAGACAAATTAAAAATCCGGAGTCACACGTGTTAGGGCATAAATCGAACAGATTACGTGTGACTCCGGATTTTTAATTTGTCTGTCTGTGGTGTCTTTTTTATACCTTTTTAGTCATAGTTGGGTTTTAGTTTTGATTACTTTAATTTTTTTTTTATTCTTTTGGGTTTATAATATATATATTTTTGAAATGTGCTCATTAAGCCCTTTTATTTGATACCCAACATGGTACGATTAAACGATATATTTTTTTTAGTTCCTTACTTTATGTCCTCTAGGGAGCGCCATTTTTAATTTAAACGTCACATAGCCTATAACCAGCGGACGATCAAGACGCTCCCAACGATATCTCATTTGTCAAATTGTGATGAGTGATTTAGAAGATAGGAGGGAACAGATGAACATTCATTCATACATACATACTGGTCAAAATCATAACCCTCCTTTTTTTTCGCCGTAGTCGGGTAAAAAGGTTTCTCCACATTTCCACATTTCTGTTCTCTACTGATACAGGGAAATCCTTTCGTTAACCGGCAAGCTCGTCTCTGCATTTTCGCCTTGGTCTGCGCGGTGTTGTCTAACGTCCCATGGGACCACAGAACAGATAAAACCTCTTTTATCTGTTCTGTGCATGGGACCCACTCAGTGGTCCTAGCGGTTCAGTTCACAATACCACTCTCCTGTTCCACTTCTACGCGTAGGACTTCTTCTATGCGTATAAATACGCCTCCTAATTCCTCATCATCACCATAAATTGCCGTCCCATTTACCACGATAGCATGTTTACTTACATTCCCCGACATTCCGTCGCAAACCGCAGGTTCTTCGGTTGCGCGCACGCATCTAGTACGCAGTGAAAGGTTACCGCGTCTGTGACGTAACGCCGATCATTCGTCGCCGACCCGAGAGTAACCGATGTGATGTGCATACTTTTGTGAGACTTTTTACTTTTTCGTTTTGCTTATGAATGAGTTCTTTAAATACCTCATTGCTGCTATGCTTATTTAAGTAATGTTTACCTCTTCAATAATATGCGTTGATTAGTGAAGAGTAATATAGACTTTCTGAACGTCAATCACGTCCACAAGACTCCCTACGACACGAACTACATATATGAGAACGAGATATAGCTCATGCATTAGTCAATATATTGCCCAGTCAGCAAGGCCGCTGACTGCACCTACAGGATACCCTACATTTTAATATCGCCACACGTGTAGGCTATTTTGACGCGATGCATCTGACTGATGTAATGCATGAATAATTACCATAGAGGCTCTCACGTCTTGTAGAAGATGAAATAATCACTTTGCCTCAGGCTAAATACTGGCTGCTACATTATTATCGGCATAAAGAACTGGCCCTACAGGGCACTGAACTCTTGCCCATATTAGCTACTAATCGCCTTTCATTTTCGAAGAGACTGTTCGTGTCCATCTAATGGGTATAATTTTACCTTCACACTTCAAGACTGCTTGGACTCGACAGTTGGTTCCATAAGTCAATGATGATTGCGTAATTTTGAATTATTTATGTTCATTGTAATTCTTAAATGATCAGTTATTGTTTTCTTTATTTTAAAATAACATTGGTTTTGACGGTGTACCTACTGAAATAAAATATAATTGTTTATAATGTAATTTGAATATCGGAATCACTTAACGTAGTATAAAAAATTAAGCTAGATAAAGTCGACGTTTCCTATCCTTCCGGCTCCATCATAAGACACTGAAGACCACCTAGTGTCAAAGCACTTGTTAATATATAGCCAATGAGTCCAAATACGATAGTGGTGTCTTGTTTTGATTGAGGAGTTCCTATGGTCAACTTCCGGCTCCATCATCAGGCCACTTCCGTCTCATTTTTTCAAAATGTCTCGGTAGTTATATTGGTATGCCAAGTTTCAGCTCAATCGGATGCCAAGAAGTACTTGAAAAATAGATGACAATTGGAGTAACCGGAAACATAGGAACAGATAAAGCTTGTAAAAATATTTGAAACTTATTGCCAAAGATCTCTTATTATCGTCAACTGATTTTAAAAAGTCAGTCAGTTGACAGTCGCGGATGGTGTGTTTATGTAAACCACGAACTCAACTCTAATCTAATCATGTAACATCATGGTAATCAGAAACAGTTTCACTTGACGTTTTCTCTGTGACTCAAACGTTGCCTTCTTACGATTCCTAACCTATGTTATGTGATTAGGTTAGGTTAGCATTTCCTCCTGCTATTAGTTGCAAAAGTTCAAAGAACGAAGATATGAAAAGTATCTCCGTTATGGCCCTTCAAAATTCAAAAGAATTTATTTCACAAAAACCCTCATGGGCTCATAGGAAACGTCCGAAGCTAGGTGCACGGTTCCAATTTGGTCGTTTCCAATAGACAAGAGCCGCAAAAAAAATCACGGTTACTCTTTTATAAATACATAATTTATGTTAACAATAATTTCAAACTGATATGGTATATTCTGTTAAGGACAGTGTAGGCCTGTCAACAAGTAACAGTTACTTAACAAAGTAAAAAAAAACAATTCTCTGTATTTTTTCCGTGAGAGTATGTAAAATCCATCGAAAATGCAACAGAACCTATAATTATTTACAAACTAAATAAGTTTATTGATTACAGGGCAGGTAATTGACTGCTCAGTTCACTGACATAAGTTTCTGACCGCAACATAAAAAAAACAATAAGTAATTATTATTACAAAACATTAATCATCAAATTATTATCATAATCTATCATCATTTATTACGTCCGCAAGAAACAAGATAATTGAAACTTGAGCTTGCATCACAGACGCGGCGATGCGTACCATCTCTATGTAAGTATACTGTGTTCATTTTGCGACGAATGGTTTGGCAGATGCAAATATAAAATCTTAATTTTATGCTCAACCTTAAACAGGTTTGCTGTTAGAAATCTTAATCATTATTATGAATGTAGCTCGCTTTTCTACATATAATGCCCTGTTAACTGTTAAAACATCAAAATTATGAAGATTAACGTGATGAGCTTTTTTACGTTGCGTAACTACAAAGGTTGAAACGAGATCAATAATTATTTAGTTTTTATGAAGAATCAATAATCCATTGACCAACTTTTCGATTTATATTATGCCATAACTCTAAAATAAGTTTTGAAATGTGTCATTTCAACCATCGTTAAATGAACAGAGTTAATTCACTCCTCATATAAACTGATGGTCCCGCAAAAGGAAACACTATGATAACTATGATTAACAATTTGATATGCTGGTGATACATCAATAGTAGGTTAATTACCTTTCATTAAGAAGAAGTTACATTACATTACTTACATAAACTTACGCACTTACATCTAGTTTCCCATGACGGACGGTATAAAGATGTTGAATCAAATGAATTAATTTTAATTAAAACATTATGTTAACTGATTTGAGAAAAGTTTTGCACCATAGTTGATTATAGATTGTATTAAACAAAATATTTGCGGATAGTTTGAGAACGACACTACAATTTCTTCTGGGATTTTTAGGCATTATTCTTTCTATCCTATTTTTACTGAGCCAGGAGAGGCTCTTCGGCAAACCGTGTGGGACGCCCCCAGCTAGATCGATCGACGACCTTAAACAGGTGACTGGGACAGACTGGATGCGGAAGGCGGAGGACAGGGTGTTGTGGCGCAGCCTGGGAGAGGTCTATGTCCAGCAGTGGACTGCGATAGGCCGAGTTGATTGATTGAGTGTTTATTTCTGAAAAATGAATCTCAATAACATACAATATTAATCCTCTTTCTACTAAGTCACATTCATCATTGGTCTAAGGATCGTGAACCGCAATAATTTGTCACAGTTTTGCATGCCGCAAGAGTATGCGTGGGCTAAGTTATAAATGTAAGGATAATAATATATTAAACAGCTAGCTAGACCATTTACCGGCCATCGAGTTATAGTGGTCCAATTCCAGGCCACTGAACTATTAGAAAGGAATTAAGAAATTGCTGCAATATTATTTATCTCAACCGTTAACGGCAATCGAAATGTCCTAAACTTGAGTTCTGGTTTTCATAATCAGTTGGTATTGGTACCCCACCCGTTCTGGTTTTCATAATGATTTGGTACCACACCCATATTTCGTCAGTTTAAAGAACTAAATAGAATTATGATTTAGTTATTATACTTTAACAAATGTTATGCTTGACTGCCTCATCGTCGTTGATATATCCGCAAGCGCGACTGTTGAGCAGGGAGTCGAGTCGATGACATACGCGATAATTACCAAAGAACATGAAGCTTTTTTAGTCGTAACACGTTTGGTAATGTCTTATAGTGTATATGATAGATAAGTAAGCCTAGAAGCCATGTTTGGCTATTACAAGTTAGACTAGGCTAGGATAACGGTATTACCTAAAGCCGTTAGTTACATAACTAAAAACCACAGGGCGTGCCATCTTGTTAAGTATATGATGCCAATCCGCATTCTTAGCGGATTATACGATACTTTTCTAGCTGTGTCATCAATCTCCTTATCTCAATTTTCCTCACGACATTTTCCCCATTCCTTCTCTTCACATGCTCTTACCATGACAACCGATTTCCACACAACTTTTCAGTTACCGGTGTCACTTTCAGACTTCCTCTTATTACCTGAATGCCAAGGAAGGGTTATGTACTCATTTCTTATTCTATCCATTCGCGTGACACCACATATCCAGAAGGATGTGTTGGGTTGACATCTTGCACATATTTAAGCGGAAGCTAAAGGAATTTCTAACTGATAAAGTGTATTACAATCTAAAAGAGAATCCTTATGGCCAATAATATTAATCAGATATGCAATAATAGAAATGACATGTGTAACTCACAATTAATAATTATCTAGGACTTTAATTATTTATTCACTATTTACTATGACATTTATTTAATTCTTAACTACTAGATACTTCTTGACATTGGAAATAAAAAGGTTAAAATGAATTTCCAATTTAATAATTTTGTAATGTTTATTGTTATTCAGCATGGTATTTTGATAGTAGATTGTAATTTATGTGTAAAATTTGGATCCTCAAGTCACGGCAGAGTATGGAGAACATTACGAAAACATGTAGGTTTAACATCTATATCGCCTACCCATGTTGGCAAAAAATAAATGATTCGATTTAATTTGATAAGTAGTAAAACAATCATGTCATCAACGTTAGTTTGAAAGTCCCTGAAGGAAGTTAATGAAATAAAATCAGCTACTAAATTCGTAAACCAAAGTTCGTCCGTCACTCCCATTAATGCTGTAACAACTTGACAAACTTGTCAAGTGTTACACAACGTAGGTCTTCCTATGACAAGTGATTAACTTACTCATCAGCATGCGTTGTGCGCGTAAAGGTAGTCTCACAGTCAGTAGTTGCGACATTAGCTTTTGTGTCTGTCGCTAGCAGGAAGCGTGTGACGCTTCATAAGGGCATTTGAGAGTTGAGAGTACTTCCTTATGGAGCTATGAATAGTTTCTTAGGAGGAAATAGGGTCGGTCTTTTCTCCATACAAAAAGTCACCACAAAAAGTCACCGTTAGTTAATACGAGGTTCGGCTCTCGTCTATTTCCTCCTCCAATATTGGACAAATTTGAAAGATTTTTTATAAATTGAATAAGAAGGAAATTTACTGTACCCCTATGTTATTCTCTTTTCATTAATAGTTGTCAAATTTGTACAACAGGCCTCGGATGACAGCGGTCTAAACAGGCAATTTTGAGCATTTTCTGAGGGTTCAAGTGCTTCTACAGATAATTGTAACATCAAAACGGAAAACATAGGGGCATAGAACTTGTAGATATTTATTAAAAAATCATAACTCTCAGGTCATAAACCAGAGAGAAAACGGGCGAGAGCGTTTGTATGGAGAGGGGACCGACCCTATTTCCTCTTAATTTAAAGAGGAAAAATGGTCGACCATAGGCCTTTGCTCAGCAGTGGGACAGTATAGGCTAACATAAAAAAAAAAAAATAGGCCAGTTCAGGTTACACGGATTATCACAATTTATTGTACCAAAGGTTAGATTTGTTGTTACTTGTTAAATGTTTGATAACTGGGAGCGACGGTGTCCACCGATCCACGGAATGAACAAGGCAACCGCAAATTAACTTCACAGTCCAATTGACTCGAGCTGTTCTTATTCAATTTTGAGTCCGTGCAGTACAGATTTTTCAATTAGGGATTGCATTTGTAAAGTGTTGTTTTTAGAATGTTTTAAAAGAGTAACCGTGGAGTTTCTTGCCGGCTCTTCTCCACAGGAAACGACCAATTGGAACCGTGCACCTAGCTTCTGACGTTTCATAAATGCCCATGTAGGTTTATGTGAAATAAAATATTTTTATTTTGATTTTCACTTTATTTCGCTAAGCTACAAACTCCTTACAAAATAAAATCATACAAAGTGTAGAGCAGGAGGTATTGAGGTATAAAGGATACTTGAATTATTGGCCCACTATTCTGGGCCTGGCCGGTTCAAAAGTGACAGTATTATCGCCTTGATCCAGATATACTGAAGGTACTCAGACGCTAGTTAGGCAGGACATAGTGCTCGGAAAGGACCAGAAAGGACTAAGAAGTATTTTATACTTTTAAATGGTTAAATATAAAGGTGAGAATAGTAAATTAGAAGCTGAAGACGTACTCGTGCTTACTTGTTGTATGATTGACGAGTAATGCGATGTCAATGCAAGTTTGACTTGTGACTTATGAATAAGGACTTTATTTGAGTCTGTACTTCTGTAGCCCCTCGGGCATATCTTTAATACACATTTTGTAAGCTAGTTATCCACACAAATTATATTACGGTTATCAAAATGGTTCAAAAATAATGAGTTATAGCTAGGTACAACGCATTCTCTCCGTGAAGTAATATTCACCATATTGTATTCAATAACTACACAAAATATACTGTCCTGTGTAAAACTACATACATTACATAGGATACCACACATGGTCACCACACATATAATAAATATCCAACCTAATAACTCTACATATCGGAGATTAAAATTAAACCAAGCTGCAGCTGTTGCCATACAAAAAAATAACTTGATTTTAATCGTGGTTTACTTGTAAGTGGACAGGTTTCCGTTCAAAACCTGAAGGATTGAGCAATAGGAAGTATTTCGAGGTTTTTGCGACAAGTCTGTGATGTTAAGCAATGTCTAAGGACCATTTATGGCTATGATGGAACTATTTTCTTGGCATTTTTGCGGAATGGTTTAGGATCGCCGGGTTATGTCATTTGAGTTGGAGATCCAGATGGTTTAGATTCTGATTTGTAGGTAGATGTAATATTACATAATATGAATAAGCAAGTGTTTATAGGGCTGTGTTCAAATACGAGTAGCGATAGGTGACTCTCTATGTTATATGTAAGGGGTTTGGTTTGCGCACTTAGTCCCTAAGGTGGACCATTGTGCGTGGGCCATGGCGGCCATCAGTGGAATTCAGGAGTCAATTAATCTCCTGGTCTGTTCAGAACATCTGTGAAAGATTTGGGTGACCCGAAGGTTGTATTCTATACTGGGTGGGTCGGCTTCCAGTCTAAACGGATGCAGCTGAATATCTTACATGGAGTGACTGCCTATCTGACCACCACAACCCACTTACTGGGTAACACAATACTTACCCCTTGGTAAGACTGGTTGTCAGACTTATGGGCTTCTGACTACCCGTCATGACCGTCAAAGATCTACGAATGACAGCCGGGACCAACGGCTCAACGTGCTTTCCGAGGCACGGAGGAGAGGTTTCGATATGTAATGGACCATTCAACGTCTTTCTCCATAGTAGATTAAAAGAACAAGCTAACCATTCCATTCTCTTCCAGATGGGACCCAAAGCGACGAATCACCCCAACGGAAGCTTCACGCCACGAGTTCGTCACTGGCTGCGCTCTCGGCTCGGCCCCCGCCGGTGTCCTGGCCTTACCCAGGCTGGCCCCTCCGCGACCCACCAGGGGGGCCCTGCTCCACTCCCAGTCAGCCGGTGACGTGGCCGCCATGCTGGGCCGCGCGTGACCACGCGACTCCTGAGCGAGCCTCGGTTCCGGGGGCCTGCCTTAGACAGCTTCGTTTTGTTTCTGTAGGTACAACGAGTAGGACTCCAATGTGGCCTCGATATGTTCGGGATGTTACCTCTTTGGTGTAAATCTGTGTTTTGTTTTTGTAGAATTTAGTGTAACTGTTGCAGTGAAATTTTGCTGTAACATAACTGTTATTCAACGATACAGACTACTGTAATAAGTGAGTCTCCTCAGAAGATCTGAAGCTGTAGCTATTCCTTTTTAAATATTGACAAGGACTATTCTCAACACACGTCATAAAAACTGTAAGTGATCCGCCGGGCATTGACAAGTGCCATGGTCTACGACCCAGGAAAAAATAGTTAGATAAGCGTTATTTTATTCTGGTAGGAAATTGACCCACCTACAAAATCTCTGCCTATATCAACTGCAATACTTACTAACTTCAACTAGAAGTACAAATTTTGCTAATCATAACCGGTGAAAAAGATGAAAAATCAGACCAAATGCAATCAAGGAGTAATTCGTCAACTCGTCCTGCATGCTTACGGCCCATTTAGGATGACTTGCAAGGAAATCAAAATAAATGTGCACTATGTGCAGTCCTCCTAAATGGGCCGTAGGCATGTAGGACGAGTTGACGAATTACTCAAACTAAGACAAAGCACTGCGAACAATACAGTGAATCATCAGAAGCATGCCAAAACAACACCTCCGGTCTGTGCATACACGCTCACACGCACACATTCACAATCAAACTACACCTCACTAAGTGCACACATGTTTGTGAAACCGGCTGCACGTCACTGTTGACAGCGCTCTGTATGGTTTCCTAGTTGTTTTGAGTTTGCGGTTATAATTATTATTTTATTTCAGTTAGAAGACTTCTTTCAACATGTCCTTGACCGGTCAAATAAGAGTTAGATATGCAAATGCAACGATTTGATTGGCTCCACTTTTTGCGCTATCACTAATTTGTTTATCGCCGTTTTTCGGAATTAACTGTTGCAATTAATAACAGCCTTGAAACTATCATGTTTTAATATATTTCCAAATTATTTTAATAGATATTTCCTAAGAAATTGGCACAGAAACTTTCATGATCATCATTTTAAATTATGAGGATGGTTTGTAATTTTACTCAAGTTTTTGTTTCGGGTTCGTTCGACTAGTTTCGGGTGCCCATGATGAAAGGATCCATTTGAGTCCGAAACCAACAATTATGAACCATCCTCGTGAGAAAAGCCGTCAATATTTGTCTCCTGTTTATTATCACAAAAATATTGATTGGTGATGATAACGGAAATATTCTGTCACGGCCTTTTGTAAACCACGTCGGTAATACTATATAGAGACCCGTGACCATTTAAGGCCCATTTAAATCTGTGTGTGACTATCTAAGCTATAGCTCGTCCTCTCACAAACGACGCGACGCACTACTTACCGCATTACGTGTGCGTAAATGCGTCATTTCAGAGTGGATGAGCTATACATACTTGGCTACTACAAACCAATTGTCTATCACGAATTATTCCCACTACCTATATTAAAGTATATGATAAGCTACTAAATTATAGTTAATCCATCAAAATATTAATTCAAATAACCACGACTTCGCTCAACTTTAAGATACATAACCTTTTTGAGATCATCATCTGCCTAGCCTTTCCCAACTATGTTGGGGTCGGCTTCTAGTCTAACCGGATGCAGCTGAATACCAGCATTTTACATGAAGCAACTGTCTATCTGACCATCAAAACCCAGTTACTGGGTAATACGAGACCCCTTGGTAAGACTGGTCGTCAGACTTTCGGGCTTCCAATTACCCGTAACCACTGTCAAAGATCTACGAAGGGCAGTGAAAACCATTACCGTTCTGAAATCAAATTAGTAAATGCACCATCTTCGCTAAAGCTACCAAGTAAGGCAAGCAACCGTGAAGCAACTACTACTACCCAAAACGGTGGATGACCTACATATATGATGCATTAGGCCAAACTGTCCACACACCACATAACTACAGTATGATAGCCATTTGTTACTGGTGATTAGCTCAACTGGGTTACCTCCTAAAATCCGCTTACTTATTTTTCTATTTTTGGGCAGTGAACAAAAACGGCAATTTAGGTGACAAAAAATACTGTTTTTGGGTTGGTCAACAGTCTTAGGTTGTTAGTCAGACTCGTGAGTTAGTGACACAGATAAAGAAATGCATTGGCAAAGCGTTTGTTTCCTAGGAAAGCAGCGTCATATTATAATGACCGTCATGAAAATCTGTCATTTCTCCAGTATTTGACATTAAGGTGACCAAAAACGCCCTGTATTTGGACAGCCGTTATTGTGTGATCGTTCTTAGGAAGCCAAAGCCAGCAGATTATATAAAAGTCATTATTGCAGCGGGATTGCTGATATAGATTACATGTCACGATTCTCGTTCGATCTGGTAAAATTGGTCAACACTCGACCGCTATTATATGTGGGAGCTATCTAAAGCCTACATCTTATAAAATGTCTAAGATAACTCTATCGTAAACCTAATCTGCTTCTGGATAAATTGCCGGCTATGAAACTCAATTTGAGTCATCTGAAATTCTAGATACATAGTTGGGCATTGTTCTAGAATTTATAAAAAGTAGACCAGAATAATGACACAAAAACAAAATTAATTATATTTACAAATATACCTAATTAATTTTGTTTTTGTGTCACAGCTGAACTATGACAATACTTCTGAATTTAAAATATCGTGTGAGAGTTTTGAACTATAATTTTTAGTTTTAATTTCATAAGTGGTTTGCATATTAGGTAATTTTGATTATGCATGCATGACTCATGTCGTTTAACAATACATATCAGTATTGTTTGAAGTGCCAAAGATCATAATTTCAATGTAAGCTGAATCTTCTACTGCAGTTTTTTCGTTTTTGTAAATGATCGTATTTCTTTATCGAGGTCCACAATATAGAGGAGTATAAAGTTAGAAAAATGTGCGTATATCTAATAATCATATCGTCGAATATCATTCTTCCTTCAATATTTTGAAAAACGTAGAAATTCCAGCTATTCCATTTTGTGTACTGAATTCCTTCGAAGCCCCACTGTCCAATATTGTCGACTGAAACATAGTACAAGTTGGTATACGTTCTCATATCACAGAATGGCTCTATTTAGAAATAAAAATAAATTTAATTCTGTGCACGAAATGACTGCGTTTACAGAATACGTAATTGTAAATGGAATTAGAAGACTAGAAATCACTTAACCAAGTGTGATATTACGTAACACATAATACTATGGAATAATAGAAAAAACAACCTTTTTCTATTATTCAATAGTACCTATTGTTACGAACTCGACAATAATCACGATATTGTCTTCCTTTCTGAATGACATCGGTCCATGGTTGGACTAATTCCATTTATCATTATTCCTATAAGTTGGAAGCTGTAGTAAAGACTTCTAACTTACAGTACTTTGAATCTTTTTTAGTTTTGGTCGTATTATCATGAAGCTACTGCAAGAGACATACGCCATTTTATTTGGAGTAGGAATGCCTAAAATTTCTTAATTAAAAAAAATAAAGATAGTAAATGACTTAAAAAAATACTGAGAGATTGTCCAGGTGAGTCGTTTTACGCGCGAGTTTGTTCACGTTTTGTTTACGCGCGAGTCCGCGCTACTACATGTGGACGGAATATATGAACCACTAGTACCTCACACTCACGCTATTGTCTACGCGCGATTCAGCTCGCGCGTAAACCCCTCATCTGAACAAGCTCTGAGACACTGACCTTATTACCACAAAACCGTGTCTATCAGTTGTTTAGCCTAAACACCTTGTAAACACGACATTTCTCTATGGACTTTGACATAAAACGGACATTAAACACGCGTTGAACAAGTGTCTAAGTTTTTGTGATTGATTTGCCGAATAATTATTATTGCTTCATGAGAATACGAACGAGACATTATTATCTAGTCAAATAGTTAATTTTATAGGATAATAGTCAAAATCGGGTACTTAGCTATAAATGTTCTAGTAATCGTGATGTTGTAGATTTTTGTAAATTCATTATTATATAGTAAGATATCTAAGCTTTAAATGAAGTGTTGTTAGACATTTAGAGTTTCTTTGAATTATCGTGTAGCTAACTATTAATTAATATTTCATTATCATAAATAGTTTCATAGTTCTTTGCTGCGGCATTACTTATCGTTTTAATAAAAATGTGATATTGTACGAGTTAAGAAAAATACTGAACGAAATTGACTTTTAAATAATAGTTTGAATAGTTATTTTGAGTTAGTTTGGCCTTAAATGAATTGAAATGTTAAAGTATTATATACTTTGTGTTGCTTGAGTTACATTTTCAGCTTGCCTAGGGCAGGAAACAAAATATTATGTGATGTGGAAGGCCGATAGTAAGGCCTGTTTACTTTTATTCATAAGTTTCCAACATTTATTTCTATTTATTGATAGATGTAAATTATTTATCAATCTAAGCTTGCCTGTATTATTGAGAAAGCTTCAATTAAAGGCTCCCCGCAGACAGGCGCGACGCGGCGGTGCGACGCGATTCTGGTGGAACAATTTCCATGAAGTTTTCTTATAAAGAGTCGCGTCGTGTTGTCGCGTCGCGCCTGTATGCGGGAGCCTAAAGTCTTGCCTAAATTATTTTACTGTCATAACTAAGGCACATATAACTGTACGTTAGTGTTACGTCTCTAGTCGTGGATATTTATTTATTAATTCATAGAATAAATGAACGGACCAAATGTTTTGGGTTCTGTAGCTTTTGGATAATATAATCTGTCTGTCTCGTCATCTCGTGTAGTAGATTTTTAAGTAGTACTCAAACATCGAATTTGTTATGTTTTGAAAGGTGTGGAATTTATTTTTCTCTATTTTACGACGCTAAGTTTTATTAAGAATGTCTTCACACTAAGCGTATGTCGAGATAGACGTTGATGCCGCGTAGACGTTGCGTAGATGCATACGCTGCGCAAGCGTCAGGTAGACGCGGTGTCACCGTCGTGTTTACATAGCAACTACGCTGCGCTGGAAAAAAAACCCAACTCTTGATTTTTTTCTTGACTGTGTATTATTTTTAAGGTTAACGAAGTAATGATTCTAATTTAAGTTTCTCTCTACGTTCCTATATTTAACCCTTATCATTTTTAGTGTGTGTTTACGCATTATGTTCGAAGATCTCGTTTGTTTTATTCAGTTACGTCTATTTTCTCAATGTAATTTGTTTTTCATTTTGCGTAATGATGTTTAGATCATAAGTTAATTGACAAATAGTTCTTTGTAGTGTGGTTAATAATTTGTTACTCCTAGGCAGTCCTAGGAAATGGTCTAAAATGGTGTATATACTCTTATCATATTAGTTATAGGATTAGGCCAAGCCAAACTGTGAATTGACTTAAGTATTCATTATATTTAGAACTGTGGCGGGTTCAGACATGCGCAGTTTACGAGTTGCAGTTACTTCCTTCACACTAGACAGAGAACATTTTGGTAATTTAATTTATGAAACACGAAAATTAAACCAACTGCTCTAAAGCAAATAGCAAAGTATTATAACATGTACTTGAGGTGTCCTGGGTGCGATTCACAGGTCGGGCAGTGTTATTGAGTTTTTTTTATCTGGAATTTCTCTGTAGCAACCCGACTGCAACTCTGTAGCAGGAGTCTGGATTTGTGCCTCTTTGATAGGGTCACAACCTATTACATGGGACTTAAACATAAATGGCGAAATGTGGGTGTTCAATAGGTACATAACACCTCTGCCCAACCCTTCGGGAAAACAAGACGTTATGTTATGTATGTGTATTATAACATGTCTTGCAAGAAATTGTTGATAAATCCACTGTCAGATACCGATCAGTCGCGACCTCTGAACTCGCCATTACAAAGTTAGTGGAACAACGTGTTTGTGATGTTGATGAAGATGTTAGAAACTAGCTGAAGGTTGTTATACCTATGTATATGTACCAGTAACATGTATGTACAAGATATGTTATGTATCTATTCGTGAAACATATTTGTTCTAATTGAATCGTCATGATTAAAGTTCTTCCAAGCATTTTGACGTTTTATTCCAAAGTAGTTTTTATGGAGCATAGGCTTCTTAACCTTTTTTTTTGGAGATGCACCTATCTATGAAGAAAGACTATTGGGAGAAATATTCTTAAACTCCCTTCCGAATTCGATGGTTCTTTTTACCCGACTACGGCGAAGAAAAAAGGAGGGTTATGATTTTGACCGGTATGTATGTATGTATGTATGTTCATCTGTTCCCTCCTATCTTCCAAACCACTTATCACAATTTGACAAATGAGGTATCGTTAGAAGCGTCGTGATTGTCCGTTGGTTATAGGCTATGTGAAGTCACATTAAATTAAAAATGGCGCCCTCTAGAGGAAATAAAGTGGGGAACTTAAAAAAAAATGGTTTAATCGTACCATGTTGGGTATTAAATGAAAGGTTTCAAAAATATATCGACTCATCCGTAGAATAAAGTCCGATCTGCAGGGTTGATAGTTTTCAGTAGGGGTTAGAGAAGTTGTTGACTTGTGTAACTCATAAACGGTGAGACTTGACATTTCGATTTTTGGATATGTTGTAGCAACGCTCTAGCCAGGTTAAATGCTATGTATTATATATTTGTTGTCCTTTTATTTCACGAGATAGTGAGTTCTATATCAACATAGGACGTTTTATGGCGGAAGAGCGGGGGTCCGTAGTGAACATTAGACGTTGTTTAACGGAGACGTCTGAATTAAGTGACGTTCTATATTAACATGGGTAATTTTTTGTTGGAATTACCCATCCCTTTTTTAGTCCTTTGTGAATAACCACCTTAAAATATTTAAACATAATGTTAGCCATATTATGACTAAACTCCCATACAACTGAATAAAAAATGAAATTATTATTTTAAAGCATTTGTTGATTAAAAAAATCTCAAAACAGATAACAAAACCATTAGATGGCATCACTTTGAACAGCAATCACATCGCAGATATGATATGAACCTAAAATTAGCATAGTCTAAAACTTACATTAGAACAATGCAGGAGACGCGCATGAAGAAATATATAAACTTCGCATTAGTTATAAAATAAACAATAACATATTTTTTCAAAATAGTATTCAGTATTTATAATTTTACCAATTAGAAGCATTGTGACCTAGACGCGGTTTAAACGACGCGGGTTAAAATTAAACTGTACATAATAGGTACCTAAAGCTGCCTTGGTAGCGTAATAGTTAAAACTTAAAATAGTAATTAAATGGCATATCTTAACACAACATGGTAACTAGGTAACCTACACGACTACACCATGGACTTAAATTAGCAACTTATAAATGTCATGTAGACAGTTTCTCTGTGATTTCTTCGTTGTCATTTAGCACCACGAATTCGCCAGCTACTTCACACTCAAGCGATCGCACTGTGACTCCTGAAACGACTAGAAAACGACAGAGGCGCCCAAAAGAATGGACAAACCTTAAACGCAAATGCCTTAAGAATTAAGGTAACAAATATGTATCGAAAAGGGAAAGTGCCGTAGACGAAAAAACGATGAGACCATCATACAAATGCCCTGATAAAATATCTCAACAACAGCGGCTGGACTGCTTCACAAAATTTTGGCAACTGGGAGATCGAGCTATGCAGTGGAATTTCATCATCAAATATTCCGATAAAATGAAGAAGAAAAGATGCCTGAATCAAGATTCTCCTAATGCTACGGCTACACTTCGCGTTATCGCGAACTTTTCTTCGTGCGCTCTCTGTTGCTCAGCGAGTAATCGAGGGGTGTGCGAGAGAGAGCGCACAAAGAAAAGTTCGCGATAACGCGAAGTGTAGCCGTAGCATAATAACAGGAACCATACTTTTAAGTATGGTCGGTGATCACAGGTTCTAGCGAATGTCACTGCGAGAAAACAGAAGTATGCCAAACAGACGGGGTCTGTCCTCCTCTAAAATAGCTTTCATCGTACTTCTTCCACGCAGTCTTTAAGATACGAGTTGAACCGGCAAGAGTATTAAACATAGTTTGGCATACTTCAGTTTTATCGCAGTGAGATTCGCTAGAACCTGTGATCACCGACAGATTTACTTAAAAGTATGTTTCCTGTTGTGTTATTAGGAGTATTTTGATTCAGGCATCTTTTGTTCTTCATTTTATCGGAATATTTGATGATGAAATTCCACTGCATAACTCAATCTCCCAGTTGCCAAATTTTGTGAAGTAGTCCCGCCGCTGTTGTTGAGATATTTGTAATGGCATTTGCATGATGGCCTCATAGTTTTTTCGTCTACGGCTTTTTCCGTTTTCGTTACATATTTCTTACGTAAGTTCTTAAGGCATTTGCGTTTAAGGTCTGTCCATTCTTTTTGGCGCCTCTGTCGTGTCAGGAGACACAATGCGATCGCTTGAGTGCGAAATAGCAGGCGAATTCGTGGATATGACAACGAAGAAATCACAGAGAAATTGTCTACATGATTAGGGCAGAATATGCTATCGCAGATCGAATGGATATTAGTAGGAGACGGCATAGGAGTTGGCACTGACAGTTCCAAATTAACCGGGGTAGATCTGCGGTGAGAAACTTCTAACAGCTATTCAAGAATAGTACATTTTCGAAACGAGAAGTCGCTTCCAAAGAAAATGTACTAGATTGATTGCTGTGAATATCCTCGGTAGACGGGTCAGACATGACATTCGGTATTGAGCTGTCGCAGGTGATTTATTTTGGTCCCACTATCTTCATGCAGAACTTCTTCTCATAGACCAGCTAGTTCTGGACTGAGTTCTTCTGCACCAGGAGGCAAACGTGATGTTTGTTGTGTCATGCTGTTGTCATTAAAATTCACAACTGAAATAATTTAAAAAACGGTATATTAGTTTATGTATTCATAAAATACTAATGTATAATGCAAGACAAATGTACCTAGCAATTAATTAAACAAATCTTTAATTAAAATCTTTATATTTAACGATGTTTTTAAATTAACAACGTCCTAATTGATTTCATTATCCCAGTAACAACGTCCCATCTTAATATCGAACCAACAAATCGTATGACAGATTCCGTAGAAAAACGTACTATATTCACATGAAATGCTTAGAAGTTCAATAATGTTCGTATAAAATCGTCCTAATATTTCATAAGACTTCTACTTTTTACTGTTTATTATAACAGAAATAATGATAACCCTGTGAATATGCATTACGCCAATCGTATTTTCATACAAAAAATGCGTTTCTATACTTCTCCGTCAAAAAACGTCCTTTATAAAAATCGATCGCCCACAACTGTTTACTGAAACAAAAAAGCAATAAAGACATAATGTTCATCATTTTAAAAACTTAATTGTGTATATCACGAACTAATGCAACTGCAATCGTCGACTTACCAGCATTTACACCTTTCTTCATATAAACAGCAGCAACATTTGAAAATGGTGAACTAAACTCAGGCCTTTCTGAGTCTTCTTTAAGCATATCCAACATTTTCCGTGACCGTGACATCTCTAAAAACATGTTTTTCATGCAAAACACTTGATAAATTATATTTTTTCATCAAACCCAAAAAAGCTACGCGCATGACACAAAAATGCCCTGGCTCCAACAAACAACGGCCGGACTGACGAACGGACAGGGCGCTCGCGCCGCCCTCGCTTCCCGCGCGCCGTCGCTTGATCACTTCGTGCGTTTTATTGCGGAGCTAATGTCAGATTGAACGTTATTCGATTCTATATTTCCGAAACTAAATAAGATACGAAAATTCTAAAAACGTACGGTTGTAGAGTTCGTATTCCTTATCTCGTATAGCTATTTAACTCATTTTTGCTCCATGATCACATCGGACTCTGTTCTACGGATGAGTCGATATAATATATTATAACCCCAAAAGAATTTTTTTTTAAATCAAGTAATAAAAACTAAAACCCAACTACGACTTAAAAGGTATAAACAAGACACCACAGACAGACAAATTAAAAATCCGGAGTCACACGTAATCTGTTCGATTTATGCCCTGACACGTGTGACTCCGGATTTTTAATTTGTCTGTCTGTGGTGTCTTGTTTATACCTTTTAAGTCGTAGTTGGGTTTTAGTTTTTATTACTTGATTTTTTTTTTATTTGAAAGGTAGTAACTTAAAGTTGGTCTTATAAAATTTTTGTGAAGATCTGATGAGGATCTTCGGCATGTTGAGCAGAATATTCGGCATAATGCAGTAAATTGCTAAGTTTTAGATTATTACCAATGGAATCAGAGGCCCTAGACAAAGTGACATTCTATCAGCGATAACGATGATGGAAAAGGCAAAAATGTTTAGGACTGACATAAGCTATCGAAAAGCCTACGTCAATCCTGTTGAAAGTCGTTGTAGAAATACGAAACGCTTTCGAAGCGATTGTCACTTGTCTAGGCCCTCTGCTCTACTCTCGGCTACTGTTCGCAGAACTACAAGTACCTAGGGGCCTTTAAACAAAAACTTAGACACTTGTCAAACTCCATACAGAAATGTCATGTAATGAAGGTTTCTAAGGAATATAGGTAACAATGTTGATAACTAAATGCAAACAGAAGTCGTAGCTATACCATTCACCAACCATTTCGTAACAGATAGCCCTTTAAACGATTTATATGGCAAGATACGTAAGTTGCAGCAGTTTAACAGCTCTATAATAATTGTAACACAGACGATACGAGTGGCCTTTTCAGCAAACGATAGGCTTACCAAACTATTGCCTAACACGATCTATTTCTCATGTTAAACGACCGGGGCCAGCGGGTTAAGGATTCTGAAAGCAAACGGGCCGATAAATCCAGTCTCCCGTAGAGGCTAGAGATTGTCATCTAGTTACACTTACGACACTGATTCGTATCGGTGAAAGGCAAGCTAATCCCATAAGCTTCAGTTAAGGCAGCCGAGTGGAACTTACTGGTGTTACGAAGGAGGAATGGGCAGAAGGCGAATGTTGATAAGGCATGGAGAATGCCGCTTTGTTATGTCAAGCACTTACCTAATTAAAAATCAAAAGCTCAAATTAGGCTGAGAATCAGTACTATATAAACGTCAAGATTACATAAGACAATCCCCTATTACTACGTCCTAGTGCTTTAGCCGGGAAGAAGAAGTGGCGCAACAAACTCCCCAGCAGCACAGCTGTCTGTTCACTTAGAAGAACTTACCTAGTTTCAAGCGAATTGTTCAGCTTTTTGGTTCAATTTTCAAAAAGAAATGTGTGTTACGCCGTGTTACGAATAACGGCATTCAAAAATCAGTATGAAACACCTTTCAAATATTACACGTGTGATGAAATGGTAACGTAACGCTACAAATTACACACTCAACAAGTTCCACATCGTTTTGAAGCTTTTCTCTGACTGTGGAATCATAGGTCCCAAATGTATGATGATTTAAATACGATATATCTACAAGGTGTATGGGACCAACCAAGAAATCGCGAAAAAAAATCAGATGTTCCCTACATTTATGTTCGCATAGCTCGTCAAAATGTAGGGAAAAGCTGATTTTTTTCGCGATTTCAGGATTGGTCCCATAGTGAAAGTTGTTTATAACTGTCGGGAGTGGAACTTTTAGCACAATATTTTTTATAGTAGTTTGTTGGTGTCAATTCGTAACATATCAGTCCCGGTTACGTAGTATATCGTAACTCAACGTAACGTGGGTGCTGACAACAAAGACGTGCAATTAGATTGCAATGCAGGGTTGTTAATTGTTGACCAGCTTACGTAGTGTTGAAGCACTTGGAAATATTTGGTCCCCACCTGTGAAATCAACGTTTTGTATGGGTAATTTTAAAGAAGTTGCATTTTTCATACTAACATTTTCTTAATTTATATAACAACCATGAACACTAATGTTTTAAAACTTTTATGCACTAATGTTTAAAAACTAAGATAACGTATGCCACTTAGATTAAGCGACAAATATAAGTTTTGGCTAAGTTAAAAAAAAAAATTGTGGTCATTTCTGCTAACAAAATGAGGAGTCATTTTTAAGGTATTTTTTAATGTTTAGAAAACTATAAGTAATAAGGTTTTTTTTACTATGGGTAGTTGTCTATGATGGTCATTATTCGATATAGTACCAAGCAATTGATGAATATTTTAAATCATAGAAGCGACGAGGTTCTCTATTTGTGAGAAAAAAAACGTCAATTTCATAGGTGGGGACCCAATATGACTAGGTAGTTATATGGAATACTGTTTACATTCCACATAAAGGTAATACAATAAATTTTACAAGAATGATGATACAACAGGCTTATTGCAATCCCGATCTGGGCAAAGTGTTATTAGGATTTTCTGTATGGAATTTCCCAGTAGTCTGGATTTATGCCCGGTTGACGGCGATAGGCTCGCCCCTATGGAACTTAAACATAACTGGCGAAATGTGGGTATACAGGGTGTTAGGGTGAACACTACAGGGTGAACAATCCTTGCAAGCAGTGGTTTGGTTTCATTTATAGAACGTAAAATCAATGGAAAATTACATTTTTTTTTTCTTTTTTTAAATCCTACATTTTACCACAAGAGACGCAAGTTCGTTGCCCTATGCGCTAGGGCAACGAACTTGCGTCTCAACACGGGCGGGGGGTGCGGGATGTGACCTGACCGGCCGCGAGCGCGAACTCTCCCTCAGTCAGTCAGCTGTTCCGCTAGAGAGCACGGTGTCGGATAGAAACTTTTTAAAATCTTTTAATGAAAATAACGTTTTTTTTGTTGTGTTCGGTCATTTATTTTTATATTTAAGTCAACTACCCATGGTTTGAATGACAAGAGTGTTTACCCTTACAGCCTGTATACTATAGGGTCCGTACACCTATGACATGTCATGTTTTCACCAATGCGTTTTAGGCTCCTATGCGCAAAGTCAAATAATTTATTTCAAGTACGCACATTATAGGCACTTTTTAACGTCAAACACATAGAAATAGAACTGATTCTAGTTGCCCCTTCTAAAAGGTAGTTTTCGTATGGAGAAGAATGGGCAAGAAACTCCACCGTTACTCTTTAAAAAAAATGTTTAACAATATTTGGTATACATCAATTATATAATTACATGTGAATACGATGCACCGAGAATACAATTACTGTACCACAATAGGTAAAAAAGAATTAAAAATGGAGCAATGACAAATCAATTAATTAAGTATGTGATACATGGTGCTCGCCTGAAACCATTCAGTACTCTAGTTTTAAATTTCGATAGGTAATAAGCAATTCAGATTCCAAGAAAAGGCTGGAAAACCTAGCACAATATAATATTTTCTTAACACATTTCTATACCCCCGTTGTTTCGCGCCGATATAATCGCATAGCTCTGTGAACAGTCCGCGCATTGTTGAATAATGTTAGTTATCATCACGCTATTATACACAATCGTACCAGCAGATTCCGTAGCGGAAGCCTACGGTTTAACGGTCAATTATAGTGGAATTCTGTTGAAGTGCTATTGTTAATATTGTGAGAATAAAAAATAGAAGAGTTCGTTGTTGTATAAGACAAGGGAAAGGGTTATTGGATTGGGTTGGCTTGGTTTGGGGGATTCATTGGGTTGGGTTAGGTTAGGGGGGGGTTATGTAGATTTTACTAGCGTGTAAGTGCAGCTAATGCCTGTATCCACTAAAGCTAGGGGTTCTTAAATTGTGGTGGTCGCCTCATAAGTAGTGTTCGCAATTGACCGTCGAATGACGTCACTGAAACGTTATTTACTACTAGCGACCCGTTCCTGGCTTCGCACGGTTTTCACGACTTGACAAAACATCAAGATTTCTTGGTTTTACGTTACTTAAAAAACAAATGCATCTTAATTGAACAATAATAATCCTATGATTAAATAAAAGATAATAGAATTCATACTTAAAAGTGCCAATCTGTATCCTCAATCACCCGTCGTTATAAATTATGTATGTCAAGAGAAAACAAATGAATAGATTAATTTTATTATACACAGGCTGTTTTATGGAAAGTATTATTTATTAATTTTATGTAGATTAGTCGCGAAAAGCCATCGGGAGAGAAATTTTATACAGTTTCTAAGATGTCAACATTATTTTTTTCTGAATTAATATGCTGATCAAAATATATTCAATAAAAACAAAGCTTAACATGGCTGTAACATGTTAAATTATAATTTAAATATTTTTTGTTAGAAACAACAAGCTACACTATTTCCAATAGGTACCTACACCATCTCCCAAGCCTTTACATAACTTATTAAAGATCGGTTTGGAAGAGGTCACCAAAAAGTCGGTAATAAGAGTAATATAATACGACCACTCCTTAAGTTACCTACGAGTCTACAATACCTCAAATTGCTTAGCATGTTCCTCCGTTACTTAAATCGAAAATACCGCAGCATTAATTTTGAAATAAATATATTATAAGTATGGTAAAGTTGAGGATTAATGTTAAGAAGGATGAAACGATTCCATAAAATTTTCTCTACCTAATAAAAAAACCGAACAATAAAGCGCTAGTATTAAAAAAACACTTCAAATTAGATTATGTAACTTTGCATAATACCTAAATAACTAAACTAAATATAAAGCAGATACTTAGTTTATTTTTTATTTTTTTTATTACCATTATTTTCACCGTAAAAAAAATTACCTAAACTAGCGCCTTGGAGATATTTCCCGCCGCCGCCGCCGCCCAGACTCACTTTCACTCAGTCCTCGAGGGTGCGACCATGACGTGCGAGCCAAATAAAGAGTGAATTTGAGCTGAAGTATTATGAACTTTTAACTCCAGCATACGCATTGCAAAAGTACAAAACTAGTTGTGCTATTCTGTAAAAATCTCACCGTTTAAACTTAGGTGAAGTGAGCTTGGAGTGAACTGTCACTGCCCTAGCATCAGTAGGTAACGATGACAATGACAGCTCACTCCACGCTCACTTCACCTAAGTTTTCACGGTGAGATGGTTACAGCAATGCTGAATTAAAACAAAAGCAAATCACTATCTATCCAGATAATCAGCTCAAAGAAATCGAAAGGGTCGATTGTAGATAGCCATGTGAACGAGGGAAGCTTAGGTGTTCACACTGATAGGAGCACAATGACTAGCTGGTACCATATGTAGGTGGCGTGATGATAAGGTGGCCGTGTGAAAGCAGACCGTGTGTACAGAGCGTAGGTACTGCTGACCCAAATACGTAAGCTTGTGTAAAACTGGGGGTTATTACAAGTGTCGTGTCAGTTGTGGCTAACTAGAACACAATTAGCCTCCAGTGTTTGAAGAATGCTTTAAAGTCGACTTAAAATTAAACAGGATGGTTTTCGTGAGGAGCACAGCACACAAACAACACTGAAATCACGAAAAAATATCAGCTGCAACAAAATAAGCTCGCATAAAAAAAAAAAAAATAAAAAAAAAAAATAGCAGATGATTATTTTCTTCATATTTTGAAAAAAATCTCTAAGTCAAAGTCTAGTGTTATTATTATTTATGACCCATTCTCTTGTTGGTATGCAGAAATAAAAGAAGAATACATAATTGCATAATCAACCCATAATGTTCCCACTGGTGGGACACAGGCCTCCTCCTTGTGAGAGGGAGTGGGCCGAAATCTACCACGCGGGCCCACTGCGGATTGGTAGATGTCAGATGTGTTCGAATATTTGGTTCTAGGACATGCCGGTTTCCTCACGATGTTTTCCTTCACCGTTTTGAGAGCAGTGGTGATGAATTATTTACACATAATAAAGCGCCTGTCTGGGTTCAAACCTACGACCTACAACTCTTTGAAATCGGGGGCTCAAAAGAAGAATAATTATTTTTTACTATGCCTTTCCATTTCTTCACCATTGACTCATTGACTGGTAAATTATAAAATAAGCTTCTCTGCGAAGTTACTAATTACTCCTATTATGTATTACGGCCTAAGTGGTCATACCGAAGATATGCGTGACCAGTTATGAAATATTCAGTTGTCACGACTTTTTAACATAATTAGTGAGGATCCTCCGACCAGACGGCTGTTGTGTCTGGCAGGCAACTGTCCAACAATTGATGTTGGATTCTTGTATATTAAATATGTCCATCGCGCGGTAAACTCTAATTGCGCGATAGAGAATTTATGTGACGTCAGGATTTTTGTGTGTCGCGTCTTTGATGCGTAGTTCGCACAAGTGATTAATTATGGTCACCGAAAAGGGATGTCAAGGGCTCGGAGACCAAGATAAACGAACATAGAGGAACAATAGCTGGATATTGTGCGAATAGGTTCAAGATATTAGTTTTGACAAATTATCTTGTGCCTCTTTAAGGATTTTCATGCTTTTAACTATTTTGGTGAGCTTTTAGGTAATCTGTCAATCAATTATTATTTAGTAGCTTCCGCCAGCGGCTTTGCCCGCGTGATGTATTTATAGATTATAGCCAGTTATTCAGTGACAAGAAAAAAAAAAAAATAGCCCGGTTTGAGTTTACTTATTAATTACAAATAATAATACAAATCTTTTCTCTTTATAATATTAGTTTAAATAGAGAGACAGATTTACAGATTTTTACAGAATTACCTAGTCAGATACTGTACTGAGAAAATCTGTAAAGAAGTAATGTAGCTTTGCTATACCTACCCCTTCTGCAGACACAAGGGGGAGGAATGAAGACATTTTTACATACAAACCCGTAAACTCCGAAGGGCCAGACAGAGGTGTAGGTAACTATAGTACACCCACATTTCGCCAGATTATTTTTAAGTCCCTTGTAATAGAGGGCGAGCCTTTATGGACATCAAACGGGCACAAATCCAGACTCCGGGTTACTACTGAGAAATTCCTGATGGAAAATCTAATAACAACTTCCCTGACCTAGGAATCAAACCCCACCTAACCAAAACTAGGGCTTGTCCACACACAAGCTATACATACCCAATGCAAAAATGTCCCCATTAATTGTTACGTAAATAAACAATCTTTTCAATTTTAAAAACAACAAAGAAACAACAGGCTAGACCTAGTTGAAATAACTTACTTAATAGATATTTAATCACAAAAGTGTGTTCAAAAGCTTTCATTTATTACCACACACGATAATTTACTATGATTATCTTATTAGCTATGATGCATTGCAGAATGCGGAACAACATCACATATTGTAAATATTATTAACTAAAAGAGGTTGCATTGCATTAGATACTTACAAAGACTTAAGGCGCTTAGTCCCGTTTAGTACCGTAACACGGTCACTTTAAAAAGCCTACTCCTCATTAACGGCTTGGTTAAAAGATCTGAAAAAAATATATGTTTGCCATAGATTCATGTACAACATTTTTCGCAGCAATTTTTTCGTATAACTAATACTTTTGCCTTAAAAAATATTTAACAAAATGCAATTTTTGGCTAATATTTCCCTACTACTTCTAAACGGCTTTGATGTTTGGAAATATTTTTATACTGAAAAATTGATGGTTAGAAGTACTACAGATTGTATTGAGCAGAAATGTAAATTAAACAATTTTTTTTATTAATTACCCCTCTTAGAGATACAGGTTCAGAGGTGCTCTGCGCGGGCGCGCGCGGCAGTCGCGCGTTAGCATTGAGACGGGACGGCTGTGTCGCTCGCTGCTCCGCGCCGGCTATTGACCGACTACGTACGTTTGTGAATGTTAGTGCAAATAATCACAAACAAATTACAATAGTGTGCGTGTCTAGACTAGCTCGCTGCAGAGAGTCTTGTTCGCGTGGATGCTTTATTAGTGCTGCGGTTTCTACGTACATACTGTTTTCGTTTATATGGTTTTTATGTAGGTCATCATCTGCCTAGCCTTTTCCCAACTATGGTATGGTTCATACTACGTAGGTAGGGTAGGTAGGGTAGGTAGGGTAAGTAGGGTAGGTAGGGTAAGTAGGGTGGGTAGGGTAGGTAGGTAGGGTAGGTAGGGTAGTTAGGGTAGGTAGGGTAGGTAGGATAGGTAGGTAGGGTAGATAAGTAGGGTAGATAAGTAGGGTAGGTAGGTAGGGTAGGTAGGTAGGGTAAGTAGGGTAGGTAGGGTAGGTAGGGTAGGTAGGGTAGGTAGGGTAGGTAGGTAGGGTAGGTAGGTAAGTAGGGTGGGTAGGTAGGGAGTGTAGGTAGGTAGGTAGGGTAGGCGACCGACCAACCGACAACCCGACCGACCAACCGACAGACCGACCGATAGACAACGAAGCCTTAGTAATAGGGTCCCGTTTTACCCTTTGGGTACGGAACCCTAAAAACAGTGCATTAATGATAAGATAAAATTACGCAGTTGAAAGAAAAGACAAATTATTTATTTTATTATGTAAAATCGAGTAGGTATCAGGGCCAAGCCACCTTTAGACACCAGTGCCAAAAACCAGGGCTCGAAATACTTTTAAGTGTTTTCTTTCTGCATTAAAAATAGATCTGTAAAGTCATACAAATAAGGAGTACAATCGCGTAGGTATGCAAAAAAGGTTACGTCCAACTTCCAACCAAGACTTGGTGGAAGAAAAATACTTGCATAGAACATTGATACTCAACTCTATAGAAATAAAGATTACAATAGCGTTTACAAAAAAAAACTTCTAAACCTAAACGTAAAAAAATACTTTCATAGGAAATTGTTCCGTGCAACCTTACCAATAAGGATCATGATCGCAATTGTGAAAGAGTGCGCGTTGAAGTAAAAAGTTCGTTCCATTTTCAAATAACACAACACAACAGATAATTCCCCTAAGACGACACACTGACCGCATCGTCACTTGTTTTTGACCAGTACAGCAATTTTGATTTATCTCGAAGAAGTTTATCAAAATAATGCTAGAATTTCCAAGCATGTTTGAGAAAAGATTTTATTTAAATTTCGATTTGTTTTGCAAATAGAGCTGTTTATGGAGCAGTTTGAAGATTGATAACGAATAATCGGTGGAGTACTTTGAGAATAATTCAAGATACCTATGGAGCAGAATGGGAATAAAATAATAAGTATTTTTTAATAATACAAATTCCTTGGAGTAACTTGGGAAGTAATGTATGAGATTTTAATCTTTTAGATCAAAAGAATGGGCACTTTGGGAATAACCCGTTTAAAATAAATAAGAAACAAATGAACATATTGGCGCGTGAAACATTGTCCTTGTTCGTCATTAATTCTGGAAATTATAATTTATTTACTTAGTTTGAAATTCCGCGCATTGTGAGATTGAGAAAAGTTCTATACAAGACTCTGGCCGCAACCAGAGCATTGATGGACTCACGTATGTGTGCCTCGGTTTTGCCTCGGCCCACATTTTCACGATCGTCCATCAATAGCCTAGTTGCAGGCCGCGACAGCAATGTACGGAAGAAAGAATACTTGCATAGAACATTGATCCGTAACTTCATATAAATAAGGAGCAGAATCGCGTCGAGAGTCGACGGAGCAAAATACTTTGAAGTCTTGCGAGTATTTCGGGTCGGCACTTGGTCGGCGTAAGAACCTACTTACAAGTAAAAACCTGGTGTAAAAAACCTGGTCGCGTAAATACGCACCTTTCCTAAAAGAATAAACAAGTGAACATATTGGCGCGTGAAAAATTATCATGGTCCGACATTGATTCTGGAATTTATAATTTACTCTGTTTGAATTTCTGCGCATATTTGAGAAAAGTACTATTTAAGTCTTGGCCGCAACCAAGCATTGATGAACTCACTTATGTGTGCCTTGGTCCACATTTTCAAGATCGTCCATCAATGCGTCAGTTGCAGGCTGCGACAGTAATAGTAACGTACTATTGTAATCATCTGGTGAGCGATTGTTTATTCATTCTTTCATATTTGAAGTTAAATAATTACGAATTGTTCTAGAAAATCTAGATCACATTATGTCGAAAGTAGGTAATAACATCAACGTGTGCGGTCGGGGGACCCCCGTCAGATACTTCACGTACGATTTAAAACAAAACAAAATTTTCCCAGCCGCCATCCCGGATTTACATTTTAATGTCACTATCGGCATAGACACCATAAACAAATTTTTTTTTTTCATTTTGGTTTACCATTTTGTCGGCGTGATTTATTTGTATACCCATACCAAATTACAGCTTTACAGTACTAAGAGTCTCTGAGCTAAGCCGCGGAGAGACAGACTGACCGATATGGCGAAACTATAAGGGTTCCTTGTTGACTACGGAACCCTAAAAACTGAAAAGTAAAAAGCACCATTGCGAAAAAGTGGCTCTTTCCGCACAATTTGGCTGCCTGGAAAATGCTCTTTTCGAGCACATGCATTGTAAATATATTTTTGACTAACTTCTTCAAAAAGGAGGAGGTTCTCAATTCGACTGTATGTTTTTTTTTTTTTGGTATGTATGTTACGCGATTACTCCGTCAATTATGAAAATACACCAGCAAAGACACCGACTTTCGAAACTAAAGTTATTTTTCACTTTTTTATTGTTTTTTGTGAAGTCGGTTGTTTTTTTTTTGTAAAAAGTTTTCTTCCACATATATGCTAAAAATAATGTCCAGTTCAAAACATAAAATATACGTATACGCACAAACATAAGTATCGATCTATACAAATATCAGCCTTGCATCTACCATTAATGAGGCACAAGAATCGTAGGCAAAAATGGCGACCTACGAGCGTATGTCTGCGCCCCTGCATATTCTTTGATCAACATTTTAGTGTAGCGCGCCACCGCGCGTGTCTAGAGTAGGGACTTAAGCTCCGCCACATGCGCAAGGTCAGTCAGGAAACTATGGCCCTTAAGTTGGATTACCTGTTTGACCGGCCATAAATCCAGACTCCGGGCTACCACTGAGAAATTTCAGATGGAAAAACCCAATTGAAGAAAGAGAAAGAAA